>LZPO01017307.1:684805-704268 GCA_001675575.1 Neotoma lepida
AACACAAAGGACTAATGAGTCTCACAAGTTCAGCTGGAGAGTGACGGAAAATCGATGTTGCGTGGGGAGCAAGTGTAATGCAGAGACGGCTCTCCATGTGCTGCTCTTCTGTGTGTGAAGGATGCTGACTGACCTGCTGTTGATCGGCTGTCCTGAGGCAGGAAGCCCTGCTGGGGNGCTTTAAGAGGCATCCAGGCAGATGCCAGTGAGACTTAAAGAACTTCCCTTGTGTTGGGATGTATAGCAAGAAGCACTCTTTGAGGGACTCTGGGAGAGACAGGCAGACATCTGTGTGCCTGGTGGCTCCAGGCAGTGCTCCAGATACCCACCAACAAGACCCATAAAGAGACAGAATGGCCCTGGGCAAAGGGCTCCCATCTCTCTGTGTTTTTAGAATCATTAAAAGGAAGGGGTTGCAAAGGTCATAGGACTTGTCAAGAAGAAATAGAGTCACAGGAGCCAAGCAGCTTTCAGTCCTGATGGGGCCTGAATGAGCCATCATGGCCCTTGCAGAAGGGAAAATGGTCTCAGACTGGCCAGGAAGAGGGCAGAGGCAGGGTTAGAAAGTGAAGCCCTCTAGTCGTTGGCAGTGAGTGGCTGGGCTGCAGGGGTGGATGGAGCCTTCCAAGAGGTGGGTACTACATAGTTTCTAGAGCCCAAAGGTGGAGAATAACTAACGAGAGGGTGAACCTTGGGCCAGAGGGGCCACCATAGATGATATAAAGCATCTCATCCATCCTGATAAGTGACATCTTGACCTTTGTGGACAGCCCAGGGATGCTGATCTTCTCCCCACCATAGAGGGCCTTCCAGGTCCAGGCATCTTCAGAAGCAGTGGAGAGATCACAGCTGTTTGACCTGACTTCCACCTACAGGGCAAGCTGAATGTCCAGCATGGAGGCCCTTCACTCTCCNNCTGGGAATCNCAATGCTGCTGGGTTCTATCTACATTTAAGTCTACTCTCCACCCCACCCCTTCAGCAGAGACCCTGCCTAAGAGTGGGGGCCATTGTTGCAGGGTAGGAAAGCCCTTCAGAGGAGATGTCTGACAGACTTTCTCAGTGCTCATGGTCCCTCCAAGCCACACTTCATCTGAAAGTTCCTTGTGGCTCCAGAATTCAAGAGGAAGCCTCAGGGAACGGAACAGTGACTAATGGTGCACATAAGCGCCTAGTGACTTTTCTGCCCCCTTCTCCTGCAGGTTCTTTCACAGTCCCTGNGTCTGTCTCTTTTGATCCTCAGCCACCAGCCCAGCTTGACTTCTGNCTCTTATGTTGGGGCCTTCTCACCTCCATCCTCAGCCCCTGCCATTAGAATGGATCCTTTGGGGGACAGAGCCATACCTCATTGTCTTGTGTGTCCTTGGTATATAATCGAGCACTAACAGGTGCGTGGGCTCACCCTCCTCCCAGAACAGGTCTCCCTGCCTGGAGTCTTTCCTTCTTTCCAGGGCTTTCTTTCACAGTCACCCACCCACTCAAACTGTGTCACTCTTGGTCTACAGCCTTCAATGACTCCCTATGACTTATACCCAGATCTTGTAAATTTCCCCATCTATTACTTCCCTTTCTGTCNCTTTCAAAACACAAGTGCACACATGCACACATATACATAAATGCACACATACACATACAGACATACATAAACACATACACACACATTACTTAATGGGAATTTAAATAAGCTTCTACCTCCACACCCTTTAGTTGATTCCAAAGTCATTAATTTGGGAGACCATGCAGCCATCAACATGTTACTGGCTTCACACTGGCTTTGTTCGAAGTGACACTCTGAATGAAGCCACCCTGCTGTGTGAAAATTGCATTTCATGTCTAGCCTGACTACGGTTGCATGTTTCTGACCCTCCAGAAGAAATGGTTTTTCTCTGTGCTCCAGGGTCTTCCAGGAAAGTAGTCCTTCACCATCTTCTCCATTCTTTGGAGAACAGTGCTTTCTATTTTATAATTATTAGCTGCAGAATTAATGTCTCCTGGAGAAAGGAATTCCAAAAAACAGGAGTCGTAGATTTGTTTGGTTTGATTTGGTTTTTGTTTTTGAGACAGGGTCTCACATAGGCCGGGCTGGTCTCCAACTCATTAAGTAGATGAGACTCGCCTTGAACCCTGATCTCTGGCTTCTACCTCCCTAGTGCTGGGATCTCAGGTGTGTCCCACCATGCCTGGCAGAGACTTTCTAATCAGTAACTTTACTTTAGATTTACTGAATCCCCAACAGCTAGTCACCACAGTGAACAGCAGCCCACACATTAGAGAAGACCACTGATGCTTTAGATCCTGAAGTCCACTTTACCTCCAGTGCACTCATGTTTCCCCATGCCATCCTGCAAACCCAAGGCAACATGATCTTGCTGATGTTCAGGATTTTTTTCCCTTGCCCCAACAACTTGCTCTGCAGTCATTAGCTTTTTCCAGTGATGAGCAATAAACTTGTATGCATGCTTACACACACATACACCACACACACACACATACACACACACACACACACACACAGAAAGAGAGAGAGAGAGAGCACAAGCAAACCATCAAGCAGGAATCCCATCTCCAGATAGTCTCTCAGACCATCCATCAACCAAATGTCATCTGTCATGTCTTGTGTTAGCTGACAGTGTTCCATGGGTCCTGGAGACATTTGCATCTTAATGGGGGCCTCTGAGGAAACAAAAGGCTTCCAGGCAAAGGGCAATGAAGCTGTGCATTGAAGTGACAACAGTGGAGACAGATGGGTCCCATCTGGGGGACTAGGATCAGACCTGGCTGAGCTTTGGGGTCTCAAAGGCCCAGGGCTCAGGTGCATGCCCCAGTCCCCAACTCAGCCACAGTTATCCCCACTGACATCCCAGAGCCAAAGCGCTATTACTGGAGGGGTTCTTTGTCTCTCATTCGCACCCTTGAGACCTCAAGGAAATTCACTGTCTTGTCCTCAGACAACCCCAGATAACACAGCGATCCTCAGGGAATGAGCTTCAGAAGAGCTCCTGGCCTCTGCTACCCCACCTCTCAATAATGTCACAAATAGATGTCTCCAGGCAGAAGTCTGGTCAAAACAGAGTCTTAATTATAATAAAGTGTCACACTCGGCAGTGTTAATAGCTATGAAAACAGCAATTAAGTGTGTGAAGAAGGGCAAGTGTTTTCCCAGAAGGCTCAGTGAGATGCTGCAGAGAAAGAGAGAGAGAGGTGTGGGAGCGAGCACTGTAGGGGCAAACAGTCCCCGTCCTATCTCAGAAAATGCTGATAAGAAGAGGGTCACAGTACAGTGGCAAAGGGGCTTCATCACAGAGGGTCCCTGGTCCCAAGACATCTTCAGAGCACTTCTCAGTTTGCGGGAGGAACAGATGTGACACCCATCCTTCCCTGCCTCCTTCCCTGTCTAGTCTGACTGCTTGGCACACAGATGCACCCAGATGCAGCATGGCCAAGGATCTTGCTGCCGAGGTACCCATCTGGGAAGAGGGAAAAGGAGAAAGAGGAAAAGAGATGCATGGGGGCTGAGGGTTGGGGAGAACCTAGCCAACCTGTGAGGCCACCGGCAGGTGACACATAGGAACACAATGGCCACATTGCAGTGGGACTCTGTCAAGGACAATCAGGGGACCTAGTGCCCCAGAACACTGGGAGATTTTATCTCTAAGCTAAAACTGCTTTGTGCAGGCGCCTGATGGCAGCTGTGACTGCTACACGTTGTTTTGGAAAATTCAACNGCGCTTCTGAAATCAATTAATAAATAAATTCATCAATTTATTTGTTTTTTTTTGTTTGTTTTTGGTACTGGGGATTGAACTCTGGGCCTGGTATATGCTAGGCAAGTGCTCTACCACTGAGCTACTGAACTGAATTCTCCTCTTCTTGCTTTCGTTTCTGAGACAGTTGCTCAAGAGGGTCTCAAACTCTCTATCTTCTCTCTGCTTCTCCCTTAGCCTCCTGGAACACAGAGACTAAAGATCTCAGCCACAAGGCTCAGCTCTTCTGAATTTGGAGGGGTGTGTGCCATGCCCTGATGTGGTGATCTATTGTCTGCCTAATAAACTTGCCTGAGGATTACAGGACAGAGCCAGCCACTAGATTAGAAACAGAGGTCAGGCAGAGGTCAGGCACACCTTTAATCCCATCACTTGAGATCTCATGCCTTTGCTCGAGAAGCACACATGACTTTAATCCTAGGAAGTAATATAGCAGGGTAGAGAAAGGTATATAAGGCGTGAGGAAACAGGAACTCACTCTTTTTAGGCTGAGGATTTTGTTGGCTGTTCTGTTTCTCTGATCTTTCAGCTTTCACCCTGATATCTGGCTCTGGGTTTTTTTTTTTTTTTTTTAAAAAACCACCTAAGATTTGAACAACACCCTGAGAGTGAGCTTCCCCCATTTTCCTTGCTCTTGTTTAGAGTTCCAAGAGGGAAAAGCCTCAGGGGTATGGGTTTATAAGAAGATGTGGGCATATTTCCTCACAATGGCTCCTGCCAGTACCAGAGAACTGATGAGCTAGGAGTACTGTGAGCCTGGGGATGAAAAGCCAAGGCTCAGATCTGAAGCTAAACCTCTTATGCAGGATGCTGCAAAGTGGGGGTCACCAGGTGAGACCTTTCCTAGGTAGCCCATCCCAACACAACAGGGATGGTCAGGAACAAGGGCTGCAGTGGATCCTGTGTCCAGAAAAAAAAGGGCAGGGGAGTTCTTTGTATGAGCAAACAGCAGCCTTTCAGAAACTTCCCATGAATTGGTCCTTACTTCTGCTAGAAAGGTTCCAAGCCACCAGCCCCAGATGTCCAGAAAACAAGGGAGGCACAGGGGCCCAGAGCAGACAAGGATGCCCTAGTAGAATGAGAGAGACAGGTAGGATGATGAGGCTTACATAGGAGCAATGGGTTTATACCAAAAAATGAACTTGCATCCTATGAAGTGGATGTCTTTCCACCTAAAGGACTAGAGGTAGTCACATGTCAGTTGTAGCAGTTTCAATATCACACATTAGCACATAGGACTGCTAAAACATAGAAGGGGGACTGAAAAGNNTCATCTGGCCTTGAACAGTGNTGGCTCCTGGGAGGAGTTGGGGTGGAAAAAGCGATGGGGGTGGGTTCAAATGCTTATTGTTACTCTTTGTAATTAGGCATGTTTAGGTAGTTAGTAATGAGAATGAATTCAAGATGCTCACCAGCTAGTTGTCTACACTGCAGAAACCCTGTTAGGAAAGGATTTCAGAGCACAGACAAAGGAGGAGGTTCCAGGATGGGGCTGGAGGCTCTGTCTCTGCAAACCTGATGTGTGCTTGGAGTGGCAGGTCTGAGAGGTCTTCCCCAAGATGGACACTTAGCCCTGACTTGCCCTGCTATCCTAAGTCTCCATATTCCTCCTGCCCCCCAGCAGTGTGGNCTCTGATGCTCTTCCCCTCACTCACGCCATCAAGGGCACCACTTTGGGCCCTGTTCCCAGAAGTGCCACTCCGGAGTCGTCTCAGCAGTTCTGCTTAGTAAGAACACTAGCTTTTGACTTGTTGCCAGGCTCTGACCAAAGTGGCCTTGGTGCCCTCGGTGGGGAGCCATGCAGGAATTGCTATGACTCTGCTTTCCAGAGTGGCACAGCTGGGTCCTTAGCATACCCAGTCCCAACCCAGATGAATCTCCAGACCTTTATTAAACAGGCATTGGTCACCACTTGCTTTGGGTCCACAATGTCCACCAGGGGCTCCTTCATGGCAACATCCCGGATACAGGTCATGTCAAAGCCATAGACGTTCTCCCACCCTGAGGAAACAGAGTGAGACATGAAGACAGGCGGCAGGACCCCCAAGTTCACACAAGCTCCTGGGTGCTACCACGCAGCCTGTCTAAGACAAGGGAGCAGGGTGAAGCCTCTGCTTCCTTCAGTCAGAATACTGCAAGCATCGCTCCTCTGCAAGGGGAGCCTTGCAGTGCACCGACTGCTCATTCACACTGTGTCATTCACACCTCTAGAAATGGCAAGCCCCATTCTGTTAGATCAGCCAGAGGTCAGAGAGGCTGGGGAACTTCTGCAAGTTCACACATCTAGAAGGCGACAAGGTTAAGGTCCTTCCTTACACACAGGACCTGTGACTTCTTCTGGCATATGTTTGCTGTCTCCTCTCCAGGCCATTTACTTCCTTGTTTCTGGGCCTTTGCTCAAGCTTCCCTTCTGAACCTTCAAGGCAGCTGAGAGAAACAAGGGCTCATAAATGGAACAGACTCAGCTTTGAGTCCTGGCACCACAGCTTACTCTGAGGGCACTGGGCAGACTCCCTCCCTGACCTCTCAGAACCCCAGCTTGCTCAGCAGGTGGGTCCAGGAGGGTGCTCACCTTACCCCCATGCTGTTAGTCTGAAAAGCACTCGCTGAGGGTTCACCCCATAAGAAATCACCCTATGTGTGTGTGGGGGTACAATCATTTTTGTGGGGTTCTGGGCTGCGTGGACTACTCATGAAGTGCTTTGGGAAGGAGGAAGCATCAGGGTGTAGGAGCTGGTAAGTGAGTTTGAGTCTGACGGCCTAAGACCGCCCTTCAGGGATGGTGCTAATTGGCATTAGAGATTAGTCACCTTTGCCTGATATACCCAACAACCCCTTGAGGGTGCCTCCAAGCTACAGATGAGAAAACTGGCCCAGATAAGTTGGCATCTGGCTCACACACAAACCCTGACCCAAAGTCACATGCCAGCCCAGTGACACCAACGTGGAGCTAGGAAAAGAGCCAAGTTGACCCCTAACCCTCCAGCTGTGTCCCAGTGTGACAACAGCCAGGCATACAAAATTCTTCCTGCCAAAAGGAGCACCTGGGCCAGGGCTCTGGTCCCTGGGAAGCTGGATCTCATCCGTTTATTCTGAAGGGTTTAGAAGTGCTTTGAAGTAAAGATGCTTTTGTCTAAAATCTTATTAAATGTAAATTTTCTTTTAGTGTTCATCACACAAATGGTGCCTTGGGGAACTCAGGTCCCTGTGTGTGTTGAAGAGAGTGGGTGTGGAAGAGGGAGGTGTGAATGGCCAGTGAAAGAATGGCTGTTCTTTTCTAAGGTACACAAAGATCTCTGAGGTGGGGGAAGGCAGGCAGAGAGAACAATCATTTCCCAGAGGGTGAGTGCTGGTGAGTTCCTGCTTGCAGAGAAGATGCCAGTCATGGCCCATTCAATTACAGGAGGCTGGTGCCAAACTCCTGGTTGAAACCAACATTGCGGGGGCTGGGAAGTAGCTCATCTGGTGGAGTGCTTGCCTGGCGTGATGAAGCCCTGGGTTCCATCTCCAGCACTGTGTAAGTGTGGTGGTACATACCTCTGATCCTAGCACTCAGAGCTGGAGGTGAAAAAACCAAGGGTTCAAGGTCAGCCTTGGCTGTATAATGAATTCTAAGCCAGCCTGACTGCATGAGACTCTGTCTCCAAGAGAGATAGATAAACAGAGAGACAGACAGACAGACAGATAGATAGANATACAGAATACACATTATGGGAAAGGAGCCATCCAGTGGACAACAGGGTAGGCCTCAGAGAAGACCACCTTGTAGGATCTGGCAGCTATCCACTCTCCTCCCAGAAGACACATATGTACTGAATCACATTGCCTTAGGTTTAAATCCCTCCATGAAGAAACCTGCTGCTGTGCACCCGTTTCTTCAGTCCCTGCACCCCTTCCCTCCAGGAAAAGCTCTACGCAAGTGTTCAACAAAATCCTCAGAGATGGCATGTGTGATGGTGTATGGCCTGGGTGTTTGGGATTCAAATCTGAGCTCTTCCGTTTGTTTGTTGTNTAACTTTACGTAAGCATGAGTTTCTCTAAGCCTCCGTGTCTTTTTCTTTAAAATGGAGCTGTTGGTGATAATGATGGCTATTCCCCAGGGNCCTCATGAGCATTGAAGGGACACTGTATGTATGCAAAGTGCCTGAGACAGTGCCAGGTGCAAAGAAAGACCTTGGCATGTGGCAGTCGTCATTATGTGGGTTGAGCACCAAGCTGAGCGGCCCTGTGCAGACCAATCCTCTCCTCCAATCTTATTTGTAAAAGGGAGGGCTTGGCTCAGTGCTTATGTGCTTTAGAATCATCTGGAATGATTTTTAAAGTGCAGATCCTGGGCTCTGACCAGACCTACTGGACCAGAATCTCTAGATGGGAGACTCAGGAAGCTGGACTTTCACAAACATGGTTATTCCACNCAGAGCTGCAAACCTTCATGTTGCTTGATCTTCTGAGATTTTTTTCAGGTCCTNAATTATGAACTTAAAGTCTCATAGCATTTGCAAACCCCTTTCCAGCTACTGGGGGCCCTTCCATGTCCTTGGCACCCACAGCATCTGGCACAGCACAGGCCCGCAGCTGGTTCTTCTCAAGCTGAAGGTATTCACAAATGAAATGTTGTNTTTCTTTGTAAGTGCCTCATCCTCTAGTTACCTTTACTGGGGCTAATTGATGTCTTATGTCCACAGCTAGACTGTCCCACTCCAGCCATTCAGGGACAAAGCATCCAGAACCTTCAGAAATGCATTTTCTTGGTTCTGCTGTCCANTGGTTTCCCATAAGGCTGTCTTGGTGAAGTGAAGCAGAAATGGGAGGATGTGAATCAGGCGTTAATTTTCTATTGAAAGGGATGTATTGTCTATTGAAGGACTGTNATTACTTATCTAGGTGACATCAGAGGGCCCTGAAAACCTTTTGTTGATAGATTAACATGAATTCTGAAACAGACCGTGATACATCACAATACAGGTTATTAAGGCAACNTCAAAGCCCATGACTTCAGGCCCATTTGACTGGAGCCCCTATTCCAAAATCCTGTCAGAGGAAAAAGCCTTTTTTCTGGGTATAAATGTCCTTCGTCTCTCTGTGTTGGTGTTTAACACACAATGCCCAGCAGCCGTGAAGTTACAGGACACCGAAAAGAGCACAGATATGACCTAGTATCCAAAGAGAAAGAGAAGGGCAGACTCAGCTCTAGCTCAGATGTTGGAATTGCTCAACAGAGACTGTAAAGTCACTATAATAAACACATTAAGGAATCCAGTGGGAAGGTAAAGGATGTGCAACAGATGGGCAGGAGAGAGAGAAACAGTGTCTTCAAAGGCCAATCAAATTCTTCAAACTAGAATCACACTATCAGAGAAGAAGAATTCTTGTAATCAGCTTGTTAGTGGAATGGACAGACATATCAAGGAAATGATCAATAAACCTAAAACTAGTTCAATAAAAATAACCCAAAATTAAACACAGGGAGAAAAAAAAATTCAACATCTATAGTATAATATCAAATACATTTTTAATGAAACTCCCTGAAGATGAGGAGGATCAGACAGAGAAAAATACACATTTGTATGGATGATGGCTAATTTTTTTTCCAGGTTATGAGATAATCAACCTACAGATCCAAGCATTGTATATAATCCCAATCAGGATGCATACAAGAAAAACACACCCAAATAAATCAAAGTAAAACTTGAGAGAGGGGGAGAGACAGANACATCTAGAGAGACACATACAAGAAAGACCTGTGCACAAGGAGATACTGTCTCAAAAACAGCCGAAGAAACAGAAATACAGATTCTTGGGAACAAACAGAACACAGCTGCTCTCCACTTTCTCTGGCCTGAAAGATCTGAGTTTGTCTGTGANGGCTGAAGGCCTGGGCTACTGGCTCAGAATGCCTCCACAGGAAAACAGGGGTACCTCAAGGCCCCACTTACAGCCTCGCTGTGCAGAATGGAAGGTGTTTATAATATCCTCATGTGTTTTAGGCTGCCAGTAGCAAAGTGAACAATGGGGAAAAGTCCCCACATAAAAATGTGTAGGTCCAAGAACAGAGTAGGGGTAGAGAGTGGAAAAATCAGACAGACCCCAGCCCTCCAAGAGACAGAAACTGCAATGCTCCAGCCAGTACAGCTGCCTCTACACCGGGTCTTCCTTCTGGCTCGCCATCCTCTTGATCCCCAACAAGCTGGAGATTCTAGTGTTGGGTGACCTGTGGCAGGGATGAACTGGAATAGGTGACCCAACTTTGACATTCCATAAGTCTCCTCTGCAGTAGGGACTGTTTTTTACTGATTACTCCTTGTTCAGATTCAAACACACCTTACACATTCCTCTGATGTGTTGTTATCCCTTGCTTTGTCCAAAAAAACATGCACACCCTGAGTCAGCACAGGTCAGGCACCTGGTCCTCTCTGCCGGGTTCCCCTGTAGCTGGTCAACAGAGTGAGGGCAGGGCCTGTATTTTGTTGTCTGCTCATGGCTGAGAAGGGGCAGGAGAGCAGAAGGAGAAAGAGAGGGGAAGGGGGGAACAGGAGAGGGGATGGGCAACACAGCGTTCGACTGCAACAGTTTACTTTCTGTAGGTTGGACAAGCCCCACATTCCCATTGTTCCTGTGCTTCTTGGGCCAATTAAAATTTGCCTGTAACTGTCCCCTTGGCAACCAGCAACCCAAAGCTGTTGTTGGAAATACATTTCTCTAAATGGGCTGTTTCCTTCAGCTAAAAATGTGTCTTTACAAGAAAAACATTTAAGTAGAAAACTTAACTGTATCCTAAATAAAATATAAATGTTAGAATCTTGTTGTTTGGGAATTTAGGGGTTTTGATGTTGTTTGATGTTGCTTTTGTTTTTTTGCTATGGTGCTGGTGGTTGAAGCTAAGTAAGTACTCTACCACAGAACTATAGTGTGAGCCTTTTAAAAAAGATACTCCAAGGTAAACACCTTATGAGGAAAAACATGGGGCCTGACNTTTGGTTTTGTTCAGTTTTTGTTTGTTTGATTGTCAATTTGTTTTTCTCCTTTCCAGGGCTGTAAAGGCAGTAATAGGAACTGTGAGAATAAATTACATGTTCTCCAGTTCTGGGCTGTCCCCGAAGTAGCAGCCACTGTCCCTTCCTCTGGTAGGTTCAGAATGGCTCATTGCAATGTGCCTGCTCCAAGAGCTCCCACCAGGTTCCAGGGAGGGAAGTGGGGAGGAGGTGAGTTTGTTCTGGAAACTGGAAGGCAGCTCCATAAAGAGCTTTCCTAGAGCTCAATAAATATTTAAGTAGATGTGAGTGAAGAATGTGCTTGAATGTTCTCTCCACATGCTGCTCAGTACAATTACTCCTCACAAGCCCCCAAATGCTGTTCCAGGGTGATCTGAATTCTATTTACACACACGCTTGACTATTGTTCACCGCTCAGTGGCTTCTTCAGTTTTCGATGGGGAGATGCGTGGCCCATATTCCAAGCCACCAGAGGCCAGCAGGCTTGGCAGAGCCTGGAGCAGAACAAGATGCTGGCTTACTCCTTCAGAGGCTAGATCTGGCCTATTCTTACACACACCACAAACTGTGGTGTTCTTTGACATATGTCATCTGATTTAATCCTTGCAAATCACTGGGAATGAGAGCATCACCTCTCCCTGGGGCTCAAAGTCAGGTAACCTACTCAAGGTTACTCTGTCAGTAAATGGCAAAGCCTACATTTAAAACCCTGGGTTTGGCAGGTGTCAGAGCATTCACCCAAGTCACCTCACACCTTCTGACTTTCATTCAGAGACCCCTGTCCTCCTTTCCTGGGGTCAAATATTAGCAACGAGTGACCTAGAAGGTTTCCAAGGCATGGAGCTTCAAGACACTCCTTCATTTCCACTTCTGAACTTTGACTCTAAGCTTCACCCTTTGACCTTCAACTTCCAGAAGGGTGTGTGAGCCTCACAGCCATCTTCCCAAGCAGGTGTAAGCAGCCTGTGGATGTGAACCTGGACTACTGACTGCTGGGCGGTAACCTAGAGCTCCTGCCTCTTGCTTCTGGTTTGAATGCTGGTGTGTCGATTGTTTAAAGGGCTCTTTTCTACAGTGCCATGTGTGGTTCCAGGTGACACAGCCATGTCTCACTTGACAGAAATACACTGGGTACCATTCTACCAAACATCAGGCCCATGCCACTAAGAAATACAGCTTTTAAAATGAAATAGAATAAAATGGTCCTTTAGAACCACATAAAATATTGGCAAAGATTTTATTTATTTATTTTGTTTTGTTTTGAAACAGCCTTATTCTGTAGCCCAGGCTGGTATTGAACTTGAGATAATCCCCCTGTCTCAGCCTCCCAAATGCTGGAATTATAGGAATGAGCTACCACATCTGCTTCTTTTGTTTAGAGTGGTGTAGAGAGAGAAATATGAGGTCTTGCTGTATAGTCCAGGCTAGCTTCAAATTTATGATCTCCCTACCTCAGCCTCCTGAGTGCTGGGCTATAGGAATGTACCACCACATAGAGCCCTTTTGCCTGAGAGAAGACACTATTCTAACTTGTAAGACGTTATGGATATACATATTTACATATAAGCCTTTGCCCCCACCACAAACATTATCTGATTGATTGGGAGTCTCTCCCCCTCCCCACCTCATTGAACATATCCTTAAAGGAACCTCAGAGGAGAATCCATATTTCACCTAATGTGACACAGAGTCACAGTGATTTTGACCAATTTATAGGCATGGGGGTAGGTTTCAAAATGGTTGGCTTGATGGAAGACCTGCCACATTTGGCCAGACACTCCAAGCCACCTGCTCTGCTATTCTCTGCACAACCACAACTCCTACTGCCCCAGGTCCACACTCTATTCTCACTCCCCAGATGTTATCTTTTGCCAGCTGCATTGTTCATTTGTACTCTGTAGACCCTCCCACCCTTGGGAATAGTGAGAAAGACTCCAGAGAAGATAAACTCTCCCAGGACACCAACTGTCTACCCTGAAGTTTCTCTCACTCCCCAGCACACAACAGAAGTTCGACAAAGAACCATAAGGTGACTTACAGTGGATTTTGAAGTCCTTGTACTGTCTGTCTTCAATTGCTACCACGTATAAAGCTGCCCGGTCTGGAAACATAAGCCCTCCAGGTTTCTGTTGATGAATTGTGGGGAAATGGGTCTCGTAATCTATTCACCTGACAAAGACATCACATTTTGAACTGCACATAGAGTCACCAGACAAGCACCCCCTTGCCAGCATTTCTCACTCAGTGGACTGACAGCTTGGCTGGACATGGCAGTAACATTCTGTTTATTTGGAGCAGGGAGAGTCTGAGGAGCCCAGGCGGAGCTGATGGGACAAGTGAAATGCAGAGGACAATCAAGGAGAAACAGAGCACCAGCCCGCGGCTCGGCAAAGCCCTGGCAAACCATACGCCTGGCTCCCTGGCAGTCTTAACAAGAGCAAATGGGTTTCTGCTCTAGCCAGAGTGGACAAAGTTAGCCCTACCATGGTTATGCATTCTGACAGCTGAGCATGTTGGACCAGGGTTGATTGATCACTTGTTCCCCTGAAGCAGTTGTGCTTTGAAGAGAGGAGGGGCATGAGACAGTGATCTTCTAGCCCATTGCTCTCTGATATTCTCATATTGGTCCCAGGCAGGAGGCTATGGGAAATGTGGCAAGACAGCCATCAGAGGAATGCGGGGACAGCATGCGGACCACTTACCAACCACTTGTCCCTGGCAAAGATCACCGTGTTGAGCATGGACTCATAGAACAGACAGTAGCCCATCCACTCGCTGATGATGATGTCCACTTTCTCCACAGGCAGCTCCACCTCCTCCACCTTACCCTTAAATATGGTAATGACTAGAAAACAAAAACCCAAGCCATGCTGTGCGAGGACCCCTGGGTGCCCTGGGCTCCTTGCTGCAGGGCTGCTGAGTTTTGAACCCCATTCTCATCCTGCTTTTAGGGTGTGACTTACCTTATCCTTCATCAGGGGAGCTTACATAGTCACTGAAAATGCTAAGATCTTTGAAAGCTACTGAGTATGTCCCTAATCAAAGGTACTGGACAATTACTATGCACCTGACTGTGTGCTAAGCCTGCAGAATACACCATGTCACGTGATCTGCCTGAAGAACTATGCACGTCATTATTAGCAACATCTTCACTTACAGCTAGGGAAACTGAGGTCTCAAGGTGAGATGATGGCAGGAGAAACAGAGTCCAGGTCTGATAGAATGGGACTGTAACAGTTCTATTGTGCACTCCCTGCTCCATGTGAAGTTACCATGACAACTCAGACCCCAATTGAGCAAAGGACACTGCACATATTGCTCTTGCATCTGCGCACAGCCAAGGCCCTGTACTCAGTGGGTGCCCATCTACTGTCTGTGAAGGAGGCAAATTGGTGTTTTGACAAGACCATGGGCTCAGCAGACAGAGAAACCCAGGGTTAAATGCTGGGTCTTCTAATTAGCTGTCTGATTTTACACACATCACTTGGCCATGCAATTCCCCAAAGAATACCAGAGAGCATGAGGTCTCTGTCAGGACTGGTTGTATTAAGGAAATGAAACAACACCTAGGAAGTGCCAGGCCTGTAGCTGAGGCTCAACAGAAGGTAGAGATAGCACACATATTCCTTATTTAGCAATATATGGAGAAGAGAAAGGGATAAAGCCCCCGTGAGAAGTGACTTCCCATCCCACTGCAACAGGAGAATGATCTTAGTTGAGTTTTTGATCAGTTGATCCAGAAGGACATATAATTTTTGTATTCTTTGATGCACAGATGGAGAGAAAAGGGAACCTTAGGGTCTACCGTCACACTGGAAGAGTGTTGTGTCAATTGCCTGGTCCCTTTTCAACNTCTCTGCTGCAAGGCCACACACTGTCATGCTCTGAAACCCTCCTTCTGTGACAGTCCCTGGAAAAATCACGCTAACAAAACTGAAGAGAAGCCCAGACCTCAGAGTCACAAACCAAATAATATATGTCTCTCTTGAATCCAAGGCAATTAATTGGGGCTGGAGGCTCCTCTGTAGAAAAGGACACAGGCCAGGGCCTTTGTCTAGTGTCTTCACAGTTAAAGGCACCATCAGCAGCTCCTGATGGCAGCTCCCTCTCCACTTCCTGGTTAATCAAGGCTTAATCAAATTTTATAAGGTGTCAGACACTACTCACATTCACCCACCCTCACGACCCACCATGGAGGCCTGTGTGCCCTGCCTGCTCATCATTTGTGGCCCCTACGCCCAAGAAGGAAGAGCAAAAGAGGCCAGAGTTCTCCAAAAATTTTGGAACAAGTGGGAGAGGCAAGTGTTAAGCCTGTGGGTTTTGGGGGGACCCGAGACCATGAAGAAAGAATTCAACTAAGAGAAGCACCCCAAAGCACACCTTGAGAATTCACAAGGGGACAAAGTCAAGGGCTTTGGAAAGTGTCCACATAGTCCCTAATTTATTTCTCAGTCTGAAAAAGAGCCAACAAGCACACTCATGCCCTTCTGCCTAACAGCTTGCAAAGCCTGGCTTGTTTGATTTTTGACAACAGTTTTACACTGTCTAATAGCCTCCCTTTTTGTTTTTTCTTTGCACATCTCCTAANGTTTATATGCAGCTGTACAGCTTTGGGTTACTTTGTTGTCTTGTAATATGGTATGGCCTCCATTTGGCTCTCGATAAGATTCCCTTATGCCTCTGGGATCCTATAGCCCCACTCTGGGTGCTTAATGCAAGGCTCCAGCTAGGATGACCTCAGAGATACTTCAAGAAGGAAATTACTTAAGGAAGGAAGGAAGGGTTTATTTTTGGCTTGCAGTTTGAGGACGTGGTCCATTTACAGGAAGTCATGACAGCAGGAACATGAGGCAGCTGGTTACACTGCATCTGCAGTTGGGAATCAGAGGGATGAATACTGGTTCTTAGTTGATTTTCTCTTTTTATTAAATTCTGGATCCTGGCCCATGGGATGGTACTGCCCATAGTTGGAATGGGTCTTTCCACATCAATTAATCTAATATAGAAATTCCCTCATAAACATGTCCAGAGATTATCTCCTAGGTCAGGCTGACAGTCAATATTAACCATCACCCATGTATACATGTATGTAATATGTATTATCTATCTATCTATCTATCTATCTATCTATCTATCTATCCATCTATCCATCTATGTTCTATCTAAGCTATCTACCTATCTGGCTTGCATAGAGCATGAGGCTGGCTCACAGGACAGTATAGGCGTACAAAGCTCTACTTCCCTTCTCCACAGAGAGGCTTTTTGAAAGGTAAAAGCAAGTGTCCTCAAGGCTCAGAACAGCTAGGCTACAGATCCCCCTTGCTCAGTCTGGACCTCACATCACCAGGGCAGTATCAGTTCAAGGTGGCTTTGAGGTCGCTATCTGGAGCTGTGTTTCCAGGCCATAAGTATGATGGAAAGTTTGTTCGACTAGCTGTGACAGGACCCTGGCTCATAAAATTTACAGTGATTAATCATAGCTAAATGTACCACAGGGAGCTATAGGTTCTAACTTGAGAGCTTTTACCCTGTGGCTTCAGTTGGAAAATTAGACAACCAGAATTCAGTTGTTGTTGCTCTTGATAGACTTTTTTCCCCTTTTTTATTTGAGTGGCTATTACAAAGTAAATTAGGCCAGCCTAACCTGATTTGGGATTTCAACGTATCCATCAAAATCAGATGGCCCCATAAGGCCTGGAGTTCGTGGTCTGCCATTTAATTTTATTTTAATTATCTATTTATTTTTATTTACTTACTGTTTTGTTTTTTAGATAGGATCTCATACTCAGTCTAGCCTGGAACTCACTATGTATCCTGGACTAGCCTCAAACTTATAGGGAACCTCCTGCTTCAGCCTCGTAAGTGCTAGATTATAGACTTGAGCTATCCTGCTTATCCAAGAGCTAATTCTGTCCCACGGAAAAGTGAGCAGTAAGGCCGCATTCCCCAGGACAGGAAATGCATTATGAGTCATGAAACCCTAAAATCTGTCATGGTAATGGTAACCGCACCAGAACCCCTCTCTCCATGTACTTTGCCTAGTCTCCTGTTTTGGTGACACCTACAGTCACCACTGTGCTCCTTAGGCGTCAGCTCTCCAAGTCGCCTATCTTAGCTTCCAGTTTCCAATATCTGGTGGAGCAGAGCACTAGACTCTCCACAGACATTCTAAACTTTTTCTCACGTGGATAGGTAGATGAATAAACAATTAAGGACAAACAAATAAAACAAGGGCATTAGTTTAAAAGACCAAAGAGCTGCAAACCAGTCCTAATTATACTAGTAAAAGATTATCAGCGTTTGAAAAGCAGCTTGAAGAGCAATTTCACGTGAATTAACTTAACCATTCTCCCAGAGACAATGTGGCTGCTTTCCTCTGCCTATTAAGAGACCTAGAGTCTAGAAGAGTTAAGTTATAAACCAAAACCGGGCCCACGGAGTCACCTGAGCAACTCACACCACCTCCCAGAGGCTCCTGCCCCTACTTCGTGAATGTGCAGTCATTTCTGACCTTCTGCCACCTGGGATAGTGTGTGCATCGAGCAAATACTTGAGAGGTAGAAAGTGAAGAAGCTGGAGGAGGGAAGGACTGTCCTGTCCCTCTCAAGGCTGCTCACATGAGCAAATGAGGGAAAGACAGAATAAAGGTGGGCAGCTAGGTTTGGTCAGAACTACCAATCTTCCTTGGCATCAACCCATACCTTGCCTCTGTGCCCTGTGTTCTCCAGAGCCCAGGTACTCTGTAAATCTCTCTCACACAGAATCAGAGCCTGAACACCACAGTGCACTGGTGATGGAGAAAGAAACCATCTGAGGCATTATCTGAATATCTAGTGGCCCTGCACCAATAGATTCCATTACAAGTGGAGTAGGTAGGCCCTGGCCATGCAGACTCAGTGTACTACATGCAGCAAAATGGTACCCTCTCCTGGTCCAAATCCCTATTCACCCAAGAACTGGGAGCTGGAGAGTCCAGCCCTCTCCCAGGGCATGCTTCCTATCCTAGCCAGCTCCAAATATCTGCAGGACTTGAGGGACCAATCTGGCAAACTGCGCCTCTGAAGACCTGCTCGGCTTTAGCTGGAGGCCTTTTCTAACTGGGCATAGCACCCACCATCAAAGCCATCTGAGGATTTCTACCCACCCCAAGCCATCCCTGAACACTGAGAAGTACTGACATGATCTAGTCTACTTAACTCCCAACACACTGGTCAAAGGCAGGTGACTGTGCAGGCCTGGCCTACATGGTAATTAAGAAAGAAATTGTATCCGGCAGAATGGGTTCCTCTGGGCTTGAGTGTTCAGAATATCACCCCCAGGTCTCACTCTCACCCTATAACCAGATCAAAAGCCAACAAGGGACAGATAAAAAATTGTCCAACACCTCAGGGGATTTACACAGATGACTCTAGCACTACCACTGTAGGTTTTACATCCACAGATCAGACCACCAGGGAATCAAGAAGATTTGAAAGGNAATTGGTGTCTGTACTGAGCATAGATGTTTGTTGTCTTTATTCCCCAGGCTGCATCATATGACANCTATTTACACGGTGTTTCCATGGCATTAGATGTTCTAAGGAATGTGGAGAGGATTTTAAGTATGTAGAGGATATGCACAGGCAACATTCAAAGTCTACATACAAATATTATGCCATTTTATTAAAAAGACTTGAGTGTGCTTGGTTCTTGGTACCCTCAGGGAGTCCAGGAACCAACCCTCCACAGACATTGAGTGGCAACTGCACATTAGTCCCCCTATGTAAACCGCTTGTCCTGTCCCCTCAGCAGGGCTGGGCATCTGCTCTAACTCTCTCAAGTCTCTGCCCCAAGGCCCTCTCTTCAGAAAGTGTTCCTTTACGACCAGTGTTTGTCAATGCTTAACAATTGGATCCAGAAAAGGAACCTGGAACAGAGGGAAAGAGGGGGAGAGCNGGCGAAAGGAGGCGTTCAGGAGGGAAGGAAGGAGTCCTGAACTATAGCACCTGCTGATGACTAGGATGTAAACTCCACCATGCACCCCGCCTCCCTCAACCGGCTGGGGGCTGGAGACCATTCCAGGCAGGGTGAAGATGCATGTGCAAAACCAGCTGTCTAAAGCAAGCATGTGAGCTGTTCCCACACACCTGCATGACTGTCTATGCTAATGTCCAGCCCCCAGCTTCCTCACCTGTTCTTTCTGAGCACGTTCGTTCACGACGTCTAATTACACAGCAGTCTTTGTTCACCGCTTTTGTGGTCGTTCATCTCGGTGAGGCTAGAAGCTTCGTGACAGCAATGATTTTTGTTTTCCTAGTCACACGGTTAACTCCTTTAATACCTAGCACGGGGCCTGGCATATGGGACAATAATGCTGGAAGGGCTGAATCAATGAAATTACTAATGGAGCATTTCACTGCAGTTAGGAAAAGGAGAGGCAATTGCCGGGAGCTCGTGGTACAGGTTCATTCAAAACAGTTTTACGTGATTAATCTCATTTCTTCCTTTGACAGCATTATTTGTCAAGTTAATAAATGAAATAATAATAACAATGGCTAACAGGGATTGGTTGCCGCCTGCCCACCAGTGCTGTTCTGTTTCATACAGTGGTGTGCTAGAGAGAGAGACTTGACTGGATCTCCAAGGGATGAAAAACGTGGTCCTTAGACTTTGACTGTATGGAGGGTGGTGAAAGGGCATGAGGACCAATTTCTTTTTTTTTTTTTTTT
>LZPO01017307.1:752119-763517 GCA_001675575.1 Neotoma lepida
AGAGAGGAAGACTAGAGACAAACACCTGAGAAATCTGGGGTTCCAATGAGACATCTAAGTGGAGAGGTCCTGTAGGCAGTCAGACATGTGTGGTGAACTCAGAGGAGAAAGCTTGGGTGTAACTCTGAGGTTGAGAAGCAGCTGCAGATGAACCAGGAAGGAAGCTATAGTAGTCAGCATCACTACACTGTAACAAAACACCTGAGGCAGGCTACACAGCTCACAGTTTCAAGGTTCAAAGTTTGAGGTTGGGCTGCCACACTGGCTTGGCCTCTGGTGAGGGAAGACAGATGAAAATATATTATGGCAGTATTATACNTAGAAATGAGCCTTTTCATCTCAAATCAGGGAACAGAATGAGACTATATATAGTCCCATAGTCAGTGCTGAGAGTGCAACCCATGAGACTTAAGTCCCCCCCACTCTGCCCCACCTCTTTGTTTCTATCACTGTTACATAGCAATGGGTTTCACGAAGATAATTTCTTTCACTTTTATCGTGTGAATTGACCATCTTCACCCTAGCCCCGCCTCTCAAAGGTCCATCTTCCATACAAACCAAGGGGAAGCAGGGAGCAAGGATGAGNTCACCTGGAGAAAGCCCGGGAGCGAGAGAAGGCAGCCCAGATGCCAGCCCGCAGGGAGACCATTGCACCTTTCATAACACACGGAGATGATTTGAGGGTGCAAAACCTTCTAACCCCAAACCCAGCTGTCTTTCCACAAGACTGCCTCAACTGTCCCCACAGCTGCCTGTGACAGTTCTTCTTGACTATCAACTTGACAGAATCTAGAACCACGTAGGAAAGACACCACTGGGAGAGTCTTAAAGGGGTTTCTAGATTGTTTTAAATATGGGTGACACTATCCCATGGGCTGGGTACCNGGACTGAATACAAAAGAGAAAGCAAATGGAGCACCAGCATTCAGCTCTCTCTCCNGCCTACAGACAGTGTGACCATCAGCCTCAAAGTCATTTCTTCCCCGCCCCTTCTCTGCCCTTCCCTGAAGCGTTAATCTAATTAATCTTATCAATAAAAAATCAGGAGTCAGATATCAGGGTAAAAATCTGAAAGATCAGAGAAACAGGGGAGCAGCCACAGTCGCTTCCTACCCATCTGGTTCCTCCATTCAAAAAGGCCTAGCTTCTCTCTCTGCCCCGCCTTATCACTCACTCACTTCCTGTCTCNTCTCTTTACAGACTTTCATACGGTTAACTAGTGGCTAGCTCCACCCTCTGACTCCAAGCAAGCTTTACTTGTCAGAACACAAACGAAATACCACATAACACTTCCCCCACCATGATGGTCTGTACCCTCAAACTGTGAGCCAAAATAAACCCTCCGTTCCTTAAATTGCTTCTGCCGGGTATTTTATCACAGTGACAGAAAAGGTAATACACCAGCCTCATTCTAACCATGGCCCACATGTAACATGCTCCCTTGTGCTGAGACTTCAGACACCGCCTCTGTCTCAGCAGCTCCAGCCAGCAATTAAAACTGCCCTCATGCATCCTGTGAAAGGAATCTCAAGCCACACTTGGTGAATGTGGAAGGACGTGAACATGCTTGTCTGTGTAAGGTACTTACCCCCTCAGATATGGGTACAAACACCNCTACAGGAGCACACTCATCCCCCACCACCACAGCCTGCCAGGAGTCTCTCATTCACATCAGTTCTCCCAGAACATTAGAAGCGACTGTTCCCACTCTGAACTATAAATTTTCCACTAACAGCAAAAACAAAAGCTGGGCGAGTGAAGTTCCAAGAGGAAGTAAAAAGAGAAAACATTTATCAGGCTTCATTATGTCCAAAGTCATTATTAAACATACCACTGCTCCTGTAAAATGTGCTTTGTGATCCCGCAGGGTTCAAAACTCAAAACTGATGGCCCAAACCACCCCGGGTCCACACTGGGGCCTTCAGATCTGATTTGAGCAGAGGGACATGGAAAGAGATTCTGATATAAGGAGATTGGTGCCTGTATGTGGGACACAGGAGTAACGTCACTGTCACTCAGCCATTAACTAGTCCTTTCTCTAGTTTACACGTGCACCTGTAGGCAAAAGTTGATGAATGTGTGTTAATATTAACACAGGATAGTCTTCAATTAAAATCCTGTCTGCACTTGTCCTAGGCTATAATCATTCGTGTATTCTCTGATTGAGCCTCTTCAGAGAGTTGCTGTCATAACTGCTTGTCGGAGAGAGATGGAGTCCTTGAATTGAATGCATCTGTGGGAATTCCAGCCTTTCATTTTCTGGGAGCCCCAGTCTTGAAAGGCCACCACTTTCCTTCATCCGTCAGGAAATTATCTCCCACAATACAGTGGCAAATAGGGCCCTAATTAATGAATTTGCTAATCACCACTCCCTTTGTAGTGCCATTAGCCCAATTTGGTCCTACTTAACTAGACTAGCCTGGGCCAGGCCAAGGACACAGAATCTTCTCCTAAGGGATTTATGGTCAAGAGGGGAGGATGCTTAACTCATTAGTTAACCACCCCATCTGTCCTGTGAGACTGGGCATCTCTCTCAGTTTCTCTCGGTTAAGAACATGAAAGAGAGTGCTACATTCGTACAGTAATTAACAGGTAAGGGTTGGTTTTGTTTGTTTGTTTGTTTGTTTTAAGGAGACAGGTTGTGGAGGATCTCAGAGGCACCTAAGCCATTATGTGCTTCCTCTGGCTCCCCATAATCTGGCCAACTGATGTCCCCATCCCCATTTCCCTCAGATTTGCAGGGATGCTCTGAGATTGCACTTATGTTGTAGATGTTACCAGGTACCAGAGTGCTGCTGGCCCTCCGGGATGAATGAGCTCCCAGTGCAGTAGGTCAGCCTGTGGGCCACAGAGAATCCCCGTCCTCCTGTGACAAGGATGTTGCCACCAGACCAGGGCACCNCAGGGCAGGAATACTCTGGAGCCCTGTGTCCAGCTGTCTCTAGACCACCTGAATTTGAGCCTTCCCTCAACTGCTCAGCTCTTGCCTCTGCTGCACTGACTGCATGATGTCACCAGATAAGGCTCTTTGTCTGTCTGCTCCCATTTTTAAGAGGGATAAGCCCAGGTGATTAATGATAGCTCATGCTCCTGAGCACAAACNTCATGCTAAACACTATACTTATGTGATCAAACCCACTTAACACTCAGAATGGCCCTAAGGAATGAAGTGCTGTTACAGATCATGGATAAATGCCAGGTGTGGATACACAGAGAAACCTGTGAGAGCTGGCAAACAGCAGGTAGCTAAGCTCACAGACAGTTCGGCCAGAGAGGTCAAGAGCCTGCATTCAACCTTCACTCAAGGCCAAGAATGTGGAGACCCACAGAGGCTATCTAGTGAGATCTTACTCAGGCTCAGAGAATCCGAGCTTGCTTTACNTAGCAGGGCTGTGTAANNNGATGATTTGGNCACNGGCGTGNTTACCAGGTNTNTGGAAGGGTCTACACTTGGCTGTATGGTGTGCTTTGATCTTGCCACGCCGGGGGGGGGGTCTTTTGCTTCTCCTCTTGGCGTATTATAAAAAGTCCTTTTGAATAAACCTCTGGGCTGTTGGGTATTGACCCAGGCCCTCCCGAAGCTATCCTGTGTCTCTGTTTTTCTCATCATCTAGTTCAATCTTTCTATCTAATATTTTCTCATTCCTCTCTCCCCCACCCAAGAACCCTTCAATAGGTGGGAGCAGGTCGGAGCTGGACTCCCACAAACTTGCACACAAGAAATCAGTAGCTCGTGCTTTAACTTTTAGTAAGTACCAAGGGGCTGGCTGTCACCCTGCCACCCAGAGTAGCCTTGCCAGTACACTACTGATTGGCTCACAACTCTGCCACTTAAATAACTCTACTGGCAATTCCCAAACAAATCCCCCNGGGAGCTAACCCACTGAGTCCAGTAACAGGTCTGCAGATGTCAATCANCTGTGTACTCTTTCCCATGCCTACTAGTTTATCTGTGGGTAGGAGCTGATGTGGAGCAAAAAGAAAGATAATCTTAAAGTTAGGAGTGTCCATAAAAGAGAGGACAGAGTCTGGAGGTGGCATCATTGGTAAAGTACTTGACATGACGCATCAGGACCTGAGTTTGGATCCCCAACACCCAACTTTAAAAGGGGAGTTTGAGGCAGGAGGATCCCTGGATGGTTGATCTTGCTGGGTAGGCAAGCTGAAGGTTTAGGGGGAGGGCTTTTTTCAAAAATAAGGTGGAGAGTGATAAAGGCANACACCTGATACAGACCTCTGGCCTCTACATGTACACGTGTGCAACATGCATTTGAGCAATGCATANGCCANACATGCACCACAAACATGTTAAAGAGGGAGAGACAGAAATGGAGAAAAAGGAAGAGGTGAGAGAGAGAGACCTTGTGTCAATAACAGAGCACACTCCAACTCAAAGCATTACATCCCAGCTCCCTGCCAACTGTCTACTCTTGGTCAAGACAATTAACCACTGCAAGCTACAATTCCCAAATGCAATTGATAAGACCTGCTTTCTACTGCTACTGTTAAGATAAACAGTGCCCCTCCCCACTCCAGCATTTACTGTGCCCAATGGAAATGAAAATATAAACATTAAACATGATAGCATCTGTGATCATTGCTACAGCCCAAGGAAAACGCCACAATAAGAGACCCTGGGTGAGGTGGGGAACTAAGCAAAGGGAAAGAGATCAGTGTTGGGGGAGCAAAGGGAAGGGGTGGACTGGATAATCAACCGTCCAGTCATTCATCTGCCACGTTCTGTATTCAACTTACTATGTTGTGGGCGAACCTACACGTTGAACTGTGTCCCTAAAAGATATATTTATGAAAGTGACTGACTTGGATGTTTTTGCTGTTGGTGGTGGTAGTGGTTTTGGGCTTTTGTTGTTGTTGTTAATTTTGTTTTGTCTCTGTTTCTTGTTTTTTATTTTTGTTTTTGTTTGGGTTTGGATTTTGCCAACTTGACACGAGCTAGAAGTCTTCTGGGAAGAGGAACCTTGCCTCCATCATATCGCCTATAGGCAAGTCCACGGGGCATAATGATTGATATGAGAGGGTCTGGCCTACTGTGGTGGTACCACCCTTTGGCACCTGGGTCCTGGGTGGTGTAAGAAAGCAGGCTTAGCAAGCTATAGGGAACAAACCAATAAGTGTAGCAAGCTTTTTCAATGGCCATCAGCTCACAAATAACAACANGGAAACTTATTAATTACGAAAGCTCAGCCTTAGCTTAGACTTGTTCTCAACTAGCCCTTATAACTTAAATTAACCCACTTATATTAATCTATNTTCTGCCATATGGCATTACCTTTCTCCATACTGCCCATCCTGCTTCGTCTGTGTCTGACTGGTGACTCCACCTTTCTTCTTACCAGAGTCCTCTCTGTCCCCAGAAGTCCCGCCTAACCTCTTGCCTAGCTATTGATCATTCAGCTTTTTATTATACCAATCACAGAAATATATCTTTACACAGTGTACAAACGTTGGGTGCTAGATGAAATGATTATCTAATTATTCTTTATCAATAAAAATTTGGGAGTCAGATATGGGGGTAAGAACCTGATTGATGAGAGAAGCAACCAGTGACCTCCTCTTTCTCTCTTTCCTTGATCCAAAAGGGNCAAGAACGTCCTAAGCCCCTCCCTATTACTTCCTGTATCTCTATATGTCCTCTGTCCCCCAAAACCTCTATGACTAATTTTGGTCAGCTAGTAGCTAGTAGTTCCAACCTCTGATTCAAAGTAAACTTTATTGTCAGTCTCGGGATTGTCAGAGTGAAATCAAAATATCCCACAACAAATAAGCAGCACTCCTCCATGGCCTCTGTTTCAGTTCCTGCCTTCAAGTTCCTTCCTTGAGTTCCTGCCCTGACTTCCCTCAGTGATAAAGTATGGCCTGAGATTTTTAAGTTGAAATAATCCCTTTCTTCCCCAAGTTGCTTTTGATCGTGGCCTTGTATCACAGCAATAGAAATCCTAAGACTGTGACTTACTGCATTTGGGATTGCAATCTTAACAGAAATGATCAGGTGAAGATGAAGTCATGAAGTTCAACTTCAGTGAGAGAGGGCAGATAAACCAATGTGGCAAATGGCCTTCTAGCGTACACACACACACACACACACACCACAGCAGAACACCCTGTGCAGATGGAGGCAGAGACTGGAATGCTATGTCTACAAGCCAAGAAATGCCCAGCACCCTTGGCAACCACAGGAAGCTAAGAGAAGGGGAAGGAACAGGAGAGGATGCTCGCNAGAGCCTCCAGACTGAACCAACTCTGCTGGCAGCTGGATTGCAGACTTCTGGCTTCCAGAGCTGTGAAAGAACTAATTTATTCTGTTTTAAGCCACTCCACTACAACAACACTAGGAAATGCAAATAAGTGATGAAGCCAAAAAGATCTTTTAAGAAACAAACAAACAAACAAACAACAAAGCAGTCTTTAGTGTTCACTCCAATTCCCACCAAGTAGCAGCTAGCTTAGAGTCCAGGTGTGATGCCGATGGCCTTGAGTTTAACTTCCGAGGTGGTGCACTTTATCAGACAGGATTGTTTTTTCCTGGTCCACCAACACAGTCTCCAGGAGGAGTTGCATGGATGCAGAGGGGAAGGGGAGATAGTTGTCTCCACCACAAGTTCTGATACATCCTTGTTATCCACAGGGTATTTCTGAGGACTTCGGAGGTGAAGGTGGCAAGACGGTGGTGGAGACAACAGTACAATACCTAGAAAAGGGAAAGGAGGCTGAGGTCTCTTTCTAGATGTCTCCCAAGCACATGGGTCCTCATTATCCTATTGATTTTTTTCCTTCCTTTCTTTTCATGTTTCAGTTCTTACCTTTGGTTTTTCCTGTGTCTTTCCAGATTCATGAAGTGGACAAAATGTAGGTCTTGGTGACTAGAGAGTCGAAGTTTGGGGTCTTGGTTCCATCACATACTCATTTCAGGGCCTTCAAAAGTCATACTCGTTGTTCTTGCCTTGGCTTCTTAACTTATACAATGGGAATAGCATTTGTCTCCCAGTGTCCCAAAGGATGAAATGTGTAACAGGGCATCTAAAGGTCGTATGAAAAGGAAGGAACTCTCACTGTGCACAATTTCCAAAACCTGTGCAGAGAAAAATAGAGCTTCGGATGATGATGCTATGGGTCAAGATGTACCAGAAAACATGCTCGAAAAGTCAGAACCAGAAATTTGATGTTCTCTCTAAAAGGGGCAGAAATGTCATTGCTCTAAGACTAAANCAGTGTTGTTCTCTCTTTGTCTAGATTTGAGTTTCTTTCAGCTCTAAGATTGTGCAGATCAGACTGTTTGCATTTAATCAAATAACACTTTGAAGGAGATAGATCTTTACTTATGGGTAGCCCACTAAAAACCTTGGGAAAGTCATGATGCTTGAAAGAATCCTAACAACAAGTGAAATATGAAAAGATATTTGATGTGTGAAAGAGCCAACCGGCTGGGTGATGCAGGACACAGAAGTCTTCTCAAATGCTGCCCTCTACATGACCCCTGTGAGAAGCCTGATATCAGAGTAGTAGAGAGAGATTTGAACACAAACTAGAAAAGAAGTTAATAGGCTTAGCATGGTGGAGCACACTTTTAATCCCAATACTCAGGAGGCAGAGGCAGGTGGAGCTCTGTAACTTTGAGGCCAGCCTGGTCTACATAACGAATTTCAGGCTAACCAAAAGTACATAAAGACCCTGTCTTTGAAAGAGGAAGAAAAAATAGGAGTCAGTAGCTAAACTGTTAGCTAGAAAGCTATCTACCTGGTTTTACAGAGGTAACTGTAGTTACAATATGAGAGAACAGGCTCAGATTCCAGGAAGAACTTCTTAACTACTGAGATAACTGGGAATTAGGGGAACCATTTTCTCTGAAGCCTTTTGACAAGAGACCACAGAGTGGGCAATGAGGCATCTTGGGTAAGGGCATTCAGAGTCAAAAGCAATGGCAAAGCCACTTTTTGAAGGTCTCTGTCCTTCCGTTGACTGCTTTGGTTTGAAAGGACGAAACCCCCTGTGTCTCATAAAATAGCCTCTTGCAGTTACCTTGGCAGCTCATACATTGTCAGGCTGCCCATTTCTTCCCTGCTGGCATGGTACAGTCCAAGGTATAAGTAGTGTTTTTACAATTTTTTTTCTTGTTCCACACTGGTATGTGAGAATCACTTCACATTGCAGTTAGTAAAGAGGAGGANATGGAGCTCACTCCCAAATTGGAGACAGGAGTGTTGTGTTTCACCCTCTGTGACAGCCAAAAGCCAGTTTAGGACTCTCTACAATGCCAAATTTGCCAGGGGGGAAAAACATGTGGGTATCTTCTTAATTCTCCTAAGCTCACTTCAGGGTTGAAATCAGTGTTTGCTGAAGAAGGAAAAATGGATGTGGATTATGGNTTAGGGGCCATTTCAACAAGAAGCAAGGAAGGGAGAGTCCACGCAAACTGAACTTCTCCTGGCAAGATTCTTATAAGCCAGCAGGATAACACACACCAAGTGCTGACCTTGGTGTCAACTAGGAACGAGCTAGTCTCCCAACCCCATTACAAGCCTGAATGTATTTAATCATAACAGCAATCTTATGACGTGACTGGTTCAACATAGCAGCACATCTAGGGATCCCAGAACTGGACATAAAACCCAGCCACTTGACTCCTGGGCCTGAGTAGGTTTTGGTGGCCACATTCTTCAGAAAGAGACTCAGAGGCAGACCATCCTCAGAGAAGCAGCTGCCTCCTGCCTCCTCTTATTCCTGTCTCTCAGTCCTCTGACATTGGGATGATGGGGCCATGCATTTCAGGTAAAACTGAAGCTGAAGCTAATGGGCATTACAAGTCTACACAGCACTTGGGAAGTCAGCTCAATTCCCACCCCCCCAAACTCCAGCTGTGCTCATGAGTACCCAGACTCTGTCATCACTGTAAGATCCTCCTCAGTCTGTGATGATTCTCTTTCTGGACCATCAAGTCAACAGAACATCCAAGAAGCATTCTTTGAGATGATTATTGCTAAAACTGGTTTTTCTATCCCTGATGTTCTCCTTTAGGGTGATGGATCCCCAACCAAGGAATCACTAACCCATTAATAATGTATCAGGTTTTCACCAAGAACCAGTACAGCAAGAAAAACAGAGAAGGGTCCATTAACGCCCTTGGCCTGTAAGGGGCCCTTGTGATTAATACATTTATCTTCTTTTATATGAATATCCCATAGCAAGAGGCAATGATTACCACCTATTGGATAGGTCCACAAATAACCAGAGTGTACCAGAATGCTTTGAGTGGTTGCAACATCTGGATTCTCAGAATCATTGTCCATTGTGAGTTTTAAAAGACTGCTTTAGCTCAAGCACAGCAGAAGAATAAGAGATGGGAATCCCAATTTTTAGAAAGTCAGAAGGCTCAGGAAAGTCTTATAATTACACAAATCAATTCAATCTACACATTATTTACTATGTGGCGGGTACTGTGCCAAAAATAAGACATGTTTAAAAAAAGTTGCATATCCAGTCAGAGAAATAGACATGTATAAAAGACAATTATCTTGCAATAGGAAAAGCAAGAGGCAGGCAGCACAAATGCCTACNATGGAGCAATAGGTTGCTCTCCCTAGGGAAAGAGGTTAAATGAGAGATCTGGGAAGGCTGCCCAGAGGAAGCAACATTTGATTTGAGTCTTGCAGGTTGAGGAAGACTTTTTCGCCAGAAAGGAGAATGGGAAGAAGCATCATTGATGGAGGGAAGAACACAAAAGCATTCAGGCCTAAATTCAGCCGTCTTGGAGGGTCCCATGGGGCAGATGTTAAAGGGCTTTGTCCACTATGCTAAGAACCCCGGTACCTTGTAGGAAATGGGGTAGTTCCTAAGTTTCCAGAGAGCTGACCTATCGAAGCAGATTTATCCTTTCAAAAGCCAGCCATGCAAGGATGGTGAGACTGGACCAGACATGGCCAGCTGCTGGAGGCTAGGGTCCTAGTATAGAAATAAAGGGCCTTCCTTGAGCACTGAGGGTGAGCTGCAAAAATTGGGAGTGGAGGCCCTGCAGATGTCACAGGAGGCCCCAGCACCAGGCTAAAGATGTAGCTCAATTGGTAGAGTGTTTGCCTAATATTCACAAAGTCCTGAGTTTGATCCCCAGCACTGCATAAACCCCAATGCAGTGGTGTCACGTGCCTATAATCCCAGCAGAAGAATAAGGAGTTCAAGGTCACCCTCAAGTGTTCAAGGCTTGACTGGTGTACAGGAGACTGATGAGAAGAGGAGTGTAACTGAGCACAAGAGAAAGCAGGAAGTGAGGTCAGGGACTGCCCTGTCGTTTTCTTACACCACACACAGAATCAGCTCAGATTAACAAATTAAGAAACCAAAATCGCAGTGATTGAAGGTGCACCCAGGACCCACTATAGCCACAAAGCCTTGCACTGGAGACTCTGTGCCTTAGCTTCTCACCTTGCTCCAGGCCTGGGGATTGTGGTCACAGTACATATAGTTACATTCCCTCACCCCCCAACATCCCTCATGACCCCACCCCTGCCTGATGACTGCCATCTCTTTCCAAATCTTTACCTTATGAAAAAAAAAAACCCTCTCATTCTGCCATGCTCTCAGCCTCCCTCCCCATTGCCTCTTTCCCTTCCAAAGTAATCCTCTCCTCCTCCTCCCCATCCACACCCATTCACACATGGCATCTTGCTAGAAATAGCAAGAGTAGGGCAAAGAGCAATGAATCAAAAGTGAGGGCAACCCACGTTCCAGGCCTGATTTAACCCACCAGCTAGCTGCAGACACTACCTGACCTCAGACTACTCTGTGGCCTCAAAGAAAATGAGAAACAAATACTAACCTTTGCTTCCCCCCCAGCCCTAGTGTGAGGACAGAACACAAGGAGTGTGCTAACACCAGAAAGAGGCCAGGAAGGATGCAACAGGGCTCTCCAGCAGGAATGTCCACTAATCTGTGAGTCCTTTAAGGGCAAGAGCCAGGCCACCTGGGGTCTTGGTCTTTTTCCTGGTACAGAGTGAGTACCTGCTGGGAATGGGCAGGAACCATTGTCACCCCGACCTCCACACATCCACAAGGTTGCTCTTGCCAACCCTACAACGTGCAGGCAACGCACCCCCACAATACCCCACTTTGGAAGCACTGCTTTTGCTCCTAGCTTATTCCAGAAACANCCCGTTCCTGGAGGAAAACCAAGCAGTAGTCACGAGGCCTGGATGCCTCTCTGGGCACATTTGTTTGACCAAGTCTGTGTTCCATCCTTTCTCCAAGGAAGTTGCTGAAAGCTAAACCTCCTCCGTGCTCCTTTTAATTCACTATCCCTCCAAGAGGTCCCAGCTGGGTCTTTTCCTACCAAGCTGCCCTTATGCCGCCCCCCTGTCCCCCGCACACCTCTCTCTGTCTCTGTCTCTCT
>LZPO01017307.1:775586-799531 GCA_001675575.1 Neotoma lepida
GAACAAGGATTTCCCTGAGAAAAGCCTACTTCCATTTTTGCTTTATCACCTTAGGAATGCTGTGACAATCACAACTCTATCATACACCCCAGTCACCATGAAGACTGACCAGACACATCTCACCCAGTAGTACAAATGANGAATGAAGATCAGAGTGCCTCTTCCCCCTCCCACCTGTAAGAGTGCCCATAGGCTCCTGTATCTGAAAGCTTGGTCACCAGCTGATGGCGCTGTTTGGGGAAGTCATGGAACCTTAGGTGGCAGAGCCTTGATGAAGGANGTGGGTCACTGACAGCAGGTCTTGAGGTCTATCCACCAGCCCCACTGGGAATCTCCTCTCTGTTCCATGTTCTGCTGAATGTAAGGAGTCCCAGCTACAGCTGCTCACTGCCATAGTGCTGCCTACACCTTTCCCTCCACAATGCACTTAAGCCAAAATAAAACCTTCCTCTTCAGTTGCTTTTGTCAGTTATTTGGCTACAACTATGAGAAAAGTAACCAATGGAGAAAGGAAATCCAATTCCTATGTGGTCAGAGGCTGATGGAAGCCCACTGTCCTGTTAACCATGGTGTGTACCCTCAGTGAGCCATGCCTTGGCCTTTCCAGATACAGAAGGCACTTCAATGACAGTAACCAAGCAGCCAATACCACAGTGTATTTCTCTGTTGCTAGTCAAGAGTAGAGCTCAGTAGGAAAGCTGGTAAATTTATCTACAGCAAGGACTATTGGACCTAAAAACAACTCCTGGTGATGGAGGTTNGTGCACAATTAAAATAATCCACAAATTGACCTGCTTCAAGTATCCAGATACATAAAAATAAGAGCTGTTGCTTTAAAAAAAAAAGACTTGTCAATGATTCTTGACATCAAAATTCATCCAGATGTATGGATGGCCTGGTATACACTATGAGGGTCACTGAAGATATTCCCAGTAGCAGCCATTTGGTTGCAGGTAAGGCAGTCAAGGAGTGTCCCTTTCCNAATCCACTAGCAATCCACTCTACTGCTAGCTTACCTGCAGGGAAACAGACATTGCTCACTATCCTGGCTAAGCTCTCAACCTGCACTCCCAGGGGGGCTACAGATGATTCAATTATTCCACAGGAGAAGTGGCGACAATGTGAGGACCCTGTAAAATCACCCAGGAGAAGAAGAGAGTTCTGTTTCTTGGACTTACCAGTATCCGTGTGATCCAAATGCAGCTGCAGCTCGCCGTGGCCGAGGACTATCTTCTCCTGGGGTGGATGTTCTTCAAGTAGATCTGGGCTGCCAATTCTTCCTCATAGGGTGTCATAAAGGAAGAGAGTCCCTAGTCTCCTTAGTGTGAGGTGTGCATGGCAAGGACTCTGTGACGTTTGTGCCCAATCCCTCCCCCACCAGATGCTCTTGGCAGCCTCAACTTCCAGTGCCCACCCTTTCCCCCATTGTGTATGTCAAGGGCAGATGGCTGAGAGGCTTGAGCTAAAGGACCAAGTCACAAATTCAGCGACTGGATTTCACATGAGCTTGTTTTCCTCGACACCACGAGTAGAGGGTCATAGACTTTGGTCTTAAATTTGGGCTCTGGCATGTAACTAACTCTGATCTTGGACACCACTTAACAACCCCTAAGTACCGCTGTGGCTGTCTACAAAAGGGAGCAGAGGACTGGTAAAGCTTACTGTTTGNGGTGGCTATGAAGCACATAACCCCAAACAAGCTCATGGCAGTCGCNAATAAATGAGAGTGGTGACAAACAGCATACAGCTGGGGGTGACAGATCAGCAAAGCTGAATCTGCTCTTGGACTCTTGGGTACACCCCATCCCTGAGGCCAGAGGACCTGTCAACTTGGGAATGACTATGGACAAGAGCAACTGCACCTAACTGACACCCATCAACCTATATTCCCACCCTCAACACTGTCNGTCACATCTGCTTAGTAAGTTCTCTCAAGGGTGTCACTCAGGTTGCATAATGTCTTTGCAGGTATGGAAGACATTGTTTTTTAAATGTTGGAAAAATTCTGCTTATACAATGCCCATCCAACGACACCAGAACTTAGCTAGTGGATCCTGAAAATGGAGTTTGCACAGGAAGGAAGACAAAGATCCAGCACATTGGCAAGAGGGTGGTGGAAGAATTGAGGATGGTGACGTCAGGGCAAATTGTGTGCAAAGATGATTCTGTTGTTTTTTTTTTTTAACTTATTTCTTCTCTCATCTCCCTCCTTTTCCTCTTCCCTCACATTCCTCTCCTCTTTCCCCCTTTCACTAATCTATTGTCAACCCTTGCAGGATGTCTTATGCTACACTGAGATTCATTAAATTCAGTATCTGAGCTTTTCTTCCTGGTCCTTGGAACATTCAAGCAATATTTTCCAACTGAAAGACTCTGAGTTCAAATCTTGCCCTCTCCCCTATTTCTCCTTTAGTCTCACATCAGTTAGGACAAAGAGGAGCCTTTTCTCTTCCTTCTCCTTATTGTGTAGTGGGGTCCTTGAAACTGTTCCTGTCTCTCCCCTTTCCCAATCTTGCCACACCTGTAGAATCATAGCCTGCATTTGGGTGCGTGAGATGTCAAGTGAGTGGATCAATGAGCCTGTGGGTCATTTTTGTTCAGCATTTCAGGTAGAGATCTGATNATGTCACTAGGAGACTATGGCCTGCATCACACTAAGTAGCAATGCTCCAGCGTCCNCCCTAGATCCCTCTTCTGATGGGATGCCTGTAATGGTCTTCCTGGAGGTTTCTAGGAGACCCACATCATGCATAGTCACAATAAGCCTTCACTTTGAGCTCCCCTGGGTCATCTTCTGATAACCTTAAGTTGCCTTGCTGCCACCTTCATTGACAATGACCCTTGTGAGAAAGTGGAGGGCTGTGCCCAGGGCTGCTGAATGCTGTGCAGAAATGTGGNTGGGTCCAGCGAGCCACCAGAACCCACCCCTGTGTTCAGAGTCTCATTAAGTCTCTTGCAGAAACACCCATTTCATCCTAGTTCTGCCCCGAAGCCATCCTACTGTCCAGAAGACAGAGCACATTGTGGCTTCTGTCATCTCTCTTCTGTCTTCTACTTAAAGAATACCAATACAAACTCCTTCCTCTTTCAACCACACATGAAAGTGCCTTTAATGGTTCATCTACATTGTCAACTTGACTGGATTTAGACAGGAGTCACCCAAGAGACAAACCTCTGGGTGTGTCTGTGAGGATGTTTCTAGGGAGCTTAACCAAGAAGTCCTACCGTGAATGTGGGCATCACCATCTCTGGGCTGGGATCCCAGACTGAATGAAAAGAGACAAAGGAGGAAACCACCTAAGCAGTGGCATTCACCCGTCTCTGCTTCCTGAGTGTGGAGACAATGTGACCCACTACTTCACATTCCCTCCCTCCTGCCACACCTTCATCACCATGATGGACTGCAGCCTCCTCAAAGCCCTTCCTCAAGCTGGCTTTGTCGCTGGCTTTGTCAAGTATTTTGTCCCAGCCATGAGAAAAGTGATTATACAGGACAATTTGTGGAGAAGGAAGCTTTGGGTTGAGGGTTGGGAGGCCTGGTTCTCACCAGATCTCAGACCCAGTTACACAGGAGCTAGAGCCCTGGGGCCTCCTCTGGTGGCTTGTGCATGTGCCCAGTCCTTTCCCTCTGGGTTTCTGGCTTGCTCAGGTCTTGTGCAGGGTATTTCCCACCAATGTACCTGGGTCACATTTTGTGTTCTACATCCAGCTTGGCAGGTGACAACATTTATGGAATATCTGTAACAGAATGGGAACCATCTCTTAAGTCCCCAAACTATCCTTATTACAATTTCCAAAATCCCCATCATGGCTTCTCCTCTGTTGCGTGACTCTTGGGGGAACAATCCTTTTCATTTGTGAGCTGTTCCCATCTGCTCTTGACGNGTCTGCGTCCAATGAAGATACCTCATGAGACTGTCCAGCCTCCACAAAAGAATGAATCTCTAATGGTGGAGGGTCAAGCATCAGACATAGGGTGCTGCAACCATGACCTTGGAGTGGTTCCAGAGGTGCTCCTGCATGATCCCAAACCCATAAAATTATTTTATACTGGTATATAATTATAGTTCTATAATTCTAATTCTTTAGCCGATTGCTAAATTGTGACCTGGTGGATGANCCTCAGGAAAAGTGTAAAGTTATAAGAAGAAAAAAGAAAGTACTATACAGAGTCAGGAGAATGTCAAATTCTAGGCCCCGTTGTACTGCATGTTGCTGAAGGCCCCAAGGTAGTGGATCAGTTAAGACAGAAAGACACTTGGGAAATTGGGACTGGTGGCAGCTACANTCTGGGTCTCTCCTTAAGGTCCTCTATACTTTCAAGCTGTGCGTCTTCCTCAGCATTTAGAGGTGTTTGGGCTAGCCAAATGTGTGGGTCATGTTCAAATCTTTGATAGCATTATTGTTAGTCCTATGGCTGATGTTCAGAGTACAGACACTGTTCCTAGCTCTCTAGGCAGGCAAGGGGAAGGAGGAGGCAGTATTTAGGAAGCTTGACTACCTGGGGCTCAAGTATTTGGGTCTCAGGAATATCCAGCTGTACCTGTCTTCAAACCTTATTTTGAAAAAAAAAATTAACCAGTAGAAATCATCTGTCTTGCCATTAAGCCAGGCTTGAAGACATATACCCCTCTGGAATTTGATCATTACCCATGTACATTGGAAGGGATGTGTTGGGGACATGCATTTGGAGACTGGTACTTTGGGGTATCCATCCTGAAGTCTCAACCACTGCCATGGGTCTCCCATAGTTTCCTCTAGTTGTATGCAGAGGCTTTGCAATGGGGATAAGGCACATGAAGCATGGCTAAAAAGTCTGAGGACTGAACTTGACATTAATGTGTAACAGAAAACACTCTATAGCGGCTCCAAGAACCAAGAAGACAGGAGACCACATGCATGCCATCAGAGCTCTTGCATGGATGAGAAAACCCTGATGCTGGTCCTACCCTAAGTCATAGTGGGTCTTCAGAGGAGGCATGCCATTTCTTGATTAACAGCAGGAAATGCAGGCAAGCTTTCCTGGTAGGTACTGTAGCAACTGCTTCCTTAGGAGTATTTAAAAAGCAAAAAAGCAAAGATGATTAGCTGAGGAAACTGCTTTCAGTTTGATTCTGCCTGGAGCCAGGAGCCAAGCATCATGGCTCTGAGGGCCTCCTTCCACAGTGTACTTCCATGATTATAAGAAAAGGACTAAAAGATATTGGCCAGTTCATGATACAACCTAAAACACAATCAAATAAGCACAGTTCCTGCTCTCCTGCAGATCTGGAGAGGTGGAGACGATGAGGAGCAAATGGCTAGATGAAAAAGGCTAAAATGGGACTCTGCAAGAACCAGGACCAGCTATGAACTGCAGAAACCACCAGGGAATCACAAACTCAAGATGGAAGCACAGCCCCACTTGGCTTTCCCAAACACAACAGCAGGCAGAGGACAAAAAAGTTGAAGGTGAAGAATTATTTTAATAAAAGTTTTAATTGTCTCTGAATCCTGCTCTGTGGATAAGCTTCCCACGGGATCCAAGATGACTGTCTGTACCCTTGCTGGGACCCTGGCAGCTGGACATGCAGCTAGACCACCCTCCTTTCCAAGCCCCACTCTGGAAGGCTGCCAGAGGGGCATGCTGTGGATCAGCCCTGGTTGTCCAGAAGCTACAGCCTCCCAAAATAGCCTCCAAGTCTGCCAAGGCCTTTTTCTGACTAGCCTCCCTCCTCCATCCAGCAGGGCTGGCCATGCTCCAGAATGCCAAGCCACTGGGTGCCTTAAGAGGCCCAATCCATGCCTCTGTTCAGTGGGATGTGTGCCTATGGTCCTGGGCAATCAGGTCTGCCTCTGTGCTTCTTCCAATAAGAAAAAAATCATTGAGGTGTATTTGCTGCAAACTACAGCTTCTGTCTGGAGAAAGACAATGATTCCAGTCTCACTTCTAGGTGACCCAAGTGAATTTAAGGGACAGTAAACATCTAATGAAGGGGTGGCAATTCCAGACAGGCAGCCGTGCTCTTTTTCCCAAGATTTTTTTAAATTTTAATTATGTATACTTGTGTATGTGGTGTGTGTGTATGTGTGTGTGTGGTGTGTGTGTGTGTGTGTGTGTGTGTGTGTGTGTGTGTTTATGAGTGCACTTGCCCTTGGGAGCCAAAGAGGGCATCAGATCCCTTGGAGCTGGAGTTGCAGGCAGTGTGTGAGTCATCTGATGTGGGTGCTTGGAACTGAATTTAGGTCCTCTGCAAGAGCAGTATGTGGTCTTAACCACTGAGCTGTCTCTCCAATCCTCCTTCTCCCAGGTAGCCATAACTGCCCCAGGTGTAAAAGAGACAAGTCTATTCTACGCTTTAATACATGCAGTGCATCTGCAAGACCGCTCGAGACTAAGAGACCTTTCATAAACACCGCAACAGTCTAGCCATCAGTCTCTAAAAGAACTCCGTTCAGGCCTTCTCAGCCACCACTCTGCCGGTGAATACAGGGGGGCTGCCTTCCTTTGTTGTCTATAAAGCACAGGTGTACAACAGAGTTGTTTTCTTGACTTCTCTTTCCACGGTTTTTAGAGAATGACCTTTTAGTGATGTGTATGTGCAAGCCAGGAAATGATGAACTCTGAACTCATGATGCCTGAAATAACTTTTCTGCNACACATTTGATAATTTTGATGGATATATAGCACTAGGCCCAATGTCTTTGCTACCTCCACAGATTTTGTGGTTCCATTGCTCTTTTACATGGATTCTGTCAGTGAGAGATAAGCTCACGCCTGTGCTTCTTCCTATGTGCATGCTCTTCTCAATACTCCTGTCCCACCCCCCTCCCCTTGGTTGTCTTACTATCATGATGTGTTCATTTGGTCATGGATTTTTTTTCTCAAGCATTCTAACTTGGCAGTTGGTCATGCTATTTAATGCTTGGATTTTACCTTGTTTCACTTCTACTGCTTCTGCTTTCATTTCACTCCACCCTATCCTCTGAAACTCCTTCCCGAGAAATACTGAACTGTCCAGACATACTTCCCATCTCAACCCTCAACTTTCCAAGTCTCTACCTCATCATCTTTTTAGGTGCCATAGTCCAAGAGGATTCCCATTCCAGCTTCACCAGTTTTCTTTCAGTTCTGTTCACTCTGCTATCTGAACCCATCTATTGGTTTTAAATGTTGAGCGATTTAGTTCCCAAGGCCTCCTCGTGTATCTGCTAGCCAGGTTAATTTCCAAGTTCCATTCTGCTTACACATCACCTTTCCTTTGCTGTGAACTCTCTGTTGACACCATTTTAACATAATGTTTATTTGTGTATGGGAAAGTTTCTGTGAGCCAGGCAACCAGGAGAAAATTGCTGTATGTACGGTAGTGAGCAAGTTTTGCTTCCTTCTGTCCAATACAGGGAAGGCATCTGTCGTTGGTAGAGTGAGGTAGCAAGGGATGTCTATCTCTTGGTTTATGTAGACTGAAGAGCTCCACTTGGACCCTGCGACACAAACATCTGAGAAGTCCAGGTCAAGTGCGGTTATGGAGCAATCACCTGAACTATCTGATCACCCTGGCAGCCACAGCCACTCACTCCACTGTGTCCTTTGAACATCCTTCCACCCCACGTGTACCACTTAGAAGCCCAGAGACACTTTCCACAGGCCGCTTCTGCAGCAGTATTCACAGTAATGCTTCCTTCAGAAAACTCACTCCATCGACTTTCCATGTTCCAGAGATTTCTCCCAGTTTTAATGTGTCAAAGACAGTTCCTGTTTTCTGGCCCCTGTTCATGGTTTTAAAGCATATCCTGTTCTTCCTCAAGATTTTGAGTGGAAAGGTGAGGTTGTCACTTTTGTTTAAATCCCTTCTCTTGAGCCAAAAGACACGAGGATATGCTCTCAATAAATAGTTGTTGGATGGATGGATGGATGGATGGATGGATGGATGGATGGATGGATGGATTCAGTGTTTCCTTACCATTTAAAAAAGTTTCAACTTTGAAAAAGAATTATTGCATCAGAACTAGCAAACTGGTTTCTTGCCTTTCCTGCCATTCAGCTTGAGTGCAGACCTTAGTAGAATTGATCCTAAGGCCCCAGGTATCAGATTTTTGTTTGTTTGCAAGAATCTCTAGAAATTGTTCCAAGAATTTCTAGATTCCCCAAGGATAACCTGGCAAAGACCCTAAGGGTTTCATTACTAACAGATGTCACGGCAGCTAACCCCTACATGGTGGCTTCTGATCGCAAGTCCAACTTTGAACTTTCCTAGAGTATTCGGGAAGCTTTGGTTCCAGGGGATGAGATGGGTCTTTGGCAGCACATAGAGTACCTGAAACCAGCCTCCTGCCTTCACTTGTGAAGTACACATTGAAGTTCTATTTTATGTCTCATTTTACATCATCCNAGTAAAAGCCAGGGTATAGGTTTCTCTTCTGCCATTCAACTTCCATGACCAGGCAGCAGCCAGAGCCAGCAAATATTCTGTCTCACAGAAAGGTGAGGGGCCAAGCCAAGGACTGTAGATGTCTCAAAAAATAGATACATACACAATTATGAAGAAAGATTGCTCAACAAAAAATGAACAGATGACTTTTTGTTGAGGTAAAGGATATGCTACTTAGTCTGTAGGGAAATTATGCAAGGATATCCCCCCCGCCCCAGAATCAGAACGCACCCTCACATGGACTGGCAGCACAGTGGTACAGTACCACTTTACAACTCCATAAAGATGTACATAAACATCTCACAATGAAGCCATCTGATTCCATTGGAGAGTACAGTCCACCCTTTTCTTGAAAATGTGATGCCTCTCTCCACTCATCTGGGCCCTACCCTGTCCCTGAGGCCCAGATAAGTTTCATTTCCACAAATCCTTTCCTGGGGCTTCTCAGAATATGAAGATTCTTTCCTTGCTCTATTTGGCCAATCAATATAGATGCCACCAGTCACTTTGACATGTCAAGTATTGGGCCACCTTAGTTCAAAGTTATGTCCTTCAGCTCTGATTATATAAAGCGTAGAAATAAGGGAGGGGGCAGAAGGACATACCTACAGGAAGGTAAAGAGAGACCAGCTGCGATTATCCACAAAGCACTCAGTCACTGCTAAAGCAAAGCTCTGTAACCTGCTCTTTAACTAAAAGTTCATCTCTCCTAGCTCCAGTTGAGTCACTGGTCCTCAGTGGGGATAACCCATTAGAATACAGCCACAGTGAGAACCATAATGGGAAGTAACTGCAGCTGCTTTTAGAACTCATAGAACCAACAACTAAAAAGTTCAGAAACCTTCAAAGGGCTGAGTTAGGACCAAATCATCTAAAATAAGATGGTGTCCTGAGAACCCTGTTCTCTAAGGCAGAGTGGGGCTATCTTTTTAAAGGTCCCATCATATGTCTTCATATAAAATGTCTCTGAACTTGAGAACAATAATATCCACTGCAGGAAAATCAAGGTCAAGTGGAGACAAAGCCACACCACCCAACCCCTTCCTGTGCTGCACAAGCTCTTGGTCGCTGTCTTAGATGCAAGCTCCAGAAGGCAGAGCTGTGCCTTCATTTCATTTCTCTCAGTACTCAGACGAGTGCTAACTAAGCACATAGTAGGTGCTTTTAATATACTGGTTGAATGAATGAATAAATGAACATGTATCAATAACACTAACTTTTTTTAGGCCCCCTGCCTTTCCTTACTTTAAAACATTTTTACTCTAGGAAGTCTTGTCAATAAATCAGATTNTTGATTTGAGGACCCTACAGCAACTATCACCCTTCTCAGACCATCGAGGTTGGTGATTTTCTGTAAATTGCTGCTCCAGGTTCTCCAGATGGGATCCTTGAGGACTTGCTCCTGCAGGGCCTTTTTCCCCTATCACCCATCAGATGGACAGACTCTTAGTCCAGTTCCCATTAGCTCACAGTACTGCTACATGCTTGGATGCTCACATCCAGAACCATAGTTGCAGGTGCTGGTATAGGTAGAAAAGAGGAACCATTCAAGGAGTTGCTGTCAAACTTAATGTTCTGTCTTAATGAGTCTCAGGAAGGACTCTGCCTAACAAGACATTTTTGCAAGGACTTGTCTGCTCTGCCTTGTCTTGTGATTTCCCCAAAGAGCACTGAGCCAAACCCTTACTTTAAGAGATTATGCTAACAAGATAGGAACAAGGCCCATGTCAAAAGGCCAATAAGAGTTTAAGGCCTTCTACCTAGGCATGGACCTGCTAGCAGGCACTTCCCTGGTTCACTGTTTATGGATCCCGTTGAATGGAAGAAATCAGACTTCTTAAAGAAATGGTCTGCCTAGGACCAGCTGCCTTAGGCACCATGACCCAGCAGGCCCACACATCAGCCACGTCAGCCTGGCATCCTGCATGGAGGAGAACTTGTGTCCTTTATTAACAACCTCAAGAGAAAAGGTCTCCCCCATGCCCAAACATCCAACTGCCCCAGCAAGAAGAGCTGGTGTGTGTGTCTAAGGTGTGACAATCCCCTTAAGAGCTGAGATCCCTTCAAATACTCTAAAAACCTGGCCTTGGAAGTAACTGGAGAACATTTGGGTTTCTGTCCAGGACCTTCAGAGTGTTGGGAAGGAAGACAAAGTGACTTTGGATTAAAGCTGCTCTTAGGATCAGTGTCCCAAAGCAGGGGCTTCCCTTGAGATCCTTAGTATTTGGAAGCAGCCAGAACTGTCTCACTTCTCAGGATATTGAAAGATAATAAAGCTCTGACATGGAGAAAGGTGTCTAAAAAGAGAACTCGAGGCACAAAATTCCTGACTCTTCAGCCCCTCTTCCCCCACATCCCTCTCCAGCCAGTAAGACTTGGAAGAGAGTAAGCATTCAAGAGGGCATGGGGCTGAATTCACCCCACCATTTCTTCAGCCCACTGTCTCTTCCCTAAGAACCAGCTGCCCTAGATGCTCATTCCAGGGCAGGAGGCAGCTTGGCCTTCCCACTGTGGCCAGAGGCTATCTCACTGCTAGGGCCTTGCAAATAGGTCGAAGCTTGCCATCTGTTCCCCCACTTCTGCTAACAACCCAAGCAGCAAAAGCCAGTCATGTCTAGCAACATGGAAGATGATATCAGTGCCCCCATTGAGCGGGCTCTGGCAAGGATGCTCAGTCAAGATGGCAAAGCCGAAGAGGTCAGACACCTAGCTATACATGCCAGAGTCTCTTGGACCTTTTAACACAAAATCAAAGTCAGGGACAGAGAGGTTTAATAGCCCCTGGGACAAATTGTCTGCATGAGAACACAGAGGCTCATAAAGGATCCCCACACCTCCTGCAAGTAGAGCCCCAAGAAGCCAAAATAAAAAGCCTTAAATCCCTCTGCTGTTCAGCCCCTCCCCTCTCAAATTTTCTGTGCTTTCTACTCCAATCCTCCCTTCCCTCATGAACACCATCCTCCTCCAACCCCACCCTGAGACCTCTAAGGTCAACACAGGATTCCCCTGGGGCCACTGGATTCGATTGGGACAAAGATTAGATAGAATTTGATGTCACCCATCTGAGGTTTCCTCCTTGCTGGGACTAGCCAAGCAGACAGTGATGTGCAGTGTGAGTTTCCTATTCCCAGTTCTCCAGGTTACCATGCTGCAATGGGCCCTGCCCTGGGGACCTTGCTCATCTAAAGTTGAGCTGACAGTTCCTTGCCACCAAGAGGAGCAGAAAAGTGAATAAGCAACAATTGAGCAGAAGTTTGAATGCCACTTAGAAACATGCTAAGTTTGAAACTGGTTCATTTTCAAGTGTCTATGATAGCCTAGCATGTTCAAGGACAGTGCTGGGTCCTAGGGATATAGAGATAAATAAGACATGATCCCTGTCCTAGAGATTCTTTGCCCAGGGAAATGCCCTCAACTAAAAAGTAATGCTAGGTAGAAGAATGAGGGTCTTGGAAGGCCATCTAGGAGATATCTGGGAACAGCACCCAGAGAAACTTCTGTTTAACTCCTGAGAGCCACCTTCAGCAGTGAGGGGAATTAAGTCAAGAAGCAGCAGCTGCTGAGCTAAGCGTGGGTGTGGGGCTTGCACGTGGGATAAAGGGATGGAGATGGGAAAATGTCCACTCCTAGGAGGGACCAGCTCCGCAGGGTGGAAGAAGCAGAGGGCAGACATTGGGTGCAAAGCTACCAGGAAGAGTGGACAGGAGAATGGAGTAGAAACAGTGGGCCCCACTCACTGTGTGCCTACAAGTGAGACAGATGCCAACAGAGTATACAGAAAGACAAACATAGATGTGACTTCATTTTAGTCTGTGCACCCAAGGAGGAAGGCATATTATCCTTATTGTATGCATAACACAGAGGCTCATAAAGGTTAAGTAGCTCCCTTGAAGACACACAGCACAAATGTTGCTAGGTTAAGAAATGGGGTCTCTTTGAACCCCATCCTCATGAGCACTGTGTGATGGGAAAGGCCCTGGCCACCCCACTGAGGAGTTTTCACTTTCTTAACACATGGGAGCCCTAGAGGATTTTAAACAGAAGGAAAGCATGATCAGATCTGCATTCTTAGTCACCCTGCCAGCTGTGCAGGGAGTGGGTAAACTCAGGCCCCAAGGAGGCAGGAGGTGGCTGTTGTAAAGATTCCATAAGTCAGAAGCTAGGTAGTGCAGATAAGCAGACAAGAACCACTTTTATAAGCAGTCAGAAGGGGAAATCAATGGGACCAGTGACGAAATAAGCGAAGTCGCCAATGAGAGGGAGCTGTGAATGTGTCAATCTTGGGTTAAGTTACCAAATGTACAGGGGGATCCAGATTTGACCTCGCTCAAATCCTTGAAGACAGTATTTACCAAGACCACAGGTAATAAAGNAAAAAAAGACAGAGGTGTGGAGTTACCCAGACTCCAGGCAGGAAAAGCAACTGGGATTCAGGTCCCACTGCAAACAAAAGCTGCCAGAAGCTTCTCTAAGATGACCGCAAACTCCAGTCTTCCAGTGAGGTAGACAGAAGAAGATGGGGAGATCGGAAACTGCCGGCTAGAGAAGCACAGACAAGGAAGGAGGTGGCGCTGTCATGGAAGGTGAGCAGGAGAGCAGTACAGAAACAGAGTAGACCTGGCCTCCTCTCCAGCAGCCTTGCTGGCTTTTGAGAACTGAGAAGTGGAGTCCACTGGGTTTGTGATTCGAAAGCCAATTGTGGTTCAGTCCAACAGGTTGACAGAAAGTGCCTGAGTTATGAAGGTTGAGAAGTGGGGCGGGGGGTTGCTGTGCCTCAGAGACACTAACTGCAGACAATACTTGTAAGACCTTCGACTCTAAAAGGAAGGGGTGACAAGCCAGTGTCACAGGGCTTAGAGCTGAGAATGGCTCATCAGAGCCTGGAGAAGAGCTGGTAGTGAGAAAAGCAATGAAGAGAAGAAGGTGGAAGGGAGGGCAAATGGTGTAAGCTAAAGTTCAGGCTTAGTCAAAAGCAAGAGAACTGTCTATCAAGTTACGGAAGGAGATGCTACTGGGAGGCATGGACAAGAAGAGGACCAACAATGAGAAAGTCCATCCTTATACAAATTAATTGACTTTGGCCTTGGCATAAGGGAGTGAATTTCCTGAGAACTGGCATCAGAGCAGCAAATAGGTGGCCTGAGGTGTCGGTCCTGTGTGAGTTTCCACTAGCTAGTGTGGGGGACAGATGGGAGATGAAGGCTTTGGGCAACACTGGGGTAAGTCAAGGTCACAGATCTTGTGTTGGCCAAAGTCCACCACACTGTGTGACCTTTGGCAGCTCTCAATCACCCCAAGAGGGAGCAGAGACTATCTGACTATTTCGGACTCAGACTTCATGTCTGATGGTATGGATGGGGTGGGTGGACCACCGCAGACATAGAGACACTACAGGTCAGAGAGAAGCAAGCCAAGATCCCAGGGCCCCTATTAAGAGTCTCAGGAAGCAACAGAAAGGCCAAGGCCTTGATGTTGGAAGAGGATTCTGTGTAATAAGGTGGGGGGAACTGTGAGGATAAGAAATTAAGATGAGGGAGAACTTGGCATTGCCAGCTTCTAGAGGAGAGGTGGTTGTGGGTAGCAGGTGGAGGCGGCGTTGCTTTACAGGACAGGGGGATCCAGAAAGCCTCTGTTGCCAGAACAGTGCGGCATGTGGTACAGTGCTTCTGCAGGCCTTCAGTAGGAACTCCACCCTGGAACTGCTCTCAGAACTTGTGCCTTCCTCCTGCCCACACTGCAGCCCACTTAAGGTGCAAGAGTCCGCTCAGAAACCGGCAGACACTCATGGGACTCCAGGGCCATATCTAAGTCAGGAGAGATCCAGATAATCTAGGCCTCACTTGTTCCTAGCCTCCAAGCCAGAGATCAGCTTCCTCCCCAGCATCTCTCTTGCCCAGCCTCTCAGCAAACTGACCCACAGCCTTGGGCTCTGACCCTAAGCCTTCATGTATCCCACAGAGGTTTGGATGCCCGCTGTTGGCATTGCCATGGATGCTGGTCTGGTGTATTCCCCACCCCACCCCCCCATTGCTCTTCCCCAAGACCTGCCTCCCAGAGCACACACACCTTCTGCTGCCAGACACCTCAGTCATGCCCTGGTTATATACTTAGTTCTTCTGTTTGGGCCTCTCCAAGTCCCTGAGTGGTGGAGATCAGATGTGAATCTGGGTGATGGGCCTATCCTCAGTTCTTCTCTTTCCCCTAACTACAGGCCCCTGAGCAAACAAGTCTCCATGTGCCGAGGAAGCTGCTCCCAATCTCTATCCTCTTAAGCTGGCCCATCATTACAGTGCTGTGTAACCAAACAGCCCAGTGCTAGGGAATGAAGGCGGTATCGCTTGGACTTCCCAAAGATCTTTGGCATGGACAAAGTTGAGGAAAGGAAGACTCAGAGAAGCAAAATAACCTGTCCCTATGTCACACAGCTTGCAAGTGGCTGAGCTGGGGTTCAAATCCAGGCCTGTCTTCAACAAAGGCAAGCACTGTGAACCTCTCCTCCCCGACCTGCATCCTCAGCCAGAGCTTATGACAAACTCATGTCATCATTCTTTTGTCCATTCATGTATCTGTTGATTCATATATCAAGCTGACATTTCTGAAGCTGGCTGCAAACACTATCTCTTAAGACTCAGAATGGTTGTGTCGAGCATAAAAAGGGCTCTAATGAGTGAAGTAGAACCCATTTCTTAGGGCAATCTACATACCACCTTCCACAACCAGAAAAGCTCTACAAACTCTCCCAATCACCTTTGTTCTTGCTTAAAGAATATGAGAAAGAGAGAGAGAGAGAGAGAGAGAGAGAGAGAGAGAGAGAGAGAGAGAGAGAGAATTAGGCTCTTTGTAGTTGAGAACTTACAGGAGCTACACCACTATAGCATTGTTATCCCTGTGCTCACTGAAGAGGCCTTGAGTTTTCCCAACAGCCTTCCCCACCAAATTCCTTCATAACTTTTATTGCTGGGACAACGCATCAAGCCTGGGGGAGTTCAGCAGTTCCCCACTTGTTCAGCATCCCCTGCTCACACCCACCCATCCTCCCACTGCTACCAAGGCTCCACCTAGATGAGATGGATCCCTGAGGCCCTGCTCTCTAAGCTCTAGACTTGTTAGATAAGCTGAGTGAACTGTGTAGCAGGAGAGGGCTGGGCATCACAGTGGATCTTGAAGGAAAATGGTGAAGAGACTCTGTTCCAGAGGAAGGGAGATCTGGNGAGCAGCAGAAACCACGAAGTGGAGAAAGAGTGGCTCTTTCACCATTTCATAACAAAATAAGCTGTTTTTTTTTTTNAGTAACCCTCCCCAGATTGAAGAGCTGCATTCTGCAGCCACATTCAGGTCCTCAGGAATATGAACTCTAAGGGATGCTCCTCTAGCCACACTAGCTGGCCTGCTCTTGTTCTGCAGGGACCACTTAGTTCTACTTTAGGAATCTGCCTGTCCCAAGAGGCAAAAATCATAGTTTGTTCCTGCTGTGCTAAATGGCACTTATTCTCCGCACCCAAACTGGGCACCCAACTGGGGTCATGTTTGAGGCAGCTATCAGGCTCAAGTGCACCTCTCAATACACTAATGTATCCTCTCTGCCCAGGATAACTGCTAGAGCCAATTGGGTGGATCTAATCCCTGTCTCTCCACTGGATTTGGCATCACTGAAAAGGAAAATGATCAAGCACCTCCCCCAGAAGCAGCCACTTGGAACATGGGAGGAACATCCATGCACATTCTATCTAATGAGTTCAGTTCCTGTAGAAGGTATTAACACAAGCTCAAAATGTAGTCTGGATTTGGTTCTGATCCAGACTGACAGCAGCATATAAGATATAACTCCTAATGTAGAAGGTAAAAAATCAGTTTCAACTTCATGAGCCAAGGGTGACTGATCACAGACAGTCATGGCCCTTTGTTGTTAGGTCCTGGAATAGAACCCTCTGCTCCAATACTTCCTGCTGTTCTCATATCAATGTGACAAAGTTAATACAACACTAAGTAAAACTAGACTAGAAGGCCCCCGACTCTCTAAAGCAGCCCCAGATGGACTCTGGAAGAACTTTTATCGCCTGAAGTTTCTGATTTGAGTTGTTGGTCCCTGAGGAGTGGGGCATAGGGATGAATCACCCTTTTGCTTCTCGTATGGTCTGCTGTGTTGCAATCAGATAAGTGCTCTCCAGGGTCACTAAGGGTCAAATCAGAGAAAGTCAACTCTCCCTGCGACAAAAGCCACCAAGGGTGGACCCTACATTCCAAGGTCCACAGCCCATACTTTGGAATCACTCCTGGATTTCAAACCAAAGTTAGCCGTGGTCAAGAGTTGGATGTCAAAGGGGGACAATTGGCAGCACTACTTTGTCGCCTTTGGCAGGGGTCAGGATCGGGGGTGAAGGGTGGGGGTGACATTCCTTGGTCTGCTTTTTTTTTCATTTTGTTTTGTTTTGTTTAGAAAAGTAAACAGAGGCTCAGAGAGGTTATGTGACCTGCAATAACGTGTAGCTCTGGTCAGGGTCAGGGGCCAATGTGCATCTTGTTGTATGGTCTCCCTCCTCATCATTGAAAGGAAAGAAAAAAAAAACTGGGGTCCATCAGACCTGACATGCCAGATCCACTAGCACTCTCACTCAGGCCCATAAGCCCACAAACAGAATATGACAACATTAAAGACCATCCTGCCTCACCTCCCTGTTTACAGATAAAGAGACTCAGGCCCCAAGAAAAGTGACTTGTTCAAGGTCACACAGCAAATTAGTGGCAATGCCTATGCTTCAGGACAGACTGGCAGAATGCGGTGAAAGCCAGCACCCAACCTTCCCCTCCAGCAGGTGCAACCCAGACTCTGTGCTGGATCATATTATGGTCTCCTGTTTCTGTTCCATTCCTCTTAGGAAGGAACATGTCTGCACTGGAGTAGCTAGCGCTTCCCTTTCAACCAGGTGGGAGGTCTATCTCTTACATTACTTAAGTGTCTGAGTCTGTCTCAGGCCCAGAGATAAACCACAGAAGAATCCAGACCCCCCCTTTGTTTGTATGTACAGCTGTCCTTGCTGCACAGAGGGGGGATAGGTAGGAAATAGCCAATACCTTTATAAAGGAAGACGGCAAGCCAGACTGCTGTTCCCCACTGAACAGTCTCACGTCACCGTTCAATAAGTTCACTAGTAACATCATCACAGTTTGAGGTCCAGTCAAAGAAGTACAACTACTTTAGTCAAAGAAGTGACACCACTACTCTGTCCAGAAAATCGAATGTATTCACTATGCCTTCAAAATCAAGTGGCCTAAGGCTACCTGGGACCAGCTCTAATGCCCCCTGTAGTGGATCTCACACACTGTTCCCATGTTAGGCTCTCATGTCTACCGGATATCCTAGAAATCGCTGGATTCCTTCTGACCCCACTCCCCCAAACCTTTCCTCTCTCTCTTTGACAAATCACTGTCTATCCCAATGCAGATCTAGAATTTTTTTTCTCCTTAAATGCAAAGCCTCTTTGGGTTATTATTGCTATCCTCACCTAGCAGAGAGCTCAGAGCACATGATAGTCCTGAATATATAGTAAATAAATGAGTGTGTGCTGTGGAAAAAATACAATCTCCCTCTACCACTTAAGGCCTGGGAAGAATCAACTACTACAGAAGAGAAAATAGGTGTGGGAACATACATAAATTCAGATGCGAGACCAGGCCAAAGAAAAGGAAGGCTCCTGTTTGTGGTCTTTCTTAATCTTTCTTAATACATCAAAGAGTAAAAAACCCACCACATGAGTTGAAGAGGAGGAATAGAGTGGTGTTATGGTTTCTGTCCACTTTGTAACCAGCATTTGTGGCGGAGGAAACAAAAAAATACCTCTTAGTGAGATTCTTTCCCCCTTACTTTATTGCTTAAAGGAGGCAAGATGTGGTTCACATCTTCCNCTGTTGACTGTTGTGCTGTTTGTGTTCCTAACACAGTAACTCACTGTCCACAGTGCTCCTAAACCAGTCAGTCACTGTTCACAGTGCTCCCAAGTGTGGAGAGGTCCTCCCCACCTCCTCATTTGGCTCAACAGCCAAGGTCAACAATGCTCTATAGACAGAACCTCCCTCTGCCCATGTCTACTACAAATGAAGCAGTAGGTGGTGGATCTTATCAGGCAGTATCTATCATCCTGGTAGAGTATTCCCTAGGAAAGAGTGTGCACCAGCCACACCAGGGTCTTGTGTAAAGATCACCACCACTGGGATGGGGGAACCTCTTCACAATTTACATCTCTTTTCCTGGCTNTTTTCCCTCATAATTTTCTCTGTATTTTGCTCTAAAGAATCTCTTTTCAGAGCACAGTTCTCCTAGAGTATATGCTTAGCTGAGCCAAGAGGAAAAGTTAAAACCAGGGCTTTCCCTCTGTGTTGCTTTTTGAACCCCCACTAGAATTTCATGGAAGTCCAACTTCTTTGGTTTATGGAGAAAAAGCAACTATAACCTTCCTTGATATTTTAATCTACCTCATAAACTCCAGCCTGGAGAAGAAGCCTCTAAAGGCTAAGACAGGTACATGAATATGCCAGTGTGAGTGTGTATTTGCCCATCAGCCTAAAGGAAGTGACTAAGAAGAAACTCTTGGGACATCTTCTTTGTCCGTCATCATGAAGTCTACCTTTCAAAGCCAATTATATATATGAGTCATGTCTCCATCCTCCCAGATGGCTCCGTCTTAACATCACCAAACCCTAGACCCCAGAGCTTTTCTTCTGCTAATTTCACTCTTTCTATACACATTTCCCCAGATGTGTGCCACTCACTGTCTTCCAAAGGGAACTGATTCCTAAAGGTTTCCAGTAATGAATACTTGCATCTGCCTCCAGTGAGGCTACAAGATCTCTGGGAAGAAGATTAGCCAGGTCTGTTGACTAAATATATTCATCTGACTTAAACTGGTTCTCACTTCCCTCAGCAGGAAAGTCAACAAAGCCAGTTGAAGCTGAGGGACAGATGTCCCTGGCCCCAACATTTTTTAATCTTCCTGCATGGTCTGTTCTTTTGCTCACTCTCATCAGCCTCTCCTTATAGGAATTATCTGTATACTTGGTATGGGAAAAAGAGGTCCCTTGTGGGAATAAATGAATAGCTAGCTTCTTCTCTGTCTGATGCTTGGACCCCACACAAGAGGACTGCCCACTCCAAGATAGCGGGGAGACTATTTCAGAAGAAAGAGAGGTGTTTCTATCTGCTGACACGGTGGGTTCTATCCAATGAGGTCAGAGGAAGGCCGTTGGCAGCTTCCGTTAAATTCTGTTGGGACAGGCAAGTGGCAACTGGCAGTTAGTTCTGGGATGATGCTAAGGATGCTGGGATAGATTAAGTGAGCAGTTGGCCTTTACATCCTCAGCCTCACTTAAGTGCCCAACGAAAAGGAATACAAGAGTGAAGGGTAGTCACAAATGATGCCAAGGCCTCTTGTTAGTCTTTGGCTTCCATATCCTTCCTCAAACCTTCAACCCAAGTGCTCATAACCCAGCATCTCCTGCCCATGCCTTTGTGGCAGGGGTTCTTGTAGCTAAAGCTGAAGAGTGAGGAAGATAGAGGATGGAAATATTGCTCTAAGCTACCAAACACATTGTAGTCAGGACACAGACATCTGTAACTGATTACCCTCAGGCCAGATCTGCTGAGAAAATGCAGTCTCTCAACCTCAGTATAAGTGGGCAGGCTGAAGTAAGTCCTGACTGAGTCCAGGGGACAGCCTGGACTCCTTTCTTCCTACCTTTCCCACTTAGTGCCAAAAAGTCTCATGAAGGAATAACAGGAAATGAGGCCATTTAGACATGTCCTCTTCTTGGGAAGCTGGTTAGGTTCTCCACTAGCATGTGGTACTGGAGCTCAGGCTCCAGAATAGGAAAGCCTCAAGTTTTAATTCTGGATCCTGTTAGATACTAGACACAAGACTTCAGACAAGTTACTTAACCTCTTTAAACCTCAGTCTCCTCAATCTGTAAAATGGGGATAATATTGGGTAAAGCACTAAATAGTGTGAGGAATACGCATCATGATCAATCCATGGTTACCTTCCATACTCCTGTGTCCCACTCTGACACTCCTCTCTCTTCCTCTCCACAAGTCCTAACTACATCATTGCCTACGGACAGCCAGCAGGGAATTACCCCTCACCCCCAAAATTAGGCAGTGTTGGACAGTCCAGAAGTGTGTTTAGTCAGACATGGCAGTTCAACCAGCTGCCTGGGTCTTGAAAAGCCTAAGACGCTGGTGATGTCCAGAAGCTCACATGATTCCTACAAAAGCCAGTTAAATCATTTAGAAAATGACCCTCGACCCTCCCTGTAAAAGAATACAAGTACATTTTGCTCACTGGGTACCTCNGATGGGAGCTAGATTGCAGAAGGTCATCTGGGCAATGAATGATGTTACCCAGCACCTAGCCTATGTCTGTGAGCCACTTCAGAGTGCCTTGATGCCCTGATGGAAAAAAAGTCTTCACACTTCAAGACTTCAAGTTTAAATGGTTCAGTGATGGCCAGACAGAGATCACAGAAAGACAAAATTCCGATGGGGCACTGGGAACGTTTTTGTTGAAAGTTAACTGTGAGGTTTGCTTTCATGAAAAGGTGACAGCATGAGGGCTTCTGTCCCCCATCTTCAATATATAGCAAGCATGGAGTCTAGGAAGGGTCTTGGTCCCTCTTCACCTCAGTGGAAGTGGAATAGAGGCAGGGCAAGGACTCTGTCAAACTTCTCTGCTTTTTCACTGTTTATGTTCAACGTGAGGAAGCCTGGAGGAAGATCCCTAACCATCTATTGCTGCAGGTGCCAGTTTAGCCTCTCCTTTCCCTTCCTTGCCTCTGTTTCAATGTTCACTTGAAAATCTGCCCCAAACTATCCCTGCTAGGTAGGCATCAGCAGCACTTCGCCTGCCAAAGGGCATCTTTTTCCCAAAGAACATAAATTTGTGGGTAGGTAATATGTAAGAGACTCTGATTCTAATTCCTTAAGAGAAAAACACAATGGCTACATTCCCTATCAAAGAAGGTTTTCAGGAGACTATGCAACTTGAGTGCTGATGCCAGGCACACTCATTAGGTTAGGCTGGTTAATGGTAGGGACCGTTGATTTTCTGTGTTTCTTCCTTCACCATTCAGGAAGTCTCAGCTCCTTCAGTATTGGCTTGAAATGACACTTAGGAGGTAGGACAAAGGCTTCAGGGAAGAGACTGACAATGTGAGGAAGGGTAAGGAATCCCTGTCTTCCCACCCAAGAGCAATTATGGATGAGCAATAGCAAGCTCAACGCACTCTGGAGTTCTTCCCAGCAGCAAATATCTACTTTCTTCACCCAGATGTCGTCCTTAGCCTAGCCAGGCTCTGATTTCTGAAGTAAGTTAAGTAAGGCTAGACCCAGAATCATTTGGGAAATGAAAGTATCTGGTTAAGAGATGATAGAAAGAACAGCTCTCAGGTCCTCTGCCACTAAGAGCAAACACCCAAAGGGAGGAGAAAACATCCCAAGTAGAAAAACAAGCCAATGAGTACCATCCAAAGATGGCTAACCAGTTAAATAAAGACCCTCTTGAGCAACTTGGAAATGAAAGCAGGGCTCAATGCCCCACTGTCAACAAAGCTTGGACTAGGAAGCACTTGGAAAGGGGGAAGCCTATGGACTCCAGGCAGGGATGACTGTGAAGGGACTCACGCCATGGGAAAACCCACACGGGACCACTCAAATAGCCTGCAGCAAACTATTCTTTTCCCCACAAAGGGGGGGGGGCATCTCATTTAGAGAAGTCACAGAGGCTGTCTGAACCAAATGCAAATGAAACAATATAGGAAAGAGGGAGTTTGATTCAGAGGTCTTATTGGCTGAAAGGACAGCTTACAAAGGCATCTTTGGGGACTGGTTTTGCATCACAGCAGCACAGACAAATCTGTCACAGGCGTTCATTCAATAACGTTGCAGAGTGTTTTGTATCTGACGTGGAAACAGTTTTATTCGATATTCGTGAAAGGATTCCTAAAGGTTCTGGGGCCAGGCTGCATATTGGGGTCCACTCCTTAGCTCTCATCCCCACCCCATTCTCTGTGGTGGATGGCGAAGTATCCTCTTGGGCAAATGTGGGCTAGTTCTTGATAGCAAGAAGCTATGAGATTTTCTAAGCAGTAAGACTGAAGGACAGAGCCTCTCGAGGTCAAATAGGTTAAAGGATGTACGATTAAAGTGCTAGTGAGTGAAAGAGTGAGGGAGAAGTGGACTTATGTTGGGCCCTGGGCCCCCAATTGAGTTTGAACTGTTGACCTGCTTACCTAGCACAGGATGTTTTCGTTGTTGACCTCTTCTTGAGTCAGCTAACTGCAAGTTTCCCTTTCTGGGTACCCGAGTTATTTGAGTAAACAAGCTGAGGCCAGACAACCTGAACTTTTGACCACTGGGGATTTTCCCTCATGCTATGAGCCTGTGCTGCTGCCCTATATATATCCAGCCCTCTCCCTCAATAAACGGCATTCTTTTGAGACGGATGACCCGCTGTCTTGTCTCTGTTTAATCATTAGCCCCTGGCTCGGAACTTGGAGAATAACTTGCAGTGTAGGCGCTATAGACTTGGAGCTACCAATGTCAGTAGTATCTAAATCTGGGTATTGCAGGTAATGTTCACTACCCTCTTCTTTTCTGTAATGGTTTTCGAGTTTGGTTGGTGCACCAGTCCAGTGTTCTAATATTTTCCAAGTTTACTACAGTGTGTGGTTTTGAACTCCAATTTATAAATTTGTTGATGCAGCAAGGATGAGCTCAAGGTCAAGATGGAGATAGAGTCAAAGATATATTTAGCAAGGTCTAGACATTGTCAAACAATTCAGAGCTTGCAGCAGTATGGGAAGTCCTTTGGTGGAAGATAGTAATCTCTTCCCCGCCCCTGGGAGCACAGCTATGCACAGCATGAATCTGGGGACACCCCTCACACTCATTTTTATAAAGCTCACTCACCTGCTGATGGATGAGCAAAGGACAACAGAATCTTAAGATAACTCTTCCTCAAGAAGAAAATAATATTAATTTTGTCTTTTAAAAGAGGGCTCTTCTGTTTTCCAAAATTGGTCTCAGCACAATCCTATGGGAATCGTATTTCTGTGGCCCTCATGTTACCTGGGCAGGCCCAGCCAGGATAGGCAACCCCCTGCCTTGCCCTGCCGGGACCTCAGGCACTCCAGCACACTGCAGATCTGTCTCCTTTGTTGGGAGCCCACAGCTTCTGTTGTGTTGTTCCTTTGACCTGCTGACATATTTTTTTTCCTTCTTGTACAATCCTTGGAGGAGGGGTGGCCACTTTGGATGTTTCAGCCTCTTCTCAGCTGATCCTCGCTGCTATGTCTCCTGGGGGTGGGTACATACAACCCCATTTTGCAGCCTTCTCTCCAAGGCACCTTCCAGACCCTCCGCTTGTACTCCTTACTTTTTGTGCTCACCCCACAGGGTCACTCCCTTGGTTCTTGGTGCTCACTATATCAGGGTCACACCCTTTGCTTTTGATGCTCACTATATCAGGGTCACACCCTTTGCTTTTG
>LZPO01017308.1:0-23552 GCA_001675575.1 Neotoma lepida
CAAACACATGGTGGATTTAGTTACACATGTAATGTCTTGTTTCCTAGAAAAAGTTCTAGAGCTAATGTGGTTGAATAGTAAAACTTTGAGTTAAGTGAGCTATTGAATAGTGGTAATCCCATCGTGAGGAACTAAACCAGAAGGGTCACCAGCTCAAGTCCACCCAGCCTGAGCTACATAGAGACTTTGTCTCTTAAAAACAAAACCCAAAGCAAACAAACAAAAATGGCTAAGATTGGGAAGGGGAGAAAAGGGAAAGAGAGGTGTGATGAGGAATGTTCCCAACAGATACATCCACATACGGAGGCTTTAAACATAAGAAAAGTTAAAGATGACTAGGTAGATAATAGGTAAGTGAGTTATAATTTGTTTGAAATGAGAATAACTGTAGAAGGAATAAAATATAAAATAGGACTGTATCATACATTTTAAGGTCTAAGAGTTTAAATGTAGAATGATTTTATATTATTTCAGCATCCAAATTTGCTGTGTGTGGGTAAGGCTAAAATGTCAAGGAGAACTACAAGCAAAAATTTATTTAGCACTGGCATCACCAAGAATCATAGAAGGATATAAGTGAGATGCCAAAGTTGAGTATGGCAGACGGGCTATACTCAGATAATCAATTCATGGAAACAATATAACAGTTTTTGGATATAGTTTGGATAGTTTTTTCCCCAGAGAGAAATGTAATGCTTCCTCTTCCAGGCTCTCAGAAAAAGAGAAGGAGCAGATCTCTGAGCAGTTGAGTGCCCTGAACAAGGCCTACCACGACCTTTGTGATGGTTCTGCAAACCAACTCCAGCAGCTCCAAAGCGAGTTGGCTCAGCAGACAGAACAAAAGGTATTTTTAGTTTTGGGATCCATATATTATGGATACCATTTAAATGGTATGAAAGTGGCTTTGCTGATTGAGAGTCATGTTCACTAGCTTTCCATGACCAATGTGACTTAATATTTAACCTCACCTTAGCAGCCATTTGTCATGTGTTTCTTTACTGGGGTTCCATGATGTATTGGTCAGTCAAAAACACAAGAGGGCACTTAGAGCAAACCCTCTGGATCTGGTTCCTCCTGCCTCCACCTACACTTTATCAGTGCATATCAGAAAACAGTAAAGGAGAACTTAAATTCTGTATTGTATCTGATGCCAGGTCAATAAGATTACTCCTTTGTAACATTGTGACCATGAGTTGATAGCCAAGAGTTGTGTATATTGGCAAGAAAATGCTTATAAACCACTTCCCTCTGTAGAGTGACCAGGGAGAAATGTTGTTTCAAAACAACCTGGTAGATTAGCTTCACTGACTAAGACGCTGGTTCCCCTCACCCATGGTCATCCCATCATATAGCACTGTTACAGTTCTCACCTCACAGTCATCATTGCACCACATGAAAGTCTAAATTATAGTTGCTGTTGGTTGTCTTAAATTCTTCCTGGATACTTATGTGTATGTGTGTACATTTAACTACATTATATTCATGTGTCTCTGGGATATACATGTGTGTTTGCCTGCTTATTTCCTATGTTGTGAAGCAATTGCCAGTTTATGTGGGGAAGGCTAATATGTGGTAAATCACATTTGGTCTACATGATGCACAAAATGATTATTCAAACAAAATATATCTTGATTCTGCCCATGGATATAAATTTGTAAATTCATAAATTCTATAGGATAGAACCAGCCTTGCTTTGACAGTGTATTTCTGAAAAGAATGTGCTGGTGTAGAATTTTCTGCGTAACGTAGCCCACTTCTAATGGCTTGTTGCTTCACCATATAAGGGAGTATGTGAAAAGTTTTAACAATGGCTTGCTGAGAACATCCAGTTCTCGTTTTGAAAGGTTAAAAAGGGTGGGGGGGGGGAAGAAAGGAAAAAGACAAATGCTGAGCACCACTACATTGAGCATGATGTGTCCCTGTACTGTGTGTGTTTCATGTAAAGTATTGTTCTGATTAACTGACATCCTTGCTTACAAGTTTCACTAACCCTTTGGAGTTTAAGCACAAATGCACAAAGGGAAAAGAGGACGACCAGTTTGGGGTTCTTTTTTGCAAAAAAAAACAAACAGTCGCATGCTGGACGCTAACACCAAGCTTACACTGTATGTGACACGGCTGAGCTGCTCCGTAAGGCTCTATCTCTTACCTGCTGAGGCGGGCCCTGCAGTTTGGGTAAGTAGAAGCCCGTTATGTTTTCTTTCCGTTTCTCCCCCTGTCTTTTACTGCTCATCTAGGTCAGACTGTCCATGTTTGGTAGACTGGATGTCTCTGGACAGTGCTGCCTGCCTGTCCTCCAGTTATGAGGGTATTGGGAGGAATTATGAAGGCTTTTCTCTTTGGCTTCATTCCAAACTTTTCTTCAATGTCAGTGTTTTTGAGATTATGAATATTACAGAAGAAATTGGAAAATTTCAACAGTCTTCCCTTTTGTCTTAATATCTCTTTCTCAGCAGGCTTTAAATGGATATTTAAAAAGGAATTTTTTTTTTAGGTAATGCAAGAGTCATATACACCAGTGAGATTTTTTTTTCAATCTCTATAAAATAGACACATAGTAGATTTGTATAATATGTGTTTTACTTATATAAATTGAACCCTGCGCTACAGAAAATAAGATGAGGGAGAATAGCAAATAATACTTTGCATAGCATGGGGAATTATGCCAATATGCCATCAATTGAACATATGCGTGAAGTGGAGAAATGAACCAAGTCCCTCTCTGCTGTTTGTTCTCCATGCTTTTGTGCTGTTACATGCAGGAAACCCTCGTGTAGTCCTCATGTGGAGGACGCAGCCTAGTGGGGTTAAGGTTCTCTGACACGTTTTTATTCATTCAGTGTTCATTGCATTGTGGAAACTGTTCCTGTACACTGAAGGGGCAAACTATGTTCTTGTATAGTTTCTCTCACTGAGAATAGAAATGAAGTGCACTTGTTATTTGACAGGGAAGTGACTGACAAGTCCAGATTCTGTACAGATAAGTTATCATGACTTAAATAAAAAACAAAAAAATAATACTGTCCAAAGAGGAGACAGATAAAGACATTAAAGAAAACAAAGACAATGACTGTCAAGGGCTTGGTGATGCCAGCCTTTAATCCTAGCACTCTGGAGGCAGAGGCAGGAGGCCGCTGTCTGTGAGTTCGAGGCGAGCTTGGTCTACATTGTGAGTGAGTATCAGGACAGTCAGAGCTACATAGTGAGATCCTGTATCAAAAAACAAACAAAAAGAAACAGAACTGTAGACATGGAGCACAATACAAGTAATGAAGCAGTCTAGGAAGTTAAGCCCTTAAATGATTTAAAGTTTGAAATAAAAGGCTTTAAATTGAGAACCAGCAGCTGTTTCTAAAATTTGCAAGGGTAATTTTGACAATGTGTAAGGTTTACCTTATTCCCTGAACTTAGAGACTAACTCCTGTTTAAGGTGCACCTTTACTGTTGGCTGCTTCCCCAAACCATCCAAAGAGACAGTATAATAGCAAAAAATTGGAGGCCAGGTTGGCTTCTGGAACTTACTTATATTGTTACCTTGGACAAATTACCTAACACATGTCTCGTGTTCTTACCTGCAGACTGAGATTCATCTTTTATGGGATCATTGTGAGGATTAAATAGCATTCATCACTAAATCTAGCGGGTAGTTGTCATCGTGGTTGTTTTATTACCTATTCTTAGCCTAGACTAGAAGAAGTGGTACTAGTGGTTCCTCTGTCCAAAGTCCCTAATCTGTTCCCTCCTTGACTTGCTACTTTCAGGTCTTAGCACTAACTTAACTCAAAGTCATTGCCTTTGGAAAAGCTGGTATTAAGCTTAACTCCATTACACACTCCTTGAATAATATACACACGCCCATTTATTGGGATGCACAACTACTTTGTAGCTTAAATCTCTCATCTTTTGTACTAATCCTGTTATCGGGGGGGNAAAAAGCTATTTCCAGAGTCTTCTGCAAGAGTTGCAGCACTGAGAAATTATATTGGGAATTGGTATGTGCCTTGGATATCAAACTCAGGTGATCAGCCTGGCAGCAGGCATTTTTACTTATTACAAAGGTAAGAACCTTTGTAATAATTTGGTCTTACAAATAACTATCCAGATGCTAAAGCATGGTTCAGTAGTTAAGAGCACTTACTGTTCTGCTCTTCCAGAAGACTTGAATTCACTTCATAGTACCTGCATCAGTCAGATCACAGTCACCTATAACTCTAGCTCTAGGGGATCTGTCACCTTTGGTCTTTTAGGGCGCCTGCACTCATGTACTCGTACCCACGCACATATGCACATAATTTAAAAAATCTTTTAAAAATAGCCATCCAAGGCCAGCAGTGTGGCTCAGCAAGTAAAAATGCCTGCTGCCAGGCTGATCACCTGAGTTTGATATCCAAGGCCCACATGATGGAAAGACAGAACCAATTCCCACTAGTTGTCCTCTATCTTACACATGTGCACTCTGGCTCTTGAGTGCCTACATGCACACACCCTACACACTAAATAAGTACATAAATGAGATGGAAAAAAATATTGCTTGCCTCTTTATAAAGCTTGTAACTCAGATATATTTAATGCTGTCTCTCATCCTTCAAGCAATCTGTGAACTTCTGGCTCTAGTAAACATTTTAAAGTTTAGACAAATTATTTCTTAGCATGAATGGCCTGGCTTGCATTTGATATTTTGTATAGTTGGGACTTAACCCAGGATAGGTTTTTCTTGTGGTCAGAATTGTATCTGCTGTGGCTCTTTAAATAATTCCTTCCCACAATTATGCTTTACCATTGACTCTGATTCCATTTTCATTTTAATTCTTTCTTTTAGGGTTGCAGAGCAGTTGCTGGGGTGATTGACCTAGGCACAGTGGAGATATTTCCCATCTTCAGAGCCATGCAAAAGGGCCTCATTGACCAAGACACAGGCCTTGTGCTCCTGGAATCCCAGGTTATCATGTCTGGCCTCATTGCCCCTGAGAACAGTGAAAAACTCTCTTTGGAAGAGGGTCTCGTCAGAAACCTCATTAACCTTCCAATTTACCAGCAGCTCCTGGAGCTACAGGATTCTCTGTCCTTAATAAGCAGACTTACGGAGACCCAAGGCCCTCTTTCTGTGGTGGAAGCCATTGAAAAGAAAATAGTCAGTGAGAGACTTGGACTGAAAATCTTAGAAGCTCACNTCGCAACTGGAGGTTTCAGTCTCTCCCCGAGTGAGAACTGTATGAATCTGGAAGAAGCTTTTCATCAAGGCTTCATTTCATCATGGCTTAATTCAGTATTACAATCTCACCTGAGATTATCCAAGAATTTGATAGACCCTAACACAGCCGAGAAAGTTGGCTTGCTGGAACTGATGCAGAGATGCATTATCCATCAAGAGTCAGGGCTGAAATTGCTGCCTGTCAAGCAGTTGGCAGGGGGAATGGTGAGCTTGAAATCAGGTCGGAAGGTTAGCATTTTCCGTGCCGTTCAGGAAGGGTTGATAGATAGGCAGGTCACTGTCCGGCTGCTGGAAGCTCAGCTTTTTGCTGGTGGCATAGTAGATCCAAGAACAGGACACAGACTTACAGTGGAAGAGGCTGTGAGGCATAATTTAATTGACCAAGATATGGCCTGTGCTATTTTCATAAGACAGCTTCAGACAGGAGGCATCATCGACACTATCACGGGGAACAGGATGACTATGGATGAAGCAGTGAGCAATAATCTTGTAGCTGCTAAGACTGCCCTTGTCATCCTGGAATCCCTCTGGTCATTCATGGGGCTACTATGGCCTGAATCTGGTGAGATCCTCCCAATTACAGATGCTCTAGAACAAGGTATTGTGTCTACTGAATTAGCACATAAAATCCTCAGTAAACGACAGCAAATTGAGGCTCTTTTCCTACCAACAATTACAGAGATTTGGTCCTGGAAGAAAGCAACAGAGAATGGTATCTTAGACAAAGATCTTGCCAATAACTTAAGATCGATTTGTATCCCTGATGTGATGCCTCGCATACAACTAGCAGACTCTGCAGAACAAAGCAAATTAGGTATTGTTCCTGGTATACCACCTCTGTCATGCCAAAGAGAGAAAATAGTAAGCCATGGCGAGAAGCTGCTCTTTCAGCTGATGACTCACAGCTATATTAATGTACAGACCGGGCAGAGGCTGCTTCTGTTGGATCAGGAGCTGTTGGAGATGCTGACATCCAGAGATACATACCAAACAGATCTTCCAGATGTATTTGAAATTCAGCATCAAAGACTAGACACTTCTGAGGAATGTCAAGAACTGGATAATGGGAACATCTCCCAAATTTCCAGTGTTAAATGTACTAGGAAGCCCTGTGAATCCCAGTTTCCTTCTCAGGACAAAGACTATCCCAATCAGGAAAGCTGTACTGAAGCAAAAGGCAAAAGGGCTATTGTAGGAATAGAATGCTCTTCTGCAGAGAGCCTTGAAAGTGATCTGTTTGTAGGAGAAGAAAAAGCAATTACTGCAAATGTTGACACTTTGANGGTCATAAATAAAGTCAACTTAGAGCTACAAAGTCCGTTGTTAGGTACTAGAAAGGAAGAACAAACAGAAATGTTTAGCAAGGAAGATATCAGTGGAGGACCTCTTCTTGTGGAATGTCCTGAGGAATCTGAAGGTATGTCTTTGGTGCTTGACAAAAACCTTCTTTCTACTGAGAGATCAGAATGGCAAGCTCCCACAAAGACTTCCTTCACATGTCAGAAAGAACAAGTAAAGACTGTCAAAACTGAATATATTCCAAGTGAAACTGGAATACCACTCATAAAGTCCCAAAACAAAATGTCACAATTTCAGGTAGAGACTTCTCTAAGTTTGAAATCAGAATTTAAGTCAGAAAATGATATAAATATTAATTCTTTGGAGAAAGAGTTAAATGCAATACCTTTGGTTAAGGATAGCCACAAAGAAGGCCCAAAAGGCCAGAGTGTTGCTGATGGTCAGATGGTGGTATTAGAAAAGAATGATACAGAAGAGAATGGTGGTGAGCCTTCCTTGTTGTGTACTCATCCTTTTGAATTGCTTGAAGACGCTACCCTAAGCGCATTATCTGCACAGCTACTGGATGGTGGTATACTTCATGAAGAAACAGGTCAGAAACTCTTACTAAATGAAGCAATAGCCCGAGGCCTTGTGTCTAGCCATACTGCTGTGAAACTTATGGGAAAATTGAACATGTTTCGGGGCTTCTTTGACTCCCAGACCTGTGAGTCTTTGACAACTGAAGAAGTCATTGATGAAGGTCTGATGGATGAGAAATTATTACATAATGTCCTTATGTCAGACAAAGCTATAAGTGGTGTCTTAGACCCCAGAACCAACTCACTGTGCTCTGTGAAGCAGGCTGTGGAAGCTGGACTTCTTGACAAGGAGCTAGCCACCAGGATTTTAGAGGGGCAGGTGGTAACTGGCGGGATTGTGGACCTGAAACGAGGCAAAAAGCTTTCAGTAACTTTGGCCTCCAATCTTGGTTTGGTCGACAGTGCTGACCAGACAGAACTTATAAATCTGGAGAAGGCTACCAAAGGCAGAGATGCCAAAAAAGCAGTTAAAGAGAGATTAATCGGGCTACAGATGGAAACAACAGGACTTATGGACCCTGATAATAAAGCACCATTAACAGTTTTGCAGTCCCTTGATAGAGGTCTTCTGGAGAGANAAGAGGCTTTTTCTCTCTTGGCTAAGCAAGTACTTGATGGTGGTATCATTCATCATATATCTGGGTTGAGACTTTCTGTTGATAATGCCTTTAAACATGGCTTAATTGGTGAAGATGTAACCAGGCAGCTCAAAAAAATTGAAAACTTAAATCATCATCAATTTTTTCATCCTCAAACAAAGGAAGCTCTTTCCTTCTCAGAAGCCATAAAATTAGATCTTGTTTCTCCAGAGTTGAAAAGAGAAATCCAAGAGATTCAGGACTATAGTGGAAACTTGCAGGATCTCATTTATGGCCAGAAATTGACCTTGGCAGAAGCTAACAAAGGAGAATCCTTAGCTAATAAAACAGAACTACCTTCAGGAATGATGCATGGAGTTGTAGACCCTGAGAAGCGCAGAATTATTCCCTACTCAGAATTGGTAAAGAAATGTAGGATTGACATTGAATCTGGATGGAGATATCTTGAAGTAATCCCATTCTCTGATATTAAAGATGAGGTGAGCAGCAAAGTGCTGACATTGTCTGAAGCAATTCAGCATGGAAAAGTAGACTTTGCATCTACACTGAAGGTTTTGGAAGCTCAGGCAAACAGTGGTGGAATCATAGATACAGCCACAGGAAAAAGATTGACGTTGGCAAGAGCTTTGGAACAGAAACTATTGGATGAAAACATGGCCAGAATTATTGCTTTTCATCAGGTGTTAAGTGGAGGAATTATTGATATATATAATGATCAAAGAGTGACTTTAAAAGATGCTGTAGAGAAAAGATTTATCAGCCCTGAGCTGGCAACTATGATCCAAGCAGATACCTTAGAAAAGCAAGGTGGGACTCAAATATGTGAATTGAAGGATGAATTTCCAAGAAAGGAATTACTAGTTGAGTGTAGTAAGACCGCCAGGGGGAGTTGTGATAAAGAGGAACATGAGAGAGTGCTACAAGTTGGAAGTCAGTGTGCCAAAGGAAAGGTTAAAGTAAGAGTTTCTAATGGGGGAAAGCCAGAAAAGGGCAGGAAGATTTCATTAAAGGAGATAGAAGGCAAGTCTCATGGTGAGGAGAAAGCTTCTTCGGACAGTAAAGTATCTGCCGGCATCATAAGTCCTGGTGGTCTTGAAGGTCAACCTTCACACCAAGTTCTGGTGATGCATCCCTGCTCAAAAGCTTCTGATTTGAAACTCACAGAGGTAGCTGGAAGTCACATGAGAAAATATGCAGATGAAGAGCAGGAGAAAGTAGTGACACAAAGAAAAATGATTTCTCACAGAAAGCAATCTACCTCAGGCCTGGATGCTGAAGAAACAAGAGAATGTCAAGGAAAAATGATTTCAAAAGGACCGGACTCACATTACGAAACAGCAGGCAAATTGTTAAGTGAGCAATCACTGAATGTGAAGGTTAGTAAAAGAGTGAAGAGGGATATGGTTGTTGAAGGAAGTGTCCAAACAGGCAAAGCAGCGGTTCTTTTGGAAGAAAAGTTGGACCAGGAGATTATTACTGGTGATGAACATGACTCCTGTATAAAGAGCCAATCTATGAGAATGATTGGAAATGACAAGGGAATAGAAGCTGATAGAGAAATGGACTTTTCTGTTACTGGTAATATTGAAGGCTTCCCTTCCCAAATGACATCCAAAGATACTTCCCTAAGAAATCGAGATGCTTTATCATTCTTCAGCGAAGGGGAAGTGAAAACTGTGAACTTCTGCTCAATTTCAAAACCAGGAGAAAAATTACCTCAAGAAATTGCTAGTGCTGCCCAGAGGGAACCATTCTCTCCTGAGACCCCAAGACCTGAAAGACTAAACTGTCCGGGATCAGATGGAGAAGCCCTGGTGTCAGACATACTCCACATTTCCAAAAGAGACATGGCTGCCCAAAGAACCAGCAGACAGAAGGCTACTGATGGCCAAGACCTCTGTGCTCCATCTAAGACTGAGGAGACCAGAGATTATAAAGAAAAGTTATACCAGGAAATACCTTTGGACTCAACAAGAGTTCATAAATGGAAAGAAACCACAGTTTCTACTCTAGATACAGAAGAAGTCAGTCATCTAGATTCCTCAGATAGAAAAGGTCTTCATGAGGATAACAAAAGGGATCCTGAGCTTTGTGGACATCAAAAATCTAAAGTAGCAATAACCCAGGAAACGAAATTTCGAGAAGTAGTAAATCCCATAATTAGAGACCCAGAAAGAGGGTCCTCTGAAGACACAGTGAGTCAGAAAGGACCTAGGGTCTTGGTACCCCTTTTTCCAGAGAAATTGCCCAAAGGAGTATTGCAGAAGGAGAGTATAGAACAACATGATGCTATCATTAGTCCCACTGTTTCAGAAGTCAGTGAAGATTTGTCATTGTCCCTGCCATATTCTACATTTAGGATGGATGAGAAGATACCTCAGGGAAAGTACAAAGAGATCCTTGGTGAGGAACAGTCTCCCGTCATGCCTGTACCTGGTGGAAAGGGGAGAGAAGGTATAAACCCAGCACCCTGCAGAGCAACTCAGGCAAGTGAATATGTTGGGTTCTGTTTGCCTCGGGTTTGGGGGTATTTCTGTTTGGTTTTGATTTTGTTTTGAGGCAGGGTTTAGCTATGTGACCTTAGCTGGCCTTGTACTCAATATGCATCCCAGGGTAGCCTCAAACTTAGGGCAGGCCTCTTGCTTCCCATTCTGGGATTACAGACACACACCATCATTTCTGGCTTGTCATTTGTTTTTTAAAGATATAAGTAGCTTTAATACTATGATGATTTTTTTTCTACCTTTCTCCTTTGTGGTGCTTCCTAGGCAAGTACTCTACTACTGAGCTATATCCTCAGCCCTAGCTTGATGCTATAATTCGTAATTGGGTACAAAAGTCACTTGTGTATAATTGTATGCACATATACATACACACATACATTTAAATACATACATGTTTATGGCATTAGCTAATTCTCTTAAGTTACCAATTCATTTATCATCTATAATATAGTAGTTTGAAAATTAGATATTACTTGTGAGTGTCTAAGATTACTTTCTAAACTTTGCAAGAGTTTTTGTTCATTTTTTATTTTTGTGATTCCAGCATTGGACCCAGGGCTTGCTATGCAATCAATATACTGCCGAGATCTACCGCCTACCCAAGAATCCTAAAATTAGAAACTAACATTGAAGCAAATTTGAAATATTGGAATGATGTTACTTGAAATCAGAATGTCTTTTAGAANTGTTTTTAAATGATGTATTTATTGGTAATTATGAGCTTCTACACTCTGAGAAGGTTAATAAAGTCACTTTGCCTACTGCTTAGAAATGGGTCAGACAAATAGCATATTTCATCCTGTCTTATCTGTAGTAAAAATAGCTTCTTCTGTTTGACTAAGAAAACAACTACCTACTTTAAAAGCTGACTTTAAGGAAAGCAACAGTTTTCCTTTTGGTTCCACAGAATGTGTTTACCCGGAGACTTTGTCTGGAGCACGATGAGAAGCTGGTGTCCTATCTGTCTCTCTTACGGGACATTGAAATGAGAACCAAACAGATTCAGCCTTTGGAGCTTAATGTGGCAGAGCTGCAGGATCTGCTGTGTCAGGCCAGGGTATGTTCCCAAACATTCTTCCGTGCCCACTGATGGTGGGTCTCCATCTACCTTGAAGATTTCGAGGCTTAAAAGTGCTTTTCACTCTCATTGAAGAAAAATGTCTGACTTTTTAAGAGGCAGATTTGAATACTTTGGATGTACATGTGTTGCTTTGCTTGTATGATCTTTGAGTTAATGAGGTAAGTTCAAAAGCAGTGTGATTGGTTAAGAAACTTGAAGTAAGCTGTGCATGGTGGTGCATGCCTTTAATCCCAGCACTAGAAGTCAGAGGCAGGAGGATCTCTGTGAGTTTGAGACCAGCTTAATCTATGTAGTGAGCTCCAGGACAGCCAATACTACACAGAGTGATTCTGCTTGGCTCTTATACACATCTAGATGTGTATAAGAGACAGGTACATCCCTATCCTTTCTGCGGCGAAGTATGCAAACTTGTTGCCTATGGAACAAAGGAGCTGGGGGGGGCTGGAGAGTCGGCTCAGCAGTTAAGAGCACATGTTGCTCTTGCAAAGGTTCCCAGAAACCATGTCAAGTCAATCACAGTCAACCACCTGTAACTTCAGCTCCAGTGAATCTGACGAATCTGACACCTTCTTTTGGCCTCCATACACACATACACGAATACATATACATGCACTTAAATTAATAACAAATAAATCTTTTTTTAAAAGAAAGAAAAAGTTGCTTTTAGCTAACTGGAGAATACTAGTTCACAAACTTCAGTGGGTGAAGTTAAACAGCAATGTGAGTTACATTGCATAAATCCCTAACCCCCCCCCTTTATAATAGCACCAGAAAACAGATAAATTTGCACATGCAAACAGGGCTCTAACTTGTTTAAAGTGTAAGAAGCAATTAAGCCTACCACTTGCCAGCTCTCTTAGTAGCATAGCAGCTGCAGCTGCTTTTTTCCTACAGAAGACTAAAGGTTTTCTTCTGAAGAAAGCATCTGCTTAGACTCTGAAGGTGAACACTGTTGAAAGTAAGGCTTCTTTTCTGAAATAATAAGATTAGATGAAAGTGATTAACACATGGGCTTCATCTTCATTGTACTTCCCATGATTTGACTCACTCNTGGGAAAAGAAGACAGTGGTGATAATGGGAATGATTTCCCAACTGTATGGCCCAATCCCATCACCTCAGTGAAGCTTATATTTATCAGGCCTACTGCTGCATGTACAGTTTGTAGTCAACTTTTTAGGCAGTTCAAAATCACCACCATTGTGTCAGTGAGACATCTCATTGGATAAAGGCACTTCCTTGTCAAGTCTGGCGACTTGAGTTCAATCCCCAGGACCTGTGAAGTAGAANAGAATGAATTCCTGCAAGTTAATCTCTGATCTCCACACTGTTTACACTATGGCACTTGCAAATACAAAAATAAATTAATAAATATAATTTTAACACCATTAAAAGACTATAATGTTAATAATATTGAAAAGGAGCAACTGGAACTCTCTAGGAATAGAGATCTAAGAACACTCTATCAGTATGAGATAAATAAATCCTATTATGTTTGTATGTGTATCTCTCTGTGTGAGTATGAACATATGATTGTAGGTACCTGTACCTTCAAAGGCCATAGTGTAGATCTCTTGGAGCTAGAGCTAACAGGTAGTTGTCAAGCTGCCCAACATTGGTGCTAGGAGCAGTAGGGTGCTCTTGACTGCTGAGCCATCTCTCCAGCCCCATAATGCTTATGCTTTCCTGCTGGGAAAACCAGCAGTGTTTTGCTTACATTTGTGGCTGGATATGGGAATATATGCCTGTAATCCTTCCACTTCGAGAAAGAGACAGAAGGATCACCATGAGGTTGAGGCCAGCCTGGTCTACATAGTGAGTTTCAGACCAGCCAAGGCTACATAGTGAGACCCTGTCTTCACAAAAACCAGGAGCACTGGGGACACTTGTAATCCCAGTGTTGGGGAAGCAGAATGGGAAGATTCCTACAGTAGCTCACTGGGCAATTAGTTTAGCCTAATTGATGGGCTCCAGACCAGTGAAAGATTCAAAGGAGGTAGATGGCATTCCTGAGTATGACACCCCAGGTTGTCCTCTGGCCTGTGCATGCTTTGTTTTGGTTTGTTTGTTTGTTTGTTAAACCAAACTTTGATTCACGATTTCAGAAATAAAACCAGCTATATGTAGTTGGTTAGTTGGTTGGTTTTAGTGGCTTGTTTTCCCTTTTTCTTTTTGCTTTTGTGTATTGTACATGCACATGTGTGGTTGTTCTCACCTATGCACACTCACAAGTGGACCACAGACATTTATTTCATTGTCCTGCTTTATCATTCTCTATCTTCCACCCTTTAGACAGGGTCTCTCACTGAGCCTGAACTAGGATACTGGCCAGCAAACTCCAGCAATCTTCCTGTTCCTCATCTCTCTCCAGTACTAGGGTTACATGTGTTCATGACCATTCCCAGCTTTTTCTGTGGGACTATAGTATTTGAACTCAGGTCTTCATGCTTCCTCAAGCAAGTCCTTCTACCTGCTGAGCCACATCCCCAGTCCTGTTTCAGATTTTCAAAGAACACACTGACCTTACAGAAACTGAAAGAAAAGACCTCTAGGAAGAACTGAGGGCAAAGATACTGAGTCCACTGAAGACTAGTTCAAAGANGACCTTNGTAAAAACTGTTTCCATGGAGTACTGAGATAGAAACTAGTTGACAGATGATTACTGTATATCATTCTTTCCAGAAGAGTTTGTATTGCAGGCAAGAAAAGAGGTAGGACACCAGCTAGAGGATGTAGAGTGACTAAGGAATGTTTTCAGTGCATTTTGGAGAAGATAAGGGAGAAATTGATAATAGATAGTATCAGGCTCTTAAGAACATAGAAAGGATAGAAAGGCAGCCTTGAAAGGGAAAATGAGTCACTCGATGAAATTGGAAGCCAAAATGAAGATGATAGAGCCTGTAGAAGTTTGCCATGTTTCCCAATATCCAGTATGTGGTGTGGTAGGGTGGCTAAAAGGGAAATGAGGCCATACTCTAAAACATGATCACACTTTCCCACCACCCATTGCTGGCTTCTCTTTTGAGGAGTAAGAATATTATAAAACAGCTGAGTGGGAAGACTGTTTCCAGGTATTTTTATATTCTTTGGTTCTTCCTCCTTAGAATTTGGATTGAAAAAGTCATCTTTTTGGTGGATTTCTCTTGAAACACCCTAATTCCACATGCTAGCTGCCTGGCTATTGCTACCGTGAGGGCCAGCCTCTAACAGCTTAGGGATTGAGGGGGATCCAGTGGAGTCAGCCGATTAGTCACTCAATTTGACTTTTCTATCTGAGAGAGTAAAACTTAACTCTCTGGGGCCTGCAAAAAAGGGACAACACACACACACATGCATTTAGTGTCTATCATCTTTTTCTGTTCTTTATTTCTTTTCTTACCTCTATCCGGATGTATCCTTTCTATCTCTCCTGATGTCTTCCTTCTAACTAACTTTATTTTTTCCCCTACAGCTTATATATCCCAGCAAAATCTTTCAAGCAGTATAAAAATTACAATGTGGTTACATTCTATTTTTCAAGTGAATAATTACAATGAACACAAGTAAAAAAACATGTTTTCCATATCCCATGCATGAGTAAACATTTTACATAGTACAGTTGAAAAACAAATTACCCCAAGAACCTACATACATTCATATTCAAGCAACTTGTTATTAGCAGAGTGTAAGCAAGCAAGGTATTTTTTTCTTAGCCAGTTCTTTTATTGGCAGGCTGCATTTTGCGGTTACAAAGAAAGGATCAATCATTTTATTATTTATCTCAAAAGATAATCTTATAAAAATCTTAAAAGAAGGCCGGACAGTGGTGGCACACGCCTTTAATCCCAGCACTTGGGAGGTAGAGGCAGGTGGATCTCAGTGAGTTCAAGGCCAGCCTGGTTTACAACGTGAGTTCCAGAACAGCTAGGACTGTTACACAGAGAAACTCTGTCTTAAAAAAACAAACAAAAACAAAAAAAAAAAAACTTGAAAAAGAATTGCAAATCTAAACTTTTATATATGTAAAACAGTCAGCTCTAAATTCTCAGGGTGCATACCCATCAACAATTTTTTATATCAGGAAGCTGAGGGCAGAAATGGGTACAAGGAATTAATCATCATCCCATCCTAGCAAGAAAGGCACCTCAGCTAATAATAATTGAATTGCTTTATTCTTGTTCTTTGACCTCACTCAATTATGTGCCTTTCTAAACTTTAGATTGTTTCTCAAGGTTTTTTACCTCAAAGCTCTTAACAAAAACATCTTAACCTTTAAGTCATATTTAAAGCTTTGTTTCAGCTATGATGCACACCAAAACCTGTGAACACCTCTCTCAACATTAAGATTAAAAGAATCGAGCTAACTGGGTTTCTGGGACTCAATTGTTTTTCTTTTTTTTAATTATTTATTTTTATTTCATGTACATTCATGTTTTTGCCTGTATGTCTGTCCATGAGGGTGTTCGATACCCTGGAACTGGAGTTACAGACAGCTGTGAGCTGCCATGTTGGTGCTGGGAATTGAACTCTGGTTCCCAGGAAGAGCAGCCAGTGCTCTTAACCACTGAGCCATCTCTCCAGCCCTCAATTGTTTTTCTTAATCATTAACCTAAGCCACAGTATATATGGCTCCTCAAGAGAAATTCGTGTGTTCTAGCTGTGTGACACTTCTTGTTCTTATTTTTTATCCTCTGCAGCCCCTGTTTTTTCAGGAGTGGGGGCAGTATTTTATCCTATCTTTACCTGTATTAATTTTTCCACTAAACTAACCTCTATCACAATCCCTTAGTATATTAAAAACCCTCAATCATCAACATCCTATTTAAACTAACACTATTAATGTATAAAATCATTGCTTCAGTTAAACAGCACAGCTTAGGAGGAAATCATCTTCATAATAATCCACAGGTAAAAATGCCCAGTAGAACGGGATATTTCCATGAGATAATCACACTCCATTAAAGACAGTAGGGATCTCCTCATGCTCATTACACCATGCCAGATACCATAGAAAAATGGCAGTGGCAAATATGCAAAGACACAACAGTAGCAAGAGACATTCTGGGGCTGAGGCCTATAAGATTCACCCATCAATGCCTNGCATGCTGGTGAGCTGATCTCCTGAAGTCAGTTGCCACCTGCTGCTCCTTTGACATGGCCACCAGCTCCTGGGAAAGAAAACTTGACAGTCTTAGAGAGGAATTAAGGTGTAGTGGCCAGAGTATTACACTGAGTCAGAAACCCAATCCAAGTCCTGACTACACACCTACTTTAGTTTGATGGCCTCAGAGGAAACAGTTGTTATTCAAGCTGAGGAATGTGAATTAATTAGTGATTAAACTAAGGAACCTACTTTTCTAAGCCCTAAGTCCTTGTAGACATGAGGTGAACTAACAGATGTGTTCACAATTGATTCCCAGAAGGCAGAATTGCTACTCTGTACTGGGGGTTGACCCTAGGCCTAAAGGAAGGTAGGCATATGCACTGCCGCTGATCCGAGCCACAGCACTGCTCTTGGTGTTGAAAGGAACTTTACTCTGTCCCCTCAGGTGTTAGACAGGGAACTGAACGATCTGTCCACCGTGGTGAGTCAGGAATTGGAGTGTGTGGGTCAGATTGTTATCAGCCAGCCGCAAGAAGTTCCTGCTCAGCTGTTGAAGGCGTTAGAGAAAGATGCCAGGAATCTTCAGAAGTCTCTAGGCTCTGTGAGTGACTCTTGGAGTTCCAGACTCCTTCACCTCCAGAATGCCATGGAAGTGAAACAGGTAGTGTCTTATTTTGGGGAGTTTCTTTGTGAAGTTTTTGTTTGGTTATATTGGGGTCTTTTAAGATTTATTTTTAATTATGTTTATATATATTGGGGGCTATGTGCATGTGAGTCTGGGTGCCAGCAGAGACCAGAAGGAAGGTACCAGATGCCCTGGAACTTGAGTTACAGGTGGTTGTGAGTTCCCTGGTGTGGTTGGTAAGAACCAAATTCACACACTTTGTAGAGCAGCAAATGCTCTTTACCACCCAGGCATCTCTCTAGCCTAGGGGCTTTTACAAACCCAGGGTAGATCTGGAGGGTATGTCTGACTTGGTGTTTATTTCCTAGACTACAGTGTTAAATCAGCACAAAGAACTAGAAGGCAAACTTGAAGATCTGAGAGCCTGGGTTGGCAGAACCAGTGTTACTCTGAACAGCAAGGGATGTGACAGGGAAACTGATGTTGACAACCTGAGTCACTCTCTCCAACAATATGAGGTAAACTCCACCCATTCCCACCATAGAAATTTGACTTCTAACACTTACTTTCCTTATAGGCAAATCAGTCTTTCTACTTAATCTTGCTTAGAAAGTCTGAATTTCCCTTTTAGAAATGAGATATGTTTAATTTTGAAGATTATTATACTCCTAGAGGTTCAAACCCTGTGANTCTCTCCGAGAGTCCAAAGAATGGCTTTATATTACCAACTTTATGTCGTCTTTGTACTGAACATCTAGGGTCTGTCTCATCTTTGTCTTTTGCCTGGTGTCTAATCTTGCACAATTTCTGGAGAGCTTTTTGCCATTGACCATAGTGTGAGTAGGCAAGCTTTTTCTGCAGGCCAGATGGTGCATTGTAACTTGGCTTTGTGTGACAGATTTAGCCAGGAGGTCACAATTCTAGACTACTTGATCTAGAGAGATGCTTTTCTTTTTTTTCTTTTTTTCTTTGTTTTCTTTTTTCCAGACAGGGTTTCTNTTTGTAGCCCTGGCCTTCCTGGTACTCATTCTGTAGACCAGGCTGGCCTCGAACTCACAGAGATCTGCCTGCCTCTGCCTCCTGAGTGCTGGGATTAAAGGTGTGCACCGCCACCACCTGGCTTGGTTCTTCCTATTAACCAGTAAAAGAAAGTTTAAAAAAATATGGCATATAGCTCCATAGACATATGTGCCACATATATTTCCTTCATTAGTTGTTCATTTTGTTACTGTTCTATTCAGTCCATTATTCTTTTTGTTGCTATATCCTAGTGTACATCAGCTCTTAATACTAGTTCATGAATTTTGTGTCACAGAAGGATGTCACCTTGTAAACTCTTTAGAAAGTCAAAAGGAACTAGAGCTGTTCCTCCTCTTCTGTCCTGTCCCTTTTCCTCATCAGAACAAGTAGACATAAAGGTTTGTCTTTGGGCAGCTATATACTTAGACTTCATTCTGCTAGAATGGACCTTCCCATCTTTTTCATGCTCTATTCAAAGATATTGAGAGAGAGGTGATCAGACTGTATCTATTCATTAAGATATTATATGCTAGGCATAGTAGCACTGACTGAGGCAAAGTCAGGCAAAAATATGTGAGTTCAAGTTAGCCTGGTCTACATAACAAGTTCCAGGCTAGCCATTACTACACAGTGAGGGGAGAGAGAGAGGCGGGGGGAGGGAGAGAGAGGGAGAGAGAATAATTATTGCATAAGAGTCTGACAAGAACCATTCACAGTTTGAATATACAAACAGGGACAGGGATATGGTTCTGCAGGTAAAGCGTTTGCCTTGCAAGTCTGGCAACATAAGTTCATTACCCAGAACTGAAGATGGAAGGAGAGAACCAATTACTGAAAGTTGTCATTTGACCTCCATACTCAAACAGTGGTATGAGTCCATCTGAATTGACACACACAGTACACACACACACACACACACACACACACACACACACACCATCATCATCATCATAAATTTTAAGATTTTATTTTGGGACTTGAGAGAGAGCTCAGCAGTTAAGAGCACTGGCTACTTTTCCAGAGACTCAGGCTCAATTTCCAGCACTCAAATGATTTTAACTCCAGTTCCAGGGGATCTGATGTTCTCTTCTGGCCTCTGTGGGCTCTATAGGCACATGGTGCACAGTCATACATGCAGGCAAAAGAACCATACACATAAGATAAATAAATAAAGTAAATAAATCTTTTTTTATACCAAGATTTTTTTTTAAATGTTATGTATATGTGTGGGACCTGCGTGTTTGTATGTGGCATACCAGGAAGGGAGTCCGATCTCCTGGAACTGGAGTTATAGATCGTCCTGAGTTGCTCAATGTCCTCTGGAAGAACAATAGGTGCTCTGAACCACTGACCATCTCTCCAGCCACCTAAAAATAAAATGTTGTCTTAGTAAATCAAAGTAAGCTTCCTGCTTTCTCAGGACTTTCCTACCAGTTACTCATTGGACAAATAAAATTAGATTCGTAAGCCTACATGCAGGGTGTTTTGCCTGCATGTGTCTATGCACAGTGTGCATGTTGTGCCCACTAAGGCTAGAAGAGGGCACTGAATCTCCTAGAACTAGAGTTACCATTGTGTGAGTGCTGGGAATTGAGCCTGGCTCCTCTGGAAAAGCAGCCAGTTCTCTTAACTGCTGAGCCTTCTCTCCGGCCCCAAACCTTGCATCAGAAATCAATGTTGTATTTTTCCAAAACTTTTTTTTTTTTAATTATGCCAGGGCTGGTGGCATCAGCCTCTAATTTCAGCTGCTTGGGAGGTTGAGCTGAGAGAATCACAAATTCAAGGTCTTTCTGGGCTATAAAGTGAGTTCAAGGCCGACCTGAGCAGCTTAATAAGACCCTATTTCAAATAAACGAGACAAAAGGATCTGGGTTGTGGCTCAGTGGAAGAGTGGCTGCCCAGCATACACAAGCCTCTACCAAAATAAATAGTAAGAAGAGATTAAGTCATATATATTTTGGATTGGCAATAATATAATTCTGTTGCATAAATAATTAAAAACTTACTGAATTGTAAAGCTAGGTCCAGTAATGGAAGTATACTTGCAATTAGTGCCATGTTTTGGGAATTTGTAAAGACCAAAAAGTGAGATTTGCTGTGCCACTTTGGTCCTGTAACCATCTGTACCAGTTATGAAAATATGAGACTAACCTTTAATTCTCAAAATCAGTAGCTTTTCCATGACTAGAGAAATAAAAGTTGTTTGTTTTTCTCTCCCTGCTTGCCTTAGGAAATGAAACAATCTATGGCTGAAAGGAAGTCTCAGCTGGATGACCTTGCTTTGGATATCCAGCTCTTTATCTCTGAACACGCACAAGATTTGTCTCTTCAGCAGAATCAACAGATGCAGCAGTGTCTGAATGAATTACAGAGGTCCTTCCAGGACCTTGTGGAACAGACTGCAGCTCAGAAGGATGCATTGCAGGGCCATCTTCAGCAAATCCAGCAAGAAGTTCAGCTTAAGGTCAGGCTGAATCAGCAACTGAGCTCAGTTTGTCTTTGGGGATGTCTTCTTGGGGTTTTCTGGCCTGCTTCCGGCTGTCATGATTCCAGGAACCTGGGTTTACCAACTTGAAAATTTCATGTCCTGCAGGCCATTGTGGTCTGGCTGTTTTTCTTGTTTTATGTGTGTGAGAGAATATCTATGTTTGTGTGTGAATTGCATGTGCAAGTGTTTGTTTTAGTGAGCCTCTGCTCTTACTATGCCCCATTGTCTCAACTTTCACATAAAAACTGTAGCTAGCCTTTCTACCTGTTGCTTTCTCAGCGTTCACTGAGACTGTAGAGCATCTAGGTACTCTGAGCACTGGACAAGAATGGCTCTGGAAAATCAGTTTTATTAAAAGGCTTTTAAAATAGCTCATAATAAGATTCCTTGACAGTCTTCAAACATCTGAGAGAAATGTTTAATCAGAATAATATTGTTTTAGCTATTTTTTGTTGTTTTGTCTTTAAGACAGTGTTTCACTGTGTAACCTAGGCTCACTCTGTGTGGACCAGGTTGGTCTTGAGCTCACAGAGATTCTCCTACCTCTGCTTATGTGCTGTGATTAAAGGCACTACTAACCATGCCTACCCTTGTTTTTGGAATAATTAGGGTATTATTTTCTAGCACTTTTCTACATGCTGAAGTGCCAAGTTTTTCACCATGCAACACAATACACAAAAGCAGGGTTGATGGTTTCTTTTTTTTCTTTTCTTTTTTTTTTTTTTTTTTTTAAATCTGATGATTGTCCTACCATTTCCCACCATAACTTTCACCTTACAAAATTCAAATTCAACATAATTCAATTTCTAGTATCATCATAACCTTAGACTATCTTGAGTAAGTAATGCTTTTGCCATTTCTGCCATCTTAATAAATTGGTAGACAGCAAAATAATAGTAAAATTGTCGTGTTCTCCAGAAAACCTGTCTCAAGGGCTCCTATATTATGCAAAGTATAGTTGAGCTTTTGGGTCAGACTTAAAGAAAATTAGGTTAGTCAATGCCTTCTCTCCCCTATGTTGAAATTGAAATAAATCCTGATGAAATATTTCAGACTGCTCTGCATACATGAACATGTGCAATACCCTTACCTAGTTATTTATATAGTGTAATGTATCCTGTGGATAATTAATAAAGCAGATTGGTCTGAGCCACCCTAACTGCAGCAGGTAAAAGAATTGCATGTGGACATTCTGAGCATGGAATTAATTCCACAGTGTGCATTAACCTTGTCAGAAACACTCTGCCTCTCTCTATATTTGCTCTGAATGTGTGTGCGTTAACTTGTTTGCTTTGCTTTTTTCAGATTCAGTCTGCACTCATCCTAACCCATGAAGATCCTGTTTCACAGCTGAAGAGCTCTTAGGAGATCTCTTCCAGTGCCCTTCTGTTTTTCCTAAAAAAGAGGGAGTGAGGGCCAATGTGGGCACCTGTTTGTAAGTGCAGGTGACTATGACATCGGATGCCATCAGAAGGCAGTCTGGTGGAAACAGTGTTTAGAAGGATGCTCAGGAGAAACACATCATGCTCAATTGTTGCTCAGTTGGGTACTTTAGTGTCATGGAACTGACCTGAGAAATGGGAAAAGGATCAGGCATGGAAACATATTCCTCTCCCTCTCTCTCTCCCTGGACCTGTCTTTTCCAGTGGAATTAGTATAGACACCCAAGGCAGTTGCTATTCTTGCGCAGTTTTCTTCTCAAAACTTCTTGAGCCTGCCATGTAATCATTCTATTTAATGGTCTTATGCAGTTGTGAGACATTTGATTTATAAAGCCAGTTCAATTATTAAGAACCTCATTTAGCTTATCAATTATCCAGACTTATCCAGAGTTTTTTCTTTTTATTCTAATTACACTCTTTTACATTTCTGACTTAATTTACAGCATATCCTCTTGTTCCAAAGGAAGAAAGTCTCAGAGTGACAAATTTATTATCCTCACCACTATCATATGTTGTTTTCAATGCTGTCCATTCCAAAGATGATAATAGCAGTCTCCAAAGGAGCTTCCAAACTCAAACCTGCATTAGGAGCACATCTCTACGAGTATGCCTGACTATCATTCCAACTGCACACCTAGATAACAGATAGCCCAGATGAGAGGTGCTTCTGGAATATGATTTCTGTGCCTTTTTCTCTTCCAGTATTCCACCAACTTTTCCATCTTTGGTATATAATTGTCCTGTTTTACATTTCAGGAAAATATCCTGTATTTGTAAAATGAGAGTTGATTATTTCTTGACTCCTCTGCATTTTAATTAGACTCTGCAGAAGCAACAAAGTACCTGCCACCAGAAGCTGGAGGACCTTTGCAGCTGGGTTGGACAGGCAGAAAGAACACTGGTGAGGCACCAAGGCGGAGCCTCTCAGCAAGAGCTTTCTGCTTTGCAGAAGAACCAAAGGGACCTGAAGGTCAGTGTGAATTAATCCTTCTTGTCACTGCTCAGTAAATGTTTGTCATGGCTCCATAACTGCTTAGTGGCAACATCAGTGGTAAACAGACATTCCTGCCCTCATGAAAGTTTACAATTTGATGGAAGAGAGAGACAAGTACACAAATTATCACAAAGGCATCTAATTGCTAACTATCACATGCATAGAGGTAAAGTTANGTGAAAACATATGCGAGAAAGACCATCTAGGGTTTTCTAGGGGGCCAGAAAACATTACATCAAAGAGTGCCATTTAACCTGAGAAGTGGTGGATATATAGGGGTTAGTGCATGAAGGGGTAGGAGGCAGAAGTACACCAGGCAGAAGCTTCTGCATCAGTCTTAAGGTAGGAGGGGAACTGAACACAGCATAGTCAGGACTGAAAGAAGGCCCCTTCCTCTGGGCTGCAGAGTGGAGATCAGAGACACTGGTGTCACTCTTATCTTCTTGGATTTGTAGGCCACATTAGGGAGAAAAGATGATAACCAGGAGAATGCAGCCAGGCAGTTGTGGCGTACACCTTTAATCCCAGCACTCAGGAGGCAGAGACAGATGGATCTCTGTGAGTTCGAGGCCAGCCTGGTCTACAGAGAGAGTTCCAGGACAGTCTCCAAAGTTACATAAAGAAAC
>LZPO01017308.1:23696-39703 GCA_001675575.1 Neotoma lepida
AGAACCAGACCAAGCTGAGCCCCCAGGAGTTGACATCTCTTCGAGAAAAACTTCATCAGGCTAAGGAGCAATATGAGGTTCTCCAGGAACGGACANGGGTGGCCCAGCAGGAGCTGGAGGCGGCAGTGACGTCAGCCTTACAACAGGAGACAGAGAAGGTAGCCAGTCTGCTCTATTTGATGGTTTCCAAAGCCAGATCTTGTGCCCGCACAAAAGGTGGGGACCTTTAGGAGCAAGTCCATGAGCTGGTCTTTTCTTTACCAAAAATATTTAGGAGTTCAGCTCAGGAGTGGTTGATAAAAAGTGTATTTTAACAAAAACAAAATTAAAACTTGCTAGATCTATAGTTTGTACTTTGGCGTAGATGGGATATTATTCTGGGTAAGAAAAAGTCAATGGTGTGTTTCTTGCATGAATATTGATTGGTGACCTAAGAGTATCAGAAAAATATCCATAGGGTCTTTGGAGGGCACAGGCTTTATTTCTAGGCAAACTGTATAGTTATAGTGTGCACTGTAGGACTGGAGAAACTGAAAAACAAAACTCAAGATGAAGTCTTGAATGGTTTACTCAGCACTAGAAAATTCAAGAGTTATTTAGATCCTTTTTTCGGCCATGAACTCTTATACTAATTGGAGAGTAGAGATCATGGGAAGGAGAAGCAAGCTGCACAAAGATAAATGTTAAAAAAAATATATATATATGAATATACATCTTAGCACAGCTTTCTTGTTGTTTTTCCGAGACAAGGTTTCTCTGTGTAACAGCTCTGGCTGGCCTTGAACTTACTCTATAGATCAGGCTGGCCTTGAGCTCACAGAGATCTACCTACTTCTGTCTCCTGAGTGCTGGGATTAAAGGTATGCACCACTTAGCTCAGCCTTTTTAAGTAAAATACTTGAAGAGCTAGTGAGTAGAATTGAGAGGCAAGTTTAATAACTAAGTGTTCAGTTTGGCTGTGATAAAGGTGACAGACATCCATTGTCCCTTAGGGGAAGAACAACCAGATAAGAACGGTGCCTATGGTATATCTTATTCTTCCAACCAGTGTGTTACCACTATATAGTTAGAGAGGAACCAGGAAATCCTGCTGGATTTGCAGGACCTTTCTAAATTCTGACATTTGTCCATTTTGTTTGTTTGTTTGTTTTGTTGAAGTGTTTTTGGTTATTTTTCTTTAAGCTATTGGGCTATTGAGGAAATCTGGAGTTTATCTTAAATAACTATTTTCACAGATTTTAGAAGATCCTCATTCTTTTTCGTATGGGAAGATTTTATACCAAAACAGAGTATCACTTTTTCTTTAGCACTGGCCTCCTCTCCCCCTTTGCCTTATTAACCCGTGGTCTCACAGTGCAGTATCTAAGGCGTTCTCACTGGAGTACCTCTGGATTTCAGAGTAAAGCAGTGACCGAGCTGGCAGAGAACAGGAAGAAGATTGATGCTCTGTTGGATTGGGTGACTTCTGTGGGGTCATCTGAAAGACAGCCACAGACCAGCCTTCTAGGAATGGAGCATCTCTCCAGAGCTAGCCCAGAAAAACGAGCCTTGGATGCCACTGATGGTTATGTGGAGGTGAACCAAGTCCCGGAGAGACTGGACAGGCAGTATGAGTTAGTGAAGGTAAGGTTGTTAGCTTGTCTTCGATGGGCTATAGAAAGGAACTGCTCTCTCTCTAGAAAACTGATTACAGCCTTAGTTTGTGTCTTTGGTATCTCAGCAGCTTGGGCAGTGTTGACTGTTCTTGAAATGCTTTCTCCTTTGGCTTCTGTAGCACCTTTTCACCCTAATCATCCTTCTCTTCCTTTNGTCAGCCTTTGAGATACTGTTATACTTCCAGGTAGATCAGTCCTCTTCTCACCTATCAGAATGTGCTTTACTGGGGCTGAAAAGACAGCTCAGCTGGTAAATTATTTGCCACATGAGCATAAGAACCCAAGTTTGATCATTAGAACCCATGTTAAAGTGTTAGACATGGTGGTGCATGCTGGTAATCCCAGCATGGGGAAGATAGAGGAGGGAACACCCTGGGGGCTCAGCCAGCCTATCCTAGCTCCAGGTCCAAATGAGAAAGTAACTCAAAAAATAATGTGGGCAGCTTTTTGAGGAACAGCACCCAGAATTGATCCCTGGCCACACCTGCATGCACATGTTCATGTGTACATATAGAAACACACACCAAACAGTATACTTTTCTTGGGTGCTCTTGTCTAAGTACAGTACTTCAATTACCAGTATTGACAAATTCCATGTATATGTATTTATCTTCAGCTGACANCATTACTGAGTTTCAAACCAATATACAGATCATTTGCCTCTTTGCAACCTATAACCACACATTCTGCAACCTGACCTAACCTGCCTGTCCATCCAACCTGTTCTTGACATATTCCTTCTTAATTTCCCAAACTAATAGTCATCCTAGATTTCTATCACTCTCCCATATTGAGCCATCTTGTTTCTAGGATGTTGTGTCCTTACAGAACTTTATTTTACCTTCCAGGTAAGTCTGAACTCTTCATATGGGTTACTCTCCTTATTGCCACCTCCCAGGGTCTGTCCTGCTTCCTTGGCCTCATCATTCATCTTCCTCCCCTTGAGCCTCCAGCTGCTGAGCTCTTACTCTCCTGATTTTTTGCGGACTTTTAGGATTTTCTTTCCCCCTAACTGTTGAAAATAAAGGAAGGCATGGCTCGTAGTTAATTTTTTTGCTTATTCTTCAGATCCTAGCTTAGAGTTTACTTACTCTAAAAAGTACTTCTTCACCACTCCCACATAGGATATTCTTTCTGCCCAGTAGTGTTCCTCATCCTATTTGTGTATTCTTATGGACTTCAATGTAGATTGTTGTCATATCTGACCCTTAGCTCATTACATAACTTTAGTAGAGACCTGTAACATCTTTTTGACATTCATATATCTCATCTTAAATATGGTATTATCTACCTACAGTGGTAGGGTTTTTTAAATTTGTTTGTTTTGTTTTTTGAGATAGGGTCTCATTGTGTAGCTCTTGCTCTCCTTGAACTCAGAGAGATTAAAAGCATGTGCTACCACACCTGGCACTACAGTGAATGGTATTTTGAAACAGAGGTAGAAGCTGCTCCACCTCTAGTGTCTCTACCTCTAGCTGTAAATGTAACCAAATTGTTCACATTTTCCTACTGATGTACTTTGCGGTGGTTTTTTTCACCAGGCACGTCACCAAGAATTGCTGTCTCAGCAGCAGAATTTCATTGTGGCCACCCAGTCAGCTCAGGCCTTCTTGGACCAACATGGTCACAATCTTACACCTGAGGAACGACAGAAGCTGCAAGAGAAGCTAGGCGAGCTGAAGGAGCAGTATGCAGCTTCCCTGGCCCAGTCGGAGGCAGAGCTGAAGCAGACGCAGACACTACGAGATGAGCTGCAGAAGTTCCTGCAAGACCATAGGGAATTTGACAGCTGGCTAGAACGATCCGAGAATGAACTAGACAGTATGCATAAGGGCGGCAGCAGCCCTGAAGCCCTGTACTCCTTGCTAAAGCGGCAAGGAAGCTTCTCAGAGGATGTCATTTCCCACAAAGGAGACCTGAGATTTGTGACTATCTCGGGGCAGAAAGTCTTAGACACAGAAAACAATTTTGAGGAAGGCCAGGAATCATCAGCTACCAGAAACTTAGTGAATGAAAAACTGAAAGATGCAACAGATAGATACACCACTCTCCACTCTAAGGTAAGGGAGACCCCATCAATCTCAAGAGAAACAATCATGGCAGTCCTCAAACAACCATGTGTCGTTTCTGAGGCTCAAAATATGAGCCATAAGTCACTGTGTGAACCACCGGCAAATGGGTTTCATGAGCTATACAGAAAATGCAGACTGTGTGGGCCCATGGTCTAACACCTAGTCCTGTCAGTGTTGGGATGTGTATCACACCATTGGGGAAGATAGAGGTGCTCAGCTTACTGTGTCCTGACCAGCATCTTGGGCTTATGAGACTCATAGCACAGCAAAATTTAAGCCAGCTGCAGTCATTATTGCTAGACAGTGTGTCCTAGGTAGGATGAGTCCTTATCTTCCTGTGTAGCACGAATCCTAATTGGTCTTATAATAAAAACCCAGAACCAGATATGGGGTAAATGCTGAAAGATCAGAGGAAACAAGCCACAGCCACTTCTCACCTCCCCAACTCCTCAGCGGAAAGGGGAAGATCCTGTCTCCATGAATCCTCAGACTGAACACCCTTGAGTCCTCAGCCAAAAGGGGAGAGTTCCTATCTCCTCCTGACTTATATGCCTTTCTCTGTCCAGCCATATCACTTCCTGTCTCAACCTTCCTAGTGCTGAGATTAATGGCATCTGTGCTTCCCAAATACTGGGAGCAAAGGCATGAGACCCCAAGTGCTTGGATTAAAGGTGTGTGCCACCACTACCTGGCCTCTATGTTCAATCTAGTTGACTGGCTCTGTCCTCTGATCTTCAGGCAAATTTTATTTGTTAGAGTACAAACAAAATATCACCACATTCCTGCAAATGCCCCCCCCAAAAATTCTTTCTTCCTCCTAAAGTTGAGAATCTACACAACACTCCCTATCTCTTTGTCAACATCTCTAATCTCCCAAAAGGAACATTTTTTTTTTCACCTTTCATTCCTGACTTTTGCTTACAGTCTGATGTCTCTTTCTTTGGTGGCATGTCATGCAGCTTGTTAAGTCTTCCTGGGGACATAAAGGGTGAGATGACTGGTACAGTACAAATAATGACAACCCGCTTGTAGACAGTTAAACCATTGTGTGAAGCTGCAGGCAGTTCTCCCAGACAGGACAGGGCTCTTTCTCTGAACACTGTTCTGGAAACTGCTACCTTTGGCTTCTTCTTCCTTTGGCATAGTGTACACGATTGGGCTCTCACCTGAGCATGCTGCTAGGCCAGTATCAGCAATTCCAGAGCAGCGCTGAGAGCCTGAAGGCCTGGATGCTGACTTGTGAGGCCAGTGTGAAGAAGCTCCTCTCAGACACTGTTGCCTCTGACCCTGCAATCCTGCAGCAGCAGCTTGCAACGACAAAGGTAAGCAGATACAGACCATGTTTGTGTGTCAAGGTCTTCTTTTTATTATTATTATTATTATTAAAACATTCGATGTACAACTGCAGGAGAAATAATATACAGATAGCTTGAACATAAATAGAGGTACAAATTCTTATCCTAATAGTGAAATGTTTCACTAAAGCATGCCCAGTGATTAGGCAAAACCAAAATTTATTTTATGCTACAGTCATCCTAGGGTCCTTCCTGCTAGGTAGCCTCCCTGGATCTGTGGGTTGCAGAGTGATTGTCCTTTGGTTTATATCTAGTATCCACCTATTAGTGAGTACATACCATGTTTGTCCTTCTGAGTCTGGGTTACCTCACTCAGGATGATATTTTCTAGTTCCATCCATTTGCCTGCAAATATCATATGGTCATTGTTTTTCTCTGCTNAGTAGTANTCCATTGTGTATATGTACCANATTTTCTTAATCCATTCTTCAGTTGATGGGCATCTAGGTTGTTTCCAGGTTCTGGCTATTACAAATAATGCTGCTATGAACGTAGCTTAGCATGTANCTTTGTGGTATGATTGAGCGTTCCTGGGGTATATATCACTGGGTCTTGAGGAAGATTCATTCCCAATTTTCTGAGAAACCACCATACTGATTTCCACAGTGGTTGTACAAGTTTGCACTCCCACCAACAGTGGAGGAGTGTTCCTCTTACTCCACATCCTCTCCAGCATAGACTGTCATCAGTGTTTTTGATCATATCCATTCTGACAGGTATAAGATGGTATCTCAGAGTCGTTTTGATTTGCATTTCCCTGATGACTAAGGATGTTGAGCATTTCCTTAAATGTCTTTCAGCCATTTGAGATTCTTTTTTTGAGAATTCTCTGTTTAGCTCTGTAGCCCATTGTTTAATTGGATTGTTCAATATTTTGATGTCTAGTTTCTTGAGTTCTTTATATATTTTGGAGATCAGCCCTTTGTCAGATGTGGGGTTGGTGAAGATCTTTTCCCATTCTGTAGGCTGTCATTTTGTCTTATTGACTGTGTTCTTTGCCATATAAAAGCTTCTCAGTTTCAAGAGGTCCCATTTATTAATTGTTGTCCTCAGTGTCTGTGCTACTGGTGTTATATTTAGGAAGTGGTCTCCTGTGCCACTCCTGTGTCCTTCCTACTTTTTCTTCTATAAAGTTCAGTGTTANTGGATTTATGTTGAGGTCTTTGATCCACTTGGACTTGAGTTTTGTGCATGGTGACAAATATGGATCTATTTGCAATCTTCTACATGTTAGCANNCAGTTATGCCAGCACCATTTGTTGAATGGTCTTCTATTCCATGGCTTAGAGGGAACTAATGATGTAAATTCTAATAAATGCATTAGTTGAGATGTCTTAAGCAAGAGCTGATTCATAAATTCTTTAGTATCTATGGCTGTAGATAAATAGAATTTTTCTATAAGGTTGGTTACTATTCTAGATTACTATTCTAGATTACTAGAATCACCTTTAATTACTCACTGAAATGTGCGGTTTTTGTTTTGTTTTCTTTTGTTTGCTTGTTTGTTTGTTTGTGACAAGCAGCANTTACAGGAAGAATTGGCTGACCACCAAGTACCTGTAGAAAAGCTTCAAAAAGTAGCTCATGACCTAATGGAAATTGAAGGAGAGCCATCCCTGGACCGTAGGCCTGTTGAAGAAACTACAGGTATGAAGCAGCAGCAGTAATCCTATCCCTATGTCTACTGTGATCTTTGATTTGCGGTATATAGCACATAGTGCCAACACGTGTCCAGAGCACTAAGCTAAGGGCCGGGTGGGGGGAGCAAGCATGTACAAGATCTCATCAAGCAGCTCGCTTTTCAGTGAACTCTGTCACTACAATGGAGACTCTTACCCCTGGCTACAACCCTTTTAGTATCTGCTGTCTAGTTGTTCCCTGATTCTTTCATTTCCTAAGTAAACTTGTTANTCCCAAGTTTTACTGCTTTTGAAATTTCTCCTGTTTCTTACTAACATTTATTTCATTGTGCTTGCCATGAATGATGAAATCCTGTTCATCTTTCAAGATATAGCCAAGGGTACAGCATGATGGCTTTAGTCAAACATTATATATTCAAAAAATTGCTAAGAGGGTGGATTTTTAAATGTTCTCACCACAAAAGGTGCTGAGTGTGTGAAGTAACCATGTTAACTGACTTGATACAGTCATTCCATAATGTGTGTGCATCTCAAAATATAATTTGTATGCCATAAATATGTCCCCTTTACTTGCCAAGAGTGGGAGAAGGGAAGGAGACAGACCTGAGAGCTTATGGCATTTGTCAAACCCTAACCATTAACCCTGTGTCTTTAGTTACTTTGCTGTGATAAACACCATGACCAAGGCAACTTATTTAGGAAACATTTAATTGGGCCTACTGTTCTAGCGGGCTAGATCCGTGACGGCAGAGCAAAGGCATGTTGGCAGGAGCAGCTGAGAGCTCCCATCTTGAACCATAAGCAATATACACAGAGTGCACTGAGCATGTCAGGAGGCTTTTGGGCCCTTAAATAAAACCACCCTCAGTGACACACTTCCTCCAACAAGGCCACACCTCCTAATCTTGCCATCTGGGGACCAAGTATTCAAGAATCCAAGACTTATGAGGGAATATCTCGTCACACTACCACACCCTATCACTCAAAAAAAAAAAACAAAAAATAAGAAATAGTTATTTTGAGTTCCTCTGGGACATGCCTCTAGTACTGGTATAGTAGTCAGGGCTTTTTTACGGTTAGTTGTGTTATGTTTCCTTTACGTATGCTGATTTGCAATCTTCATGTTGTTATGACCAGAGACTTTATCTTAATTATCTTTAGTCCTTGGCATATTGCATAATTTTTGGCTCTTACTAAATGCCAAATAACTAATTAATTGAATTTGGCTCCTATACTAATATACTTCAAAAATATTCCATTTGTTTTAATGTCAATTATTTTTAATTAATGTGTGCAATTTAAGTACTTCTACTTTCTGAGTATTTTGTTTGTTTGCTTTTTGTTTTGTTTTGTATTTGAGGCAGGGTCTAACTATGTACCACTGGCTGTCCTGGAACTCATTATATAGGCCAGGGGGACCTCAAACGTACAGAGATCCACCTGCCTCTGCATCCTGAATGCTGGGGTTAAAGGTGTTCGCTACCGAACTTCCTTCCTTCCTTTCTTCCTTCCTCCCTCCCTCCCTTCCTTCCTTCCCTCCTTCTTCTTCTTCTTCTTCTTCTTCTTCTTCTTCTTCTTCTTCTTCTTCTTCTTCTCCTCCTCCTCCTCCTCCTCCTCCTCCTCCTTCCTCTCTCGAGCTCTCTCCCCTTCTCCCTCTTCCTCTCCCTCTCCCTCTCTCTCCCCAAGAGGCTTGCTATGTATGCATCCTAGGCTAGCCTTGAACTCATTATGTAGGTCAGGGTAGCTTCTAAGTCCTTCTGCCTCAGTCTCCTGGGTACTGGGATTACAGGCATGTCCTACCACACCCAGCTTTTTTTTCTTAAAAACACCTAATAAAAATAGTGTCCAGTGTTTCTTCCCATGGTCTTGATTTTCCAGATTCCATATTTAGCCGCTTCCAGAGCCTCTCCAGTAGCTTGGCTGAGCGCTCTGCTCTGCTGCAGAAGGCCATTGCTCAGTCCCAGAGTGTTCAGGAAAGCCTGGAGAGCCTGCTGCAGTCCATGAGAGAAGTTGAACAAAACTTGGAAGGGGAGCAGGTGGCATCACTCTCATCAGGAGTCATCCAAGAAGTCTTGGCCAACAACATGGTAAGATTTTGTCTTGTGTTACAGTAGGGGATGTATATATCTTTTCTGTAAGAATATANCTTTGAGGGGCTGGAAAGATGGCTCAGAGGTTAAGAGCACTGGCTGCTCTTCCAGAGGTCTTGAGTTCAATTCCCAGCAACCACATGGTGGTTCACAACTGTCTATAATGAGGTTTGGTGCATACATGCTGAAACACTGTATACATAATAAATAAATAAATCTTTAAAAAATATATATATAACTTTGAGAGCCAGGCGTGGTGGCGCATGCCTTTAATCCCAGCACTCAGGAGGCAGAGGCAGGTGGGACTCTGTGAGTTCAAGGCCAGCCTGGTTTACAGAGTGAGTTCCAGGACAGGCTCCAAAAGCTACACAGAGAAACCCTGTCTTGAAACCCCCCCCCAAAAAAAAAGAATATAACTTTGAAAAAGTAACAGAATAATTCATAATTCATGTCCAGGAATCTTCTAATAAGGTTTAAAGGTGATGACTAATCCATGTAGATATTTCTACTACTACTCGGACTGGGAGTGTAGCTCAGTGATAGAGCACACACTTAACATGGACAAGATCATGAGTTTCTTCTCCAGCACCACAAAAAAGAAAGAAAAAATTTTCTCCCCAATTTCCAAACCACTGTTGAAGCCGAGGAAAAGTGGTGAGAGCAAAATAATTTGGTGAAATGGATGGAGAACTAAAGGATGTAGCATCCTTCAGGCTCAGTCACAGCCCTTCAGTCTCCTTGAGCATGGAGTTATTAAAAGTTACTAATATATTAGAGTAGTAAGCCCCAGTTGACAGACTTGTTCTTGATGACAGAAACTGAAACAAGACATTGCTCGGCAAAAAAGCAGCTTGGAAGCCACCCATGAGATGGTCACTCAATTCATGGAGACGGCTGACAGCACCACAGCCTCAGTGCTTCAGGGCAAACTGGCAGAGGTGAGCCAGCGCTTCGAACAGCTCCAGCGCCAGCAACAAGACAAGGAGAGCAACCTAAAGAAGCTCCTGCCCCAGGCAGAGATGTTTGAACAGCTCTCCAACAAGCTTCAGCAGTTCATGGAAAACAAAAGTCGAATGCTGGCCTCTGGGAATCAGCCAGATCAAGATATTGCACATTTCTCCCAGCAGATCCAGGTGAGAAATCATACCTGCCATCTTGGTAGAATAAAAGGAAGGGCAAGAAGAAAACTAGCATTTCCTTAGCACGTACTGTGTCAGTAATGCTGGAAACTTTACCTGCATTATTTTTGAATTATGAGACTCAGCTTGTAAAGTAGAAGTTGTTTGTCCATTTTGAAAAACAGTGTGGATTTCTATTTCATTCCTGCTCTATAAGGTTAATCCCAGGTGAGTAGGTTCATTCCACTCACTAGAACCATATGCAGGTTGATAGAGACGTCATCCTGACATGTGCTTTGATGGTTTCTTCTGTAAAAGGAGGAGTACATAGCACAACCATTTACAATTCATTAGTCAAAGCAGATTTAAATGTCCATGCCCAACTTTCAGAGATGTTGGGAAATAGTCTACAATATATCTAGAAGTGGCAGAACTGGAAATAGTATGTGAAAAGTATTGTCAACTACCACTAATAAATACCTAGGAGTACAATTTCTGGGTCATAGTATTATGTATATACTTAAAAGTGTGGCCAATTTGAGTTCCAGAATTTCTAGATAGCCCACGTTCCCATCTCCAGNACCTCACATACGCCCTTACATTATTGCCTTATGTCTATTCAACTTACTCTTTTATTTTTTACATTGCATTTGTGGGGAAGGGGTTGCAAGTGGAGGTCACAGGACAATTAGTGTAAGTCAAACACTAGTTAGGGGGTCAAACACAGGTTATTGGGTTTCTCAGTTACTTTTCTGTTGCTGTGATAAAATACCGTGACAAAGACAACCTGGAAAAGAGTTTTATTTTAGCTTATGTAAAGTTCCAGGAGGATAAGGGTCTGTGGTGGCAGGGACGGATGGCAGCAAGCAGCAGGCATGGTAACTAGAACAGGTAGCAGAGCTTATGTCCTCAGTCACAAGTATGATGCAGAGAGAGGACTGGAAGGAGGCAAGGCTATGAGCCCTCAAAAGTGGCCCTCAGTGATGTCCTTCCTCCAGGAGGCTACACACAAACCATGCCATATACACACATGTATGTGTACAGAATGGTTTTTAAAAAAGGTAATGGGTCAGATAGTTTAATATATTGCTTGCTCAACAGGAGCTTACTTTGGAAATGGAAGACCAAAAGGAGAACCTACATACTCTTGAGCACCTAGTTACTGCACTGGGCTCTTCTGGCTTTGCACTGGATCTGTCTCAGCACCAGGACAAGATACAGAACCTCAAGAAGGATTTTACAGAGCTTCAGAAAACAGTTCAAGAAAGGTGAGTGCTCACCTGGGTTGGTCATTGATACAGAACTATTCTTGTCTTGCTGGGGGATGAGATGATCTTTACCTCCTTACCATAAAAATCGGTGTCCAGAACTCTGCTACTGAGCCCATACTTCAAAAAGTGCCTCCTTGCTGGCAGTGGTGGCTTGTGCCTTTAATCCCGGCACTTGGGAGGCAGAGCAAGCAGATCTCTCTTGAGTTCAAGGCCAGCCTGGTCTACAGAGCTAGTTCCGGAACAGCCAAAGCTACCCAGAGAAACCCTCTCTCGAACCCCCTTCCCCCCCNAAAAAAACTGCCTCCTTTAGTTAAGCTACCCAACACACCTGATGCTTGTTGGTCTCTATTACTAATTGATTCTTCTCAGTATCAGGTCTGAATGACCAAAAGCCAGGTCATCTGAAGCAAACAGAACAAATTTGGGATAGTAAGTAGAATTATGGCTGCATTTAAAATAAGACAAAAACTAGAGACTTCCCAGGTATAATTATGAGTTATTTTCATGAGCTGGAGAGNTGGTTCAACAGTTAAGAGCACTTGCTGTTCTTTCAGAAGACATTTGGTTGCTAGCACCCACACTATAATTTCAGGGGATCCAATACCCTCTTTTGGCCTCCTCAGGCACATGGTTACATATAGACAAGCAGGCAAACACATGTACTTTTCAGTATCTTTTGGATAACATTAAGTTATTTAAGAGAAACATCCAGTTTCGTCTTTTAGCACAAACACAGAAATGTATGACAAATGCTTGCTGATTTTAGTTTACTGTTAGAAGCTCATGATTTCCCATTAGAAGCCTCACATGGATTTAAGATCATGAATAAGACTTCCTATCTTGGTTTAGATAAAATACAAAATTGATTTAGCTGGTGGCCACCTTGATGACTAGAGGAAAACTTGCTTAAACCAATTAGAGCCATGTGTGGTGGCACACATGTGGAGATATATTGCATCCACAATAAATTGTGTACCCTAATAAAACTTATCTGGGGTCAGAGAACAGAACAGCCACTAGATAGACATAGAGGCCAGAAAATGGTGGCACACACACCCTTAATCCTGTCACTTGGGAGACAGAGATCTAAGGCCACACTGGAAACAGCCAGGCATGGTGACACACCTTTAATCTCAGGAAGTGATAGCAGGAAGCAGAAAGGTATATAAGGCGTGAGGACTAGGAATTAGAGGCTTTAAGCTTTTAGGCTTTTGAGCAGTTCAGCTAAGATCCATTCAGATGAGGACTCAGAGGCTTCCAGTTTGAGGAAACAGTATCAGCTGAGAAGTTGGCGAGGTGAGGTTAGCTGTGGCTTGTTCTGTCTCTCTGATCTTTCAGAATTTACCTCAAGAGCTGGCACTGAGATTTTTATTTAATAAAACTGTTTAGAAATTCGTCTACACACACACTTGTAATCTCAGCCCTCAGGAAGTAGAAACAGAAGAAATCAGGCATTCAAAACCAGACTTGGCTACATATGTAACTAGTGTGAAGCCAGCAGAGGCTNTAAGACCCTGTCTCAAAAATAAATACTTAGCAGTGGATTGAGTGGCTCAGTTGAGGACAAAGGCCAAGAGGGCTTTTTCTTCTCCCTACTGTTGAAACTACAGGAGAACCAGGATCTCTGTATTGATCCCTGATAGATATGGCCATTCCTTGATTTATTTTATTTATGGACATGTGTAGCCTATGGCCTATCATCTAACTTCTGTGAGCCTTAGATTTAGCACTTAAGTCAGATTTCTTTTTAAGGTTCGTGTGTGTGTGTGTGTGTGTGTGTGTGTGTGTGTGTGTGTGTGTGTGTGTGTGTGTACACCTGCCTGAGTTTATATGCAACACATATATGCATACAGGAACCCCCAGAGGCCAGAAGAAAGCTTCTGGAATGAGAATCCTAGGTGATTGTGAGCCATCATGTGGATACTAGGAACCAAACCTAGGTCCTCTGATAAAGCAGTAAGTGCCATTAACCACTGGCCGGTCTCTCCAGCCCCTGGAGTTCTTGAAAGAGTTGAAATGTAACAGAGCTGGATTGGAGATCCAAAGCCAGCATTCTTTCCATTGTATCACAGTGTCTAAACAGGCTCCCTTTAGTTTTCTCACTTTCACTTTAGCCTAGAGTAAGATTAAAGGCTTCTTACCCTAAAAATGTCCAAAGAAGGGCAATAGATTCTTCAGTTTAATGCTTTTCTACATTGTGTGTTCAGCCAAATTTACTATGGAAAGGAAGGGCCCTGTTAAGAAATTTGTGCCTAGAGTCCCAGGATGAACCTAGTTTTCGTTCAAGTCCATTTTATAAATCTTAGTCGACAAGTAACAAAATGTTTTTGTTCACAGAGAGAAGGATGCATCAACTTGCCAGGAGCAGTTGGATGAATTCCGGAAGCTGATTAGAACCTTCCAGAAATGGCTGAAAGAAACTGAAGGAAATGTTCCACCTGCAGAGACTTTTGTGAGTGCTAAGGAGTTGGAAAAGCAGATTGAACACTTGAAGGTAGGTAAACAAAAGGTCTCCAGGAATCTGGCTAGAGAGTAGTTTGAAAGTTTATACAAACTGAACTCCAGATATGATAGGGAAGTAGCATGGAGTCCAATTTATCTTCCACATCGGAATTCCCTTCTTCATGTGGTTCTATATGTCTACTCAGAACTGAGCACAGTAAAGTTCCCTATTCCAAAACCAAAGTCGGGCATCTCAAAACTTGGGAAGTGGCAGCAGGAGAAATTCATGTCAGCCTACGCTACTTGAAACATGGTTTCCAAAAATCTAGCACAGGCTATTTCTTAGATGCCTCTCTTGATATGATAGGAAATTTAAAATACATCATAAAAAAGATTGGGAAAACTCCGTTTCTTTTTCTTTTATCTTTGGTTTTTCGAAACAGGGTTTCTCTGTGTAGCTTTGGCGCCTTTCCTGGAACGCACTCGGTAGCCCAGGCTGGCCTGGAACTCACTGAGATCCGCCTGCCTCTGCCTCCTGAGTGCTGGGATTAAAAGCGTGCGCCACCACCACCTGGTGAAAACTCCATTTCTTGAGAAGCTTACATTTTCATCTTGTGGTTAAGGATTATCATTACTCATGCTTGAGATTTAGATTGCTACACCTAACCAGACACTGGGTCAGCAGGCGGGGGAAAAGAGGTAGAACTCCTCTGGCCCATCGGAAGGTGAGAAACACAGGCTTGGAAGACACCTTCATGGCTGGAAGCAGTCTTCCAGTTTGATTCTTACACAGCATCTGACTAAATAACTGTCATGTGTTTGTCATTTCTCTCAGCAATGCAAGCTGAATCAGGAGCAGATAAAAGAGAAGAGTTTGGTTACTTCCATAGAATGGATGCTAAGAGAATCTCCTGTTAGAATAATCAAGGGAAGAAGAGGTTCCTCAACTTTATTAGTTCATAGAGCCCTTAGTGTTTCAAGAAAAATTTTAAACTAACCCCCCCCCACAAAAAAAGAAAAACCTAATACAACCTAATAATTTCACATGCTAAGTACTCAGAGCCAAACAACTTAGTATTTGTTGTTCACATGGTGTCCAACAAATGTCACTATATTTCTCTGAAAATTCTTAAATATTCTGCATGTCCACACATCATTTTAAGTCTGAACCCTAAATAATTAAGAGTGATTAATAACCAATTTGACACGCAGTGACTGCCTGTCAGTATGTAGTAGTGCATGTGAGCTTGCTAGACATTAATGGTTCTTTGTCTTGCTCTGCCGCTGCTCTACAGCTTAGAATCAAAATCAAGCTAAGTCAGCTCCAGTGGTCTCACAGAGCAAGGTACTGAAGGCTAACACATACCCCTGTTTCAAAATGATTAGTGCCCCATTTCTGTGGCAAGCTGTCATGTCGTGGAGATTTAGCATTGCCTGGTCCTTTTGTCCTGTTTCCTAGTGGCTTTCTGTGGTTAATTGAGCTCTGTCTCAAACCCAACTTAAGTTTCCCTTGGTAAGTGCACAGTGTAGCCTAAGTCTATATTTCTATATGAAATATCTAACTTCTAATATCTATTTCAAATATCTAACTTCTCTTTTATTTTCCAGTTATTTCCTCTCTTTTTCACATTGTGAATTGCTGTCTTCACTCAATGCTTTTCTCCCTCTATGTCTCCTCTTGTACTCTCAGAGTTCATTAACTATTCATNTTTCTATAATAACATTTATTGCATGGTAATGCAGTTGATAACCCAAACTCTTAGAGGTATGTCATAAAATCAGGTATAGAGACTCATGCCTCTAGTCCTAGTACTCGGAGGCTAAGGCGGAAACTTAAAGAGGCCAGCCTGGGTTACATAGTAAGACATTTTCTTATAAACCCAAAACAAATCCAGATGAGATGGCACATACCTTTCCTCCCTCTTGGGAGACAGGCAGGGGAGTCTCTGTGTGTCTACACTGGAAGTATTACACACCCAGGAGTACATAATAAGACCCTTGTTTTTGAAAAAGAAAAAAAAAAGTCAAGCTGGGTGTTGGTGACGCATGCCTTTAATCCCAGTACTTGGGAGGCAGAGGCAATGAGTTCTAGGCCAGCCTTGTCTACAGGACAACCAGGGCTACACTGAGATACCCTATCCCTAAAAAAAAAAAAAGGGAGGAAGAAAAAGGAAAAAACCTTAAGAGTAAAATTAAGTAAATAAGTCAAAGGAAGAACTATGTCATAATCCTCTTTATTCTGTTTTGTGTCCTCAGTGTTGGGATGGTGCCTAGCCAATAATAAGTATCAATAAATATTTGAACCATGACCAAATGAAACAGAAGTTTCTGAAAATTCTAGAGTATCATTTTTGCACTTCTTGG
>LZPO01017308.1:39768-64448 GCA_001675575.1 Neotoma lepida
AGACAGGGTTTCTTTGTGTAGCTTTGCGCCTTTCCTGGAACTCCTGGCTGGCCTCGAACTCACAGAGATCCGCCTGCCTCTGCCTCCGAGTGTTGGGATTAAAGGCGTGCGCCACCATCACCCGGCCAGCATAGGGTTTTTTTGTTATTGTTGTTCTGTTTTTCATTCATTCATTGCTTCCTTTCCTTTTTGAGACAGTCTTACTATGTAGCTCTGGCTGTATAGGACTCACTATACAGACAGACCAGTCTGGCCTCGAGCTCCCAGAGACCCTCCTGCCTCTGCCTCCAAAGTCCTAGGATTAAAGGCGTGTGCCACTACACCCAGCATGAACATAGTTTCTTGTCAAAATGGTAAAAGGGTTGCTGGAGAGCTGGCTCAGCAGTTAAAAGTTCTTGTTGCTCTTGAGAGAACCCAGGTTTGCTTTCCAGCACCCACATGGTGTTTCACAACCATCTCTAACTCCAGTCCCAGGGTATCTAATCCCTTCTTCTGGCATGCACATGGAATATGAGAGACAGAGAAAGAGACACACAGGGAGAGAGAGAGAGAGAGCACATACATACATACATACATACATACATACATACATACATACATATATGCAGGCAAAACATTCATACACATAAAATGGTAGGGATTGTGTCTGTAACAGCTGTCCCTGCTGACAAAGAAAAGGCCCAAATGTTACATTTACCAATTTGGTTCTTTAACAGGGTCTTCTAGATGACTGGGCAAGTAAGGGGATTCTGGTGGAAGAAATCAATAGCAAGGGCACTTCCTTAGAAAATCTCATCATGGAGATCACAGCACCTGATACCCAAGCTAAGACAGGTGAGTACAGGTTCTTCAAAATGTAATGAATATATGCACCACTCTTTGCTTGTAGCCTGTGGAGACACCTTTTTGTTTAATTAAAATAAAAATGAAAGTTGAATATGGGAAGAAAGAACATCCACCAAGCAATATGCTCTGTCATTCTTATCTGCTTCTTACCTTGCTAAACAATGCTGCTCCATTTTACAAAGTTCTTATAAGTAAGTGAACTAGTGGGCCCACTTAGGGCTGTCAAAGAATATAGAGTTAAATTTTTTCATCTTAGGGTTCTGTTTTGAGCAGAAGAGATATGGGTATGTTAACATTTTTAAACATGGGCAATCTGGATGGGTGTAAGTGTGATGTCTAGGGAGAAGCTAGGTATTTGGTTAGTACAGCAGAGACTGGCACATTGCTTCAAAGAAGGCACAAACATTGTGCCCAGTTGCATGGATAATCTTTGGCCATAAACTAAATCTTTTTGCCAGGCGGTGGTGGCGCACGCCTTTAATCCCAGCACTTGGGAGGCAGAGGCAGGCGGATCTCTGGGAGTTCGAGGCCAGCCTGGACTACAGAGTGAGTTCCAGGAAAGGCGCAAAGCTACACAGAGAAACCCTGTCTCGAAAACAAAAACAAAACAAAACAAAACAAAACTAAATCTTTTAAGCAAAATCAGTTTGAGTTTACAGTCATTTATTGATTGTTAATTGGGATCTTAGGTTTTATTGTCAGAGTAAGTACGTGCCTATAGACATGTCAATACCTAAGGAAAAGTTGACTCTTTTTTCTCATGAGAACAGATACTTTTCTTTAGTACTTTAAAGTTGGCTTTATTTATTTGTTTGTTGGAGGGTTTTCTTTTTGTTGTTGTTATTGTTGGGTTTTGTTTGTGTGTGTGTAGGGTTTTGGGGTGTTTTTTCTTGTTGTTGGTTTGGTTTTCCAAGACAGCCTTGGCTGTCCTGGAACTCACTTTGGGATTAAAGGTGTGTGCTGCCACCACCACCACCACCCAGCCTGTAGTTGGTTTTTTGTTTTTAAGTCAAGGTCTTCGGGCTGGAGAGATGGCTTAGCAGTTAAGAGCATGGCTCAGCAGTTAAGAGCACTCTGTTCTCCCAGAGGACCTGGGTTCAATTCTCAGCACCCACATGGCAGCTCACAACTGTCTCTAACTCCAGTCCCAGAGGATCTGATACATTCATACCAATGAACACAAAATAAAGTTAAATAAATTATTAAAAAAAAAAAAAAGACAGGGTCTTGCTGTGTACTTCTGGCTGGCCTGTAACTCACTATGTAGACCAAAATGGCTTTGAAATCACAGAGATTTGCTTGCCTCTGCCTCTCAAGTGCTGGAATTAAAAGTATGAACTATCACATCTGGATATTAATACTTTCATGTTTAAATATTTCCTTGAATGCCCCAGAAGTAACATCATTTCAAAGAACTGATTACTCTTATATTCTACTATAGGACTTCCTATACATTTTGTCTGTGACTTCTTTCACTTGAGAAGTTTTTACCTGACCTCAGGAATATAGGTTTATAAATCAGGTGTACTAATAAAAAATTACAGGTAAGTTATAACAAAATTTGTTTAAGAACAATTACTTGGTTTTTTTTTATACTATTTATTAAAGACAGAACAGATTTGGATACTTGATGGATGTACTTGTTTATTTCTACACTAAGAATTAAATCTTGGAGCTGGAAAGATGGCTCAGTGATTAAGAGTGCTTGCTTCTAAATCATGAGGACTAGAGTTAGGGTTCTAGAAGCCACGTAACAAGCCAGGTATCAGATGCACCCCTGTAGCCCTAGCTCTGGGCTGGGCAGGAGGATCATTTGCTTCCAGCCTAGCCTAGAAAAACTGAGCCCCAGGTTCAGGTAGAGACTCTGCCTCTAACCAACAGGCAGGGTGTGAAAGAGAACCCTCTGTGACCTCTGTGTGTGCACACAGACCAGAACATACACAGATACATGCCACATGTTCACACATGGAAATTAATAAATCCTAAAAAAATAAAATAAAATCTTGGTTGAATATTGGATGTAGAACATCTTCAACATTTATCATTTTATAATCATCAATCTTGAGAACACCATTTCATGTAAATTTTTAGAAGGTGCTGCAAGTTCTGGTCTAATCCTTGATTGAAATTCATTGAATGATATATTTTTAATTTTTGAGGGAAGGTCCCACTATAGCTCTGGCTGTCCTGGAACTCACAATATAGACTGGCCTTGAACTCAAAAAGATCCCTGCCTCCATTTCTTTCCTTTCTTTCTTTTTTTAAAGAAATGTAAATCAAGTCAGGCGGTCGTGGTCACACCTTTGATCCCAGCACTCTGGAGGCAGAGGCAGGTAGATCTCTCAGTTCAACGCCAGCCTGGTCTATAGAGCGAGCAAGTTCTAGGACAGTCAGGGCTACACAGAGGAAAAAAAAAAGACAGAAAGTACCTCAAGTCAAGAATTCAAAAAACTGGCTAAGAGGAGATGCTCAAAGGTTAAAGCACTTGCTGCTCTTTCAGAGAATCCGGGTTGGATTCCCAGCACCACATACTGGTTCACCCTGTCTTTAACCACAGTTCCAGGTTCCAGGTTCACCCTGTCTTTAACCACAGTTCCAGGGGATCTAACGTCTTCTAGCCTCTAAATGCACTATACACACATGGTACACACATATACATGCAGGTAAAATACCCATACATAATACATAAAATTAAATTAAATTTTTTAAAAAGGGAGGGAGGGGAAATTGCAGTCAGGATATAATATATGAGAGAAGAATTTTAAAATGTGATAATAAAAAAAATAACTTAAATTAAAAAAAGATTTCCAACAGTTATTAAAATCTAACATTCTGGGCAATAACGTGGCTCAGTAGGTGAAGGCACTCGCTGCCAACTCTGATGATCTAAGTTCAACACCTGGGGCACATGGCGGAACGAGAGAACCAACTCCAAGTTGTCTTCAGACCTACACACACACACACACACACATGCATGTGCACACACACACAAATAAATATGGTGTTGGAGAATTATCTCAGTGGTTATTGCTCTTACAGAGAACCTGAGTTTAGTTTCCCGCACTCATATGAGGAGGTTCACAATCAAATGTAACCCCAACTCCAGGGTGTCCAATGTCCTGCTCTGGACTCCACGGACACCTTCAATCACACATGCTCATCCCCCCACATAGACACACACACACACANACACACACACACATATACACATATAATTGAAAATAAATGTTTTTAAAAGAAATGTAATAGAAAATTTAAATCTAGCGTTCTAATACAATATAATCCAAGTATATGTTAATTTGATACATGCAGAGAAATGGCAGTAGGAAAATATTAAAGTTAATATCAAAAATGTTAAATCATTGTTCTCTATAGTTAAACCATTATGTTTCTGTAGTAGCAGAAAACCATACATGCATGCATGCACATGCACATACATGCACACACATGTATATGAAACACTGAAAATTATAACATACAATAATCTCAAAGTTCAGCTGAGGTATTTAAGGCACATTTATTGGCATTGTATGCCCTGATGTTGCCCTGATGATACAGTGCAAAGTGTGTATGTTACATGTTCAGAAGTAAAACTGTGCTATCCAACACAGGTGAGCACTGCCAGAAACAGTACATATTCATTACAGGTTTGATTCTGAATTAGTTTTTGGTTTTTGGAGCATTCAGAAATCTTTTACTCTTACCAAATTTCATAACCTCAAATGTGGCTAAGAAGCATGGTTTTGTTGTTGTTAGTGAAGTAGAATTGGGGTTTAATAAAGGTATTTTTATGTAGGCTTGAACTCAAGAATAACAAGAAAGGCTTTCAGAAGAAAGTAAGATATACCCAACAGCATGGATCTGGGCTCCTCAAAGGAGAGTCACCCATATCCACAGTTTTAAGAAGCTTTACTCCAAAGCCAGTCAGAGTGTTACAGGCCTGTAAACCCAGCACNTAGCAGNTGGCTAACCTGAATTCATAGTTCAGGGTTACCCTCAGTCACCTAGGAGATCAGGCTGGGCTATATAAGCTTTTCTCAAAAACAATAGCAACAACAAAAAGAAGCAGTACTCTACTGTATAAACAAACCTCTTTATTGGTGAATTATCAGCATGTGACTACAACAGGAGTCTGTGACTTGTTTCTAAAATATTCAGATAGTAAAAAGGCTTACAGACCATATGGTTATATGCTTCTACCACTGTGGCATAAAAGCAACCATAGACAAAATTTAAATGATGAGTATAGCTGTGTTCCAAATAAAACTTTATTTTTAAAAACAGACAAAGGGCCATAATTGTCCACTGGGCTATGATTTGATGGCTCCTGGTCTAAGTAGGCTGTTTTTCATGCTTTTTAAAGTACCTTTGTTAGGATTTTTGTTTGTTTGTTTGTTTGATCGAATGGCTGGTTTTTTGGGTTCTGAAGGGATGATGAAGATTGAATCCAAGGCTTCATGTGTGTTAAGCACTAAATGATAATGAGACTAATTAATCTGTCTTAATAGATAAAAAAATTTTAAAGTAGCATTAGTGGGTGGCTGCTTCATCATGTGATCTGTTTATAAATTGTTTTTGGTACCCTATCCATAAAATGTGATTCATACAGTCAAGTAGCTGCAAATGATGATAGATGCTTTTAACAGTTCACTTTATGATGTTAGAATATTGTTCAATTATACTACAAATGATGTGGGGAACGGGGCCACCAAAAATATCTAATAAGGAATCCAATTTTCTTCTCAAACACAGAAGGCACCTAAAACTAACATTGAAGACAAAAGCTATCTCAAAGTTGACATCTGACTCTGAATGTTTAGAATTCTGTGGTTATGCAATTCTATCCTGATGAGAATTTGCTTGACCTTTTTTATATATACCTGGTTTTGTCATGTTATATACTGTGCTATTGCCGCTATTATACATGTACTATTGCTGTTTTCCTTTGTATAGTACTATGCAGCAGTGTTCATATACCGGTTTCAATATTATAAAATATTAGCAAAGAGCTATGACCTTTGCATTCAATGATGCCGAAAATGTTTAAAAATATACACACACACACCTGTCACTGAAGTAGCAAGAGCTGTCCATTCTCCACAAAAGCATCATATATTGATTGTGAGTAGCAGAAGAAACTGAGATTGCCTATAGATTAAGACTCACATATGAATTAGTGATAATCTTGACCAATACTCTCTCTTCATGACTAGTCTAATTTGTTTTCTGTGATCACATTATTGCAATGGAAAATGGTTTTTCGTTTGTTCCATTTTTAATTGAAACTACGTGAATATTAATATTTAAGAAACATATACCTACCACTCTAACAACTGCTTTTTAATTTAATCTTAGATAAGACTTAGCACTATGTAAACAGTACGTAGAGGAGTTTCTCCCTGCCCCCTTTCTGTTTTCCCTTTTTCTTTTTTAAATACTGGAGATAAAACCTATGACTTAGTATGTGCCAAGCAAGTGCTTGACCACTGAGTTATAATCCCATTCTGATTCTGTCCTTTCAACTTAGCATCATGTTGTGAATATTTCTCTAACTTCTCTATAATCTTAGTAATTTTATAACCTGATTTATACTTAACTTAGAAACTCCTCCAAAATAAAAAGGAAGAAACTTAAGAAGACTATAGGTGAAACTGTGACAATTAGAATTAGAAACAGGACCAGATGCCCAAAAGAGAATTTTTTTTTTTTTTCGAGACAGAGTTTCTCTGTGTAGCTTTGGCGCCTTTCCTGGAACTCACTCGGTAGCCCAGGCTGGCCTCGAACTCACAGAGATCNGCCTGCGTCTGCCTCCCGAATACTGGGATTAAAGGCGTGCGCCACCACTGCCTGGCCCAAAAGAGAATTTTTAGAATGCTTAGGAGCCATATTTTTCAGTGCTCTAATCTGTTTCCTGGTAGAGGAAGTAGAGCAAAAAGATGCCATGAAGAAAAGTTCCGTAAGGAACTTCCTATGGAAACAACGTAAGAAGGGCTTTGTAGTAACCCTACTCTTTATGCTCTTAATGTGCCTCATGCTCACTCTTTTTACAATACAGACTAATATTAAAGGTAATGTTTTAACTTTATCATAAATCCTCATTCCAGAATGTGACAGTTACCATTCTAAAGACTTAATTGTTTTAACAGTACTTACTTCACAAAATCAGGAAAGGTTTCAAGGAACCCAAGGTGAAGATTTCAGATGAATTGTTATTTTTATAGAAAGGGTTACAAATCATTACCACAGAAGAACTGAAATATCGTAAGTGACACTTTGTTGCCGGGCAGCTAAAGTGACCTGTCTCTCTCCATGAGCTGTTGTCTTGTGCTGTGTTAGCTTTCTGATACCCAAGCTTAAAGCACAAGCCAGAGAAGAGAAATGCTGTGCCTATATGTATTCCTAACACGTTGGTCTTGCCCTGTTTGTCTCCCTGTCCTTCTGCTCAGGTTCCGTACTACCCTCTGTAGGAAGCTCTGTAGGCAGTGTAAACGGATACCACACCTGCAAAGGTGAGAACCTCATTTCAACAGTGCNTCCTTGTTGGGTGTGTTACAGTGTTCGTGTTTGCTATATATGTGTTTCAATATGTGTGAATTAACAGCTGCCAGGAGGGGCATGAGGGTGAAAATTTGGAGAGGAGCAACTGTTTTACCTCCCTGTTAGCTGGCTATAGGCTAAACAGGGTGGCATCCTGGAACTAAAAGTCCTGAACAATCATACTGGGCTACCAGATTAGGTCAGCAAGGAAAGACCTTCAGGAAAGTGTATGTAGATCTATGAGTTATAAAGAAGTATTCTAGGGGCTGGAGAGATGGCTAAGCGGTTAAGAGCACTGGCTCTTCTTCCAGAGGTCTTGAGTTCGATTCCCAGCAACCACATGGTGGCTCACAACCATCTGTAATGAGATCTGATGTCCTCTTCTGGTGTGCAGGCATCCATGCAGATGGAACACCGTATACATAATAAATAAATAAATCTTTAAAAAAAAAAAAGAAGTATTCTAAAGCCAGATGTAGTGCTATTGGTCTATAAGCCCAGCACTTGGGAGGTAGAGATATGACAATTAGGAGTTCAGGCTTTCCTAGCCTTGGTTACATCAGACTGTCTCAAAACAAACAAGCTAGTCTACCAGTAATCTTTCCCTCAGTCTCCTGCTGAAATAGTCTCAAACTATTTCTCAGCAGTTTGAAGAAGAGGGAACAGAAAAATGTTCCAAGTTAATTAATCCCAGCAGTATGCTAAAGTGACATCCTACTTTACTTCCTTACTTCTGTCCTTTCCATATTTATTCAGCATTTTATGGCATATATCTTTGTATAAAATGCCAAAGCCAGAAAGCAGATTAATAGGGGTTCTTTTACTTTGTGTATTTAAACAGGAACTTTGATGTGATTTGGAGGAAGGCAATCACTAGTTGACTAGAAGAATTAGGAGAGATGCGTAATCCTGACAACTCATTTAGGAATGAGAAATGAAGGGGAGCAGGATTACCAATCTCATTGTTGTTTCTCTGATACTAGATCTTACAGAGATCCAGTGTGACATGTCTGATGTAAATTCAAAGTATGAGAAACTGGGAGAAGTGCTTCGAGAACGCCAGGAAAGCCTTCAGGCTGTCCTCAGCAGAATGGAGGAGGTTCAGAAAGAAGCGAGCTCTGTATTACAGTGGTTAGAATCAAAAGAGGAAGTTCTGAAAGCCATGGATGCCTCGTTGTCTCCAACCAAGACAGAAACAGTAAAAGCCCAAGCAGAATCTAACAAGGTACTGTGTTTACTAGTGAGCTGCATTCCAGTGTACAGGAAGAGGCTCCTCCAGGTGCTCCTGTCCCAGTCCAGGGCCTGAGCCTGAACAGAGTCAGCTCTGGGCTGTAATTGGCAGTATGTTAGCCCTCATTTTTAACATACCTCCTCAAGTCTCCTTCATAATTTTTGTTACCTATTGTTATAATTCAGATTCAAAAAAGGGGGGGAAAAAGACATGTTTGCAGAAAGAGGCTTGATTTCCCCCCCCCCATCATTAGCTCATTGAGAATTGAGTCTTACTTTTCATGTGATACTACCAGATAGTTAAGCTTTACTCATCTAGGTATCTTTGCAACTCTTAGGGGAACCTTAAAGATTATGGATATGTATTTATTCTTAAGATTGAAATGTAAAGGGCTGGAGAGATGGCTCAGCAGTTCAGAGCATTTGGTGCTCTTGCAGAGGACCCAGGTTCAATTCCCAGCATGCACATAGTGTCTCACAACCATCTGTAACACTGGTTCCATGGGATCCAGCTCCCTCTTCTGGCTTCCTCTGGCACCAGGCACACATGTGGTACACATAAAAACAGCAGACAAACACTCATACATGATAATTTTACTGTTTTAAAAATTGAAATGTGGACTAAAGAAATTGTCAGAAAATATAAGAATATAATAATTTTCTTATGAGAAATTTTCTCCAAAATTTTAAATATCCCAATTGAATATGGCATGTCAGCTCTCTAACTACCAAAATATTGCCATCATCTTATCTTGGCACTTCTAATTAAAAAGAAGTGATGCTCCCTACTTAGATGAGTTTCACTGATGTGTTGTACCTTAATGAACACAGATCCCACCATTTTCATTTTAGAGTAATAAGCAGTGAAGCTAAGTTTGAGGAACAAGCCATACGCAGGGTCAGAACAATTGAGACTTCCCATCCAGTCAGTTCCAATCATTTCCTCCACACACAAAGCTGTGTTTCTACCCCAGAATCTCATGACATGTATGATATGCTTTCGCCTAGGCTTTCCTGGCTGAATTGGAACAGAATTCCCCTAAAATCCAAAAAGTAAAGGAAGCTCTGGCTGGATTACTGGGGACATATCCCAACTCACAAGAAGCAGAAAACTGGAAGAAAATGCAAGAGGAACTCAGTAAGTCATCACAGGGATGTTTTATACTTAAAATATCTTGCCTCTAAAGCAAATTGAAAATCTCAGTATACCCTATAAAGCTGGAATTAGTTTCAATTAACTTTTGAAAGCAAGCAAAGGCCTGTCTGTCTAGGACCAGAAAATGACCTGAATAGGGAAAATTTTAGAAATGAAGTCAACAGAAATCTGGTTTTCTAGGACAGTCAAGCTAATAGTCTATTCTGATCAGCAGTTTAAGAGAATATTGAGGGTAAAAATGGACGTGGGAAGTGGTGACTCACATCTTTAACCCAGCACTTGGTGGTAGAAATAGGTAGTTTTATATAAATCTGAGCCAGTCTGGTCTGCATAGCAAGTTCCAGTCTAGTCAGGGCCATATAGTGAGACCCTGTATCAGAAAAAAATAAAAATAAAAAAAACTGGGCTTGGAGAGCTGGCTCAGTGGTTACAGGCAGATACTGCTCTTTTAGTGGACCAGAGTTCAGTTTACAACACCCATATTAGGCAACTCACAACCTTCTGTAACTCAAGCTCCATCACCTCCGGCCTCTGAGGAGCATTGCACTCATGTGCACATACCCACACACTGGCATACATAATTAAAATTAAATTAAATTAAAAGAGAAATGGGAAATAAAATCTAATAAAGAGATAAGTAAATTATGTGTCCATAATATTTAACTACACATAATATAGGTGGATATTTGTAACAAAATTTCTTTTAATGAAAAATGTTTATAATTTACATATATAATTATATGTATAATAATTAATATAAAATAATATATATAATCCATCTTACAGTATGTGGGGGACAAGGGAGCTTTCATTCAGTTTCATCAGTGTAGTTTCTTGTTACTACCAGCCCAATGAAGATACAGAACTATTTGTATTACTTTAGTTCTTAAATATTTTAAGATTATTTTTAATTTTTAAAAAGTTAAATAATGGCTCTTATGTCATTTCCTGTAGTATATAAGGAATACAGCTTAGGGACCAGGCCAACTGCATTCTCTCATTTCCTCTCAACAGATTCCCGATGGGAAAAGGCCACTGAGGTTACCGTGGCTCGCCAAAAGCAGCTAGAGGAATCTGCAAGCCATCTGGCCTGCTTCCAGGCTGCAGAATCCCAGCTCCGCCCTTGGCTGATGGAGAAGGAACTGATGATGGGAGTTCTGGGACCACTGTCTATTGACCCCAATATGTTGAATGCACAGAAACAGCAGGTCCAGGTGAGCAATGTAGATTAATGCTTAGAGCACAGAAATAGGTGTTATGTAATCTGGGTTTGAATGCTACTCCTGGCAAGTGGATTTCATTATGACCTCCATATAAGGTTCTCTTTCCTCAAGTTTTGTTATTGTTTTGTTTTTCGACACAGGGTTTCTCTGTGTAGTCTTGGCTGTCCTGGAACTCATTATATAGACCAGGCTGGTTTCAAACTCACACAGATCCTCCTGCCTCTGCCTCCCAAGTGCTGGGATTAAAGGAATGCACCACCACAGCCTGGCTTATTAAGCAATTCTTGAAGAAAAACTACAGTATTTTCATAGTCTGTTCCCTGGAGTTTTTCTGGCATATTTTCAAAATGGGCTGGCACAATCTAAACTCAGTTTTTGTTTTGACACTGCTTTTAGATTTGTTTTCTCTGTCTAAATATCTCCATGTATTTCTGTTTCAGTTTATGCTAAAGGAATTTGAAGCACGAAGGCAACAGCATGAGCAGCTGAATGAGGCAGCTCAGGGCATCCTAACAGGTCCTGGAGATGTCTCTCCATCCACTAGCCAAGTACAGAAAGAACTCCAAAGCATCAATCAGAAGTGGGTTGAGCTCACTGACAAGCTTAACTCCCGTTCCAGCCAAATTGATCAAGCTATTGTTAAAAGTACCCAGTACCAAGAATTGCTCCAGGACTTATCAGAAAAGGTGAAAGCAGTTGGACAGCGACTGAGTGGCCAATCAGCCATCAGCACCCAACCTGATGCTGTAAAGCAGCAACTAGAAGAGACTAGTGAAATTCGATCTGACTTGGGACAATTAGACAATGAGATTAAGGAGGCTCAGACACTGTGCGATGAACTCTCACTGCTCATTGGTGAGCAATACCTCAAGGATGAGCTGAAGAAGCGTTTGGAGACAGTCGCCCTGCCGCTCCAAGGCTTAGAAGACCTTGCAGGTAAGCTAAAGTGAGAACAGCAAGCAAAAGGAATGGCACAGCAGACCAAGAGTCTAGAATGATTCCTAAGTAGCTTTTCAGGGTTAGCATAACGTTCACCTATCCTTACTTCTAGTAACATGACAATTGTTGTGGTTATTATACAGTGAGCACTGACATATATGGAGCTTCACAAAGTGTAACACAGTCCTGGAGATAAAAGCTCTAGCACATCAGCTAGCCTACAGGCTCATGTCCAGGCATGTACTAATGGGTGGAGTTGTAGACACACTAACTGTAGCACTTGTTTCCTGTATGTTGATAATGGGCATGCATATCCCCAACCCTGTTATCCAAAGTTATGACACATTCTGAAATTTTTAAGATTTTTTAAAAGTTTTATGATTCGCTTACATGTAGTATCTATAGAGACCAAGAAGTGAATGTCGAATCCCCTGGAACTAGAATTACAAGATGTGAGCTGCCATGTTGGTGCTCAGAACCAGACATGGGTCGGTCCTCTGTAGAACAGTCAGTGCTCCCAACTGCTGAGCCATCTCTTTACCCTATTTTGGACTTTTTAAGAAAAATTTTGTCATTAACTTGTTTGTCTTCTGGAAATGTTATGACTTTGTTTTTATTGACTTAGACGTGTCAGGTCATGTTACATCATTGATAAGAGGATTGAGTATTTGTATGTGAACCTGGCTTTATGCTTATCTTTTATGGTAGATTCTCAATATTTATTTTCTATTCTTAAAATTAGACCATACCCTGTTAGCAAACATTTTACATCCCATGTTCAAGCTTGATTGATTTTAATTTCATTTTCTTATGTCAGCTGATCGCATGAACAGACTCCAGGCAGCTCTCGCCAGCACCCAGCAATTCCAGCAAATGTTTGATGAGCTGAGAACCTGGTTGGATGAAAAACAAAGCCAGCAAGCAAAAATCTGCCCAATTTCTGCAAAATTGGAGCAGCTCCAGTCTCAGCTACAAGAGAATGAAGAGTTTCAGAAGCACCTCAATCAACACAGTGGTTCCTATGAAGTGATTGTGGCCGAGGGGGAGTCTCTGCTGCTCTCTGTGCCTCCTGGGGAAGAGAAAAAGACTTTACAAAACCAGTTGGTTGAACTCAAAAGCCACTGGGAAGATCTCAGTAAAAAAACTGCAGACCGACAGGCTAGGCTCAAGGACTGTATGCAGAAAGCTCAGAAATATCAGTGGCATGTGGAAGACCTTGTGCCCTGGATAGAAGATTGCAAGACCAAGATGTCTGAATTGCAGGTTACTTTGGATCCAGTGCAGCTGGAGTCCAGCCTCTTGAGGTCAAAGGCTATGCTGAGTGAGGCAGAGAAGCGCCGCTCCCTGCTGGAAATACTAAATAGTGCTGCTGACATTCTGATCAATTCTTCAGAAATAGATGAAGATGAGATCCGGGATGAGAAGGCTGGACTCAACCAGAATATGGATGCCATTACAGAGGAGTTACAGGCCAAAACGAGCTCTCTAGAAGAAATGACTCAGAGGCTCAAGGAGTTCCAGGAAAGCTTTAAGAATATTGAAAAGAAGGTTGAAGGAGCCAAACACCAGCTTGAGATCTTCGATGCTCTGGGCTCTCAAGCCTGTAGCAACAAGAATCTGGAGAAGCTAAGAGCTCAGCAAGAAGTGCTGCAGGCCCTGGAGCCTCAGGTTGACTACCTGAGGAACTTCACCCAGGGACTCGTAGAAGATGCTCCAGATGGGTCTGATGCCTCCCCACTTGTCCATCAAGCTGAGGTTGCCCAGCAAGAGTTCTTAGAAGTGAAGCAACTCGTCAACAGTGGTTGCCTGGCCATGGAAAACAAGCTAGAGGGGATTGGGCAGTTTCACTGTCGAGTACGAGAAATGTTTTCTCAGTTGGCTGACCTGGATGATGAGCTGGATGGCATGGGAGCCATTGGTAGAGACACGGATAGCCTCCAGTCACAAATTGAAGATGTTCGGCTGCTCCTTAACAAAATCCAAGCCCTCAGGTTTGACATAGAGGACTCTGAAGCAGAGTGTCGGAAAATGTTGGAGGAAGAGGGAACTTTGGACTTACTAGGTCTCAAGAGGGAGCTAGAAGCCCTTAACAAACAGTGTGGTAAACTGACAGAGAGAGGGAAAGCTCGACAGGAACAGCTAGAGCTCACACTGGGCCGAGTAGAGGACTTCTATAGGAAATTAAAAGACCTCAATGATTCCACCTCAGCTGCAGAGGAGGCAGAAGCACTTCAGTGGGTTGTGGGGACTGAAGTGGATGTCATCAACCAGCAACTAGCAGATTTTAAAGTAAGTTTTACCCTATTTTTTTTTCTTTTTATCACTAATGCTTAGATACATTTAAGATAAAACTTAGACACAAGTTAAGAGCACGTTTTTCGCTTGCGTCCCGGTTTCCTTGTGCTCACTTCCATTCCCAGCAAAGCACATTGTGTGGATGTCTGAGAAGATGGCTTTGAACATTTTTCTATTGTGGTTTCTTTGCATTTTTATAGCCAATTCAGGATATGGAAGATAGTGAGTGCTTAAACCTTGTCTCTTAGTCTAAGAATCTCCTCATGATTTCTTGAACTTTCAAATTAACTGATTTGGTAACGGCATTGAAACTGTATTCATGGTCCTGTTTTTCAAACTGAGCTATTAGCCATCTCCTAAAGTGTTAATTTTGCACACATTTCGGGAAGACTTTATTGATGTATTATGAAACAATGTAAGGTGTCCATGAATTATTAAATGAAACATATTAAGTCAAAGAAATCTCTGACTTGCAACCAGCAGCCTAGGAATCCTCCCAACGCTCCTCAAGTACAAGTTCCTTACCTACAGGAGAGTTTGAGAATTTCTGCCTTAATTGCAAAATGTTTAATCCTTTACCATAGTCTTTCTGGTACTGAAATTTTGTGAGTCTAAATCAAAATAACAAGAGGTGATCAAATGGCTGGATCATTTGGACCAAAGTGTGGGTTTGCTGATCAGGTACTTATGTGTTGAGTCTTGGCTCAAGATTCCTGTAGTTACAAATACCCAAAAGTGCCTCATTCTGCTGGTATACCCTTCATTGCACAAGCAATAGATTTGGAAATAATATATGTAGCACTTCATTCTATCACCAGTGCTAATTATTCCCACAGATAACACTGCTGCCATCAGAATATAAAGTGGGGACATGGTAGCACACGCCTATAACTTCAGGCCTTAGGCAGCTGAGANAGCATCTAGTTCAGCCTTTATAGCAAGACCTTATCTCAAAAAGGAGAAAGGGGCTGCTGGCACCAAAGCAGGCACACTGGCCCTCGAGATCCTAGTGTGACATAGACAGAAGCCACATTTGGAGATAATGTAATTTGTAGCTACAAAAGATCATCATATTTGAGTAGTTTCTTGGTAGTTAGGGAAAATTCATACCCATGACACATACCTCTGTTTCATTGACAATGTGGCAAACTGACATTTATCCCTATAGACTCCAAAATAGCTTATCTCAACAGATCCTAATTTGTGGAGGAATTATTTAAAAAATTTTATATGTGGGCTGGAGAGATGGCTCAGTGATTAAGAGCACTAACTGTTCTTCTAGAGGTCCTCAGTTCAATTCCTAGCAATCACGGGGTGGCTCACAACCATCCGTAATGAGATCTGGTGCCCTCTTCTGTATACATAATAAATAAATCTTTAAAAAAAAATTTTATATGTATGTAAGTATTGGGCAAGTATTCTGCTCAGCTGTGACCCCAGCTTGCCTCATTTTATCAACAGTGCATTGTACACACATTTTTCCTAAAGAATGCAGGTTGACATTAGAAGATACTGTTCTCTTACGGTGATATTTTCAAGGATTCAAGAAATACTTGGAGCTACTTTGTAGTAAATGTTCCTGAGTCACTATAATCTGAGTGCCTATTAAAGTGCTTGTTTGGGCTTTCTACAGTGTTGTACTGGTTGGATTGGCTATCTATATAGATATATAGTGAGGAGATAATTTTTCAATTTTTCACCACTACCATAATGTTAAGCATTACATTTTGCTCTGTGTATAGATGGGTTCCACTAACTACAGATTAAAAATATTTTAGAAAAAAACACAAAGAGTAGAAAATAGCAATATAACAATAAAATATAATACAAAATTAAAACAATATAGCAAAACAAGTATCTGTATTGCATTAGGTATTATAAGTAACCTAGATATGATTTATAGTAGATGAGAAGATACAAATACTATGTCACTTTTTTTAATTGTATTTATTTTATTATAAAATATAATATTATAAATTATAGAACATTAGTGTTTTGCCTGCATGTATGTCTGTGTGAAGGGGTCGGGTCCCTTGGAACTGGAGTTAGTTACAGACAGTTGTGAGCTGCTATGTGGGTGCTGGGAATTGAACCCAGGTCCTTTGAAAGAGCAGTCAGTGCTCTTAACCTCAGAGCCATCTCTCCAGCCCCCTACTATGTCACTTTTTAAAATGGACTTGAGAATGTGGAATTTGGGTAAGCATGGGGTTTCTAAACCATCCCCTGAAGGATACCAAGTGTACTACTGCTCTCACTTTCACAGCAATGCTGGGTCTGCCTGTAGCAGTCTAATCATCAGTGAGCTAGAAAATGAAGTAAACAAGCCTGTGAAAATTGTGTTAGTCTGGCATTGTGGCACATGACTGTAATTACAGCACATGGGAGCCTATGGTTGGGAGATCATGAGTTCAAGGCCAGTCTGAACTATGTAAGTAAGACCTTATTTCAAAAGTAAGCAAAAAGCATTAGATGCAAACTTACAAAAGAGCCCATGGAGGGCATACGTTATGTAGGATTTGATAAGTCTTTTTTCCCTTGGTTTACTATAGTAGTTCTCAATCTTCCTATTGCTGTGACTTCGTATTACAGTTCCTCATGTTGTGGTTACCCCCAACCATAAAATTATTGTCATTGTTACTTCATAACTGTAATTTTGCTGCTGTTATGAATCATGATGTAAATAATCTGATATGCAGGATATCTGATATGTGACCCCTGTGAAAGGATCATTGGACCCCAAAGGAGTCTTGACCCACACTTTGGTTTTGAGAGATGTTCTGTATTTTGATGAAGCTGGAGGATTCACTGGGCATTACTGCTTTTATGTCTAGCACTAGTTCCTCAGAGTGCTCAGAGTTCAGTAGTAGCTGCTTAGCTGTTAGAGCCAGTAGCTTCATTGTTTTCTAAGAATAAGCTTCCTACCAGTGAATATTATGTTTATAAAGGCTGGAATCAGTCAATCAGCTGGGTACTGGCGGGGTGTTTACCTCCAGGGTAGGGGAGGGATGGGAAGGGAGGAGAGTGCTGAAGTGCTGTGATAAAGTCAGTAGGTACTTACTATAAAAAATGGTCAGTACCTCCCCCCAGTGGTCAAGTCAGAATCCTGTTCACTAACTTTCCTAATAGGGAGTGGTTTTTTGCCTCCTCCCAGCAGAGGACTTTGGTCAGGAGGGAGGAGCATTCTCTTGGCTCTTGGGAAATGAAAACAATGAAAGAGGAAAACTGTCAGTCAGTTGCCCAGCCTTCTAGAAGTTGCATAAAGGTCTTTTTGGACCTATTCTAAGGACTGAATCATTTTTATGATGGGACTAAGTGTTGAGTTTCTGGATTAATGTGTTGTAGTTCAACAGTTGATTAATCTTCCCTTGCCCCAGCAGCAGACTAGATTCATAAAGGTTGACTCAGCTTTCAGATGCAAATCATTTTCAATAAGAAAAAGCAGATGAAGATACATATTAAAAGGCATTTTAGCTTAAAGTTTTCTTTTTTAATAGGATCGCCCTTAGGACAGACTCTGGGAGAGGATAAGAATCTGGGAGGCAGAAGCACAGGCCAGGCTTGGACCTGGCTAACTCCACTGGGTTCCTTGGGACAGCAGTGCTGATAAACCCATGGGTTACAGTTAGTCTGTGGGAAATGGTTTCCATGCTGTGGAAAAACTGAAAGTCATTATTCCTAGGGAGGTTTTCCTTTAGTCCCCTCTGGATGACTTGTAGAATCTGGTTGGCTGGTGGGTATCATTCAGACAGCAACAGGAGAGTCCTTTCCATCCTAAGCAAGTAAAGTCCTCAGCCATCTGCATTGAGACATTCACCATGGACCCATCTCCCTTCTGTTCTGTGGGAAATAGAAAGGAAGAGGCCTTTCCAGAAACCGTGACTGGGGCATGTTTTCAGAAAACTGTGAGGAGAAGCTGTTAGCTAATCTCTTCAGGAAATCCCGTTTCTGATGATTGAGGAAAAGGAATTGTATATGTCTAACAGGAGATTAATAAGAAAGGAACGACCTTTGTTTATAACACTGAAACTTGAGCCAAAGAATTGCCCTAATGTGACCTTCCTGGGAAGGGTAGGGGGAAAAAACAAAAAACTGTTCAATCTTGTGGTTAACAAGAGGCTTTCCTCATTTGGAAACTAGATTTTGTCAAGAATTGACATCATTCTCAGTCTTAACTTCACCTCTCCTTTGCACCCCTGTACCCCAACAAGAGTCATGCTTGACTCCCAGGCCGAAAGGACATAATAGTTTGGGCATGACACTGATGAACAGCATCTGGAAAACTGAGTGTGCGTCNACTCATTTGGTTTCATGCCTCTGATTAGGAGAAACCATAGATTTAAGAATCTCTTTAGGGTATGTTAAGTTTCCCACAATTACTTAATGTTACCTAATGTTACATGTGAGGCATCCAAGCCAGTCATCAATCTTATGGTTTTGGTTTTGGTTTTGGTTTTGAGACAGATGTCATGTAGCTCAGGCTAGCCTTGAACTTCTGACGCCCCTGTCTCTTAACTCAACTGCTTCTTACCGGCGTCTATGCCAAGTTTTATGGAGTGCTAGGGATGGAACCAGGGGCTTTGTGCGTGCTAGGCAAGTAGTCCACCTACTGAACTATGTCACCAGCCTCCAGACCTTTCCTTTCTTGTTTCTGAGGCTGGCTCACAGGATGTAGGTGCAGCAGCAGGCTTCAGCAGCAGGCTTCCTAGCACTATTCTCTCCTAACTCAGTGGTTCTCGACCTTCCAAACACTGAGACCCTTTAATGCAGTTCTTTATGTTGTGGTGACCCCCAACCATAAAGGTATTTCATTGTTACTTCATAACTGTAGTGTAAATATCTGATATATGATCTCAAAGGGGTTGCGACCCACACAGGTTGAGAACCACTATCCTAACTCAAGCTGAGCAGAGGTAGGGTCAGTGATATTTGCAGCTTCTGTCTGACAAAGTTGGCTAGCTTTCTAGCAAACCAGAGCAAGAAGCTCTTCAGTCACAGTCCTTCGATTTTTTTTTTTTCTCCTTGTGGTAAACAAGCTTAGACAGCCTCTTATGTGCACAAATGAAAATCCTTGGATGATGGGGCCCAGCATGGTGCTAAAAGACTGCCAATTTACAGATAACTTGTTCATTCCTTTCTCCATAGAACAAAGGTTTCCAGTTAGTGCACCTGCCTAAGAATGAGTCACAGCAGATAAAACAAATGAGGTCAGCATTACCTACCTGCCTTGGGAGAGAAGGGAAATCAAAGAGGAGAGAGAACCTGTCTGTCACTGGAGGATTAGACACCCCCTTAAAGCAGCCAACAGGAGGCAGACTCCTCCCTCTGGCCTCCTCCCTTGTCTAGTGCTAACTGAACCTTGGCCTGTTTTGAGTTTTTTGTTTGTTTGTTTTTGTTTGTTTGTTTGTTTGTTTGTTTGTTTGTTTTTAATTTCTTTTTCAAACAAGGATACTGCAGTGCTACTCCAGTGGCAATTGGGGTTCAAGGAAGAAAATACCCTAAAGTGGCTTTCTTACCTTTAGCTTATAAACATTATCAGCTGGGTTGTTTTTCGTTGTGGAGGGCTATCTTGCTCATTGGAGAGTGTTGAACAGCACCTCTGACTTGTATGTACTAGCAATAGTAACTTCCCAGTTCTAAGAACCTGATATTCCCAAAGGCCCCCTGGAAGGCCGAGCTGCCGTCTTTAGAACGTCTGCTCTAGGAGAACATTGCCTCAGCTGGGATGGTGTACTAGCTGATTAAGTTAAATATTTGTATTGCAAGCAACCTCTTGTAATCTGATTACGACTGTGTGTTAGCAACGCTGCCTCTAACTCAGCCCACCTTTAGACCAGCTCTGGAGCCTGTGTTTCTCTGGTGATAATCTATGTCTGGTTGAAAACCTCCTGGGCACTTTCCCTGCCATGGGAGATTTATATGCAGTTGTTGTGCAGGTGTTTTGCTGATGATGCGTTTCCAAAGAGAAGAGGAACTTCCTTGGTGGAAATACTTCAGGGTGCTTCCTTGTCCTGTGCCTTTAAGGGGAGGTTACATATGTCAGTTGTTCTCTGGAGCCAACCCAAAGTTTGGCTGCTGGTATTTATAACCCTTATGTGGCCACTTCCACTCCCACACCCCCCAGAATTCCAAAGCACTGTAATAATCCTCTCCACCTCCACTACCAATTGAATAGGGAGGAGGCAAAGGAACGTTTGCGTTATGTTGAAGAACCCTCTCTGGTTCTCTTTTTAAAGTATTGCCTTCTAGACAAAGAACTACTGGCAGCCAAGGAATACTGAGGGAGAAACAGTCTTCCCTGATAGGTGATCCAACATCAAATGGTCAGCTCAGAAAACACATACAAGCAATGTTATAAAGACTGAGCAGGTTGTAGTTATAGATTTAGGAAAGAATATATGTGCGTGTATATGTAGCCCTACATACATGTAACAACAACTAAAGAAAAAGAGGCCTTGAATTTGAGAGAGCAAGTCTAACATAGGCTAGAGGGGGAAAGGGAAAGGGAGAAATGATCTAATTATATTATAATCTCAAGAACGAAGTTCTAATAAAAAATCATTTTAAAAGTATTACCACTTAGTATTTTGAGTATAAGCGTCCCTTGGCACAATCTGAGGCGTCTAGCCATTGCATCTTCCTGAGAAGCCTTGTCCTCAGTAAATGTTGAATGGGATGCCATCAGAGGTGCTGATAAATCTCACTTCTGATAGCAAAAAGATTTTTTAAACAAACAAACATATATCCTCAACCAAAGAAAAGGACTGAGCAGTTTGATTTGAGCTTATGGAAATTCTTCACATCAGCATCAGCACCTAGCATTCACAACTACAAGTCATCATATGGTTTTGTACAAAAAGAAAGAAAAATGTAATTCCAGAAAAACCATAATGCAGCCTGTGCAAAAAAAAAAAAAGTGATTGTTGTTGGATATTTGATTAAGTGAACACGGATTGTGGAGTTCATCACAGATTTACAGAACTAGACAGTTTATTACTATGTCTAGGAATGGGTGCAAGTGATCTCAGCCTTAGCCTGACCTTTAAAAAAAAAATATTGGAGCCAGATGCAGTGGTATGTGCCTGTAGTCCTGGCTCCTGAAGAGGCTGAGGCAGGTGGGTTCCCTGAGGCCAGGAGTTCGAAGCCAGCTTGGAGCTAGATGACTAATGCACAAACCTTTGGGGGAAATAGACATCTCTGACCTGACAGTTGGTACAGTTGTCTTCTTTGCCAAGAAAAAACAGTCCTACAGGCAATCCAGTCAGGTCACTGCCCAAAGGCATCACTGCCCAAATCACTGCCCAAATAGACTGCCTCCTGCCAAATGGGTATTTCCCAAGTCTCAGCTGTCCTAATTGGAAAAACCTAGTTCTGAGAATGTGTTTCCTCTTACCTTCCGTAAGGCTTTGAGACAATCTGTCCTTTTCAAATGAGTTTCTCGTGTTAGCTGTACAAGATTAATGGGACACACTCCCGAGGCCCTCACAAGGCTTTCCTGCCACCAGAACTGTACATAAGAATAGTGCTTCTTGAAGTTCAGGGGCTTTTCAATCCATCCTTACTTGCTGTGTTCCAGTACTTTGAAGGGTAGTGTGGTCTTAGCCTTTAGTTAACAGTGGGAAACAGGCACAAAGAGTCGCTGTGGTAATAGTGTAGTGGTAAGTGTAACAAGAGAGTCTAAATGAGTTTCTATAGCCCTTCTGTAAATTAGACATTTAAAATCTCAGCTTGCACATAAGAAAACTTAGTCTCACCGGGTGGTGGTGGTGCACACCGTTAGTCCCAGCACTCAGGAGGCAGAGGCAGGTGGATCTCTGTGAGTTGGAGAACAGCCAGGGCTATACAGAGAAACTCTCTGGGGAGAGAGGGGGCAGGGAGGCCCAGAATTTAAGAGGAAAAAACAAACTTGCTCAAGCATGGAGCTGGAGAGATAATCAGTAGTTAAGAGCTTTCTGTTTTTTCTCTTCAGCTCCCAGCACCCACACTGCTCACAACCACCTGTAACTAACTCCAGGTCCAGGAGATCCTCTGGCTTCTGAGAGTTTGTACTCGTGCATACAAACTCACACAGGAGCACACAGACATATACACATAATTTTAAAAATATATTTTTAAAAATAACTTGCTCAAGCAACTCAGCAAATGAACTTTTGAGTGGAACTGAAAGGTATGTTTGGTGTGAGATTTACACTGTGCCAGTGGCTCTTACTAGAGCACTTGTGCTCCTTGGGAGACATTTAGCAGTACCCAAAAGAGTTTTCTTCCTTCNGTCCTTCTTTTCTTTCTTTCTCTTCTTTTTCTTTTTTTCTTTTTGAGATAGGATCTCACTATGTAGCTCTGGCTGGCCTCGAACTCACAGACATATATCTATCTCTGTCTCCTGAGTGCTGTTGTTAATAGGGAGGCTGCTAATGGTGTCTAGTGATTGCTGCTGGATATGCTAAAACACACAGGATAATCCCTCACAATGAAAAAGTTACTCAACCCACTTTTAGAAAGATAGGGATTGTTTTTTTACCTTCCTTCAGACTCCATGAACACTGCATAGAGAAGCTTCTGTGGTTCTCCTCATCTTTTTAAAAAATTAGTTAAAAAATAGGGTTGCTTCCTGGGATGACTTCTACAGTCAGGATCTTTATGAACTTGTTTGACTCAGTGGCTAAAGAATTCTCTGTACTTCACCAGTCCCCGCCCCACCCTGCCACAAGGTTCCTGCTGTGGACATCAATCAGCTGTGTATATCAAGCTACTTCCTGTAGGGTGTGTTGTGGAATGGCATCAGCCCCTGCGCCAGATGGGAGTGCTGATCTCAGTGTCATTTTATCAGACGCTGCTTAGAACAAAGGATTCCCTGTTAGGAAGAAAAAGAGCTGATGCAGTTGGACAGTCAGTGTGTATACACATGGTTCCCACGGAAAAAATCATTCTGTAGCATTCTAAACCATGAGTTTCCAAGGTGGAGTTCCTGAGCTTCTGACTTCACCCTTGTGTTGGCTGTGCTCATTCTTCTCCCAAATCAGTGCATGAGCTGCCGACCTGATAGCTCATTTTTCAGAACTGATCTGTTTCTTTGTCCCTGTCTTTTTCTTCAATCTCTGACTAAGTCCTTGAGCACCACTGTCTTTCTAGTCCTGTGTCTGATCTAGTTAGTCCTGCACTCTAGTTCTTTACCCCAGTCATACCGAATACATTTGACTATTGTGTTTCTACTCTTCGTTTGAAGACATAGCTCAAGTCCCATCTTATTACAGAGCCTTTCTGACCCCTCCAACTTACTCCTCCTCATCATTTAAATCACTTAACTCACCTTAACTCATTTTGTCCTTAGTAAATACTACCAAATCTGGGTGCTTTGTGATTATATTATTTTTCTAACCCTTTTTTCAAAAAATCTATTTTTGTGCCTTTCACTTGAAGACAGCTGAATATTTAACTGATTAGGTGGATATTCTTTATTTCTCATAAGCCACATGAGCTCTGGGCATGGAAGCACACACCTGTAATCCCTGTACTCAGGATGCTGAGGAAGGAGAATTGTGTGTTTGTGGCCAGCCTGGGCTACATATGAGAATATGTCTTAAAACACACACAACCAAAATGCTATTTACTCTGTAGGACTTGAGGCATATCCTTATAGTCTTAGTCTGGTTTCCTTAACTTTCCATTTTCTCCCAGGCTCCCATTCTTCTCTACTGGTCAGCACATGTTAAGAACACATGCTCTCATTTCAGTATTAACAAAACAGCAAAAAGAAGGAAAAATTTGCTATTTCATATACACTTCAAGAAAGCCAGATTCTGAAAGAGTCTTGTGTAGTTACTGATCACTTTACAATCATTATCATTTGTATAATTAATTGCCAATCAGTGAGAGTCTTCATAGTTCATTTAGCCCTATATAATGGGGTTGTAAGGGGATAGAATCCAAATTCAAGTCAGAAATATGCAACTTTTAATCGTAGCTAATATCATTTACAAGCTAAGTGACCTTGAAGAAAATTACTTTGGCACATGGGAGGCAGAGGCAGGTGGATCTCTGTAAATTTAAGGCTAAGCCTGGTCTACAAAGAGAGTTCCAGGACAGTCACAGCTACATAGAAGAGACCCTGTATAAAAAAAAAAAAGTTTATTCAGAAATACATATTAGAATATTGTGAAATCTTTTTGAGACAAGATCTTACTAGGTAACACAGGCTGTCTTGGAACTCACTAAGTAAACCAGGCTGCCTTCCAACTGAGATCTGCCTGTCTCTGCCTCCCTAGTACTAGGAAGAAACACGTATACTACCACGCCTGCCTTCTTCTCTTCCTCCTCCTTTTAAATTCCATGTATTTTATGTGGTTGTATGTGGATGTGCATGTGCACGGCACTTGTATGGAGATCAGAGGACATGTGCAGCAATTAGTTTCTTTCCTTCCACACATCGTAAACCTGAGCCATATTCCAGCTCCCACTTT
>LZPO01017308.1:64493-79081 GCA_001675575.1 Neotoma lepida
GTTCTGTATAGCCCAGGCTGACCTTGAAACTCACAGCAATCCTTCATCTTCTGGGGACTGGAGTTACAGGCATGCGCCACCATGCCAAGCAGACAGTTGTAAAGTCTTTTTACTAAGAAATAATTCAGGGGCTGGAGAGGTGGCTCAGAGGTTAAGAGCACTGACTGTTCTCCCAGTGGTCCTGAGTTCAATTCCCAGCAACCACCTGATGGCTCACAACCATCTGTAATGAGATCTGGTGCCCTCTTCTGTATACATAATAAATACATCTTTTTTTTAAAAAAAGAAGTAGTTCAGGGGCTGAGGGTTTGGTTTAGTTACCTGCCTAGCATGCATGAAGCCTTAGGTTCAACCCCTAGCACTGCCTAAGCTGGGCCTAGTGGCACAGACCTGTAATCTTGGGAGATGGAGGCAAGAGGATCAGGACTTTAGGGGGTTCCATAGGGAGCTGAGTTCAAGGTGAGCCTGGGCTGCATTAAAATTAAAACCAAAAACAAACAGCTTTATTTCTTCATGTCTAGAAATGACCATTCTCTAGTTTTGGTATAAGGCCAGGCATTAGATTAGATTAGATTATCTCTTTTTCTTGAAGAAAAAAAAAAAAGAAATAGAGATTGTTGGTTGTTTTTACTCTTTACTCTTTGGAGGCCTGCCACCCAGCTCCCAAATAAATACACATGGAGACTTATTGTTACTTATAAATGCATAGCCTTAGCTTGGCTTGTTTCTAGCCAGCTTTTCTTAACTTAAATTATCCCGTCTATCTTTTGCCTCTGGACTTTTACCTTTATCTATTTCTGTATACCTTTCTTTACTTCTTTCTCCATGGTTTGCTGGGTAGCTGGCCCCTGGGGTCTTCCTCTCCTTCTCCTCTTTTTGCTCCTTCCTCTTCTTCCCAAATATTGCCTTCTGTTTATTCTCTCTGCCTGCCAGCCCCATCTATCCTTTCTCCTGCCTTGCTATTGGCTGTTCGGCTCTTTATTAAACCAATCAGGTGTTTTAGACAGTCAAAGTAACACAGCTTCACAGAGTTAAACAAATGCAACACAAAAGAATGCAATACATCTTTGCATCATTAAACAAATGTTCCGCAGCATAAACAAATGTAACACATCTTAAATTAATATTCCACAATGGATTATGAGGATAGGCATGGTGGAACATGTGTTTAATACCAGCTCTCAGGCAGCAGCAGAGGCAGAAAGATCCTGAATCTGAAGTCAGCTGGTACATACAGCAAGTTCCCGGCCAGGCAAGGCTACATAGTAAGACCTTGTCTGAACAACAACAGCAAAAACCCCAGCAATTATGAAGGTAAAGAAGTTAGCTCACTGGGCAGCAGTGGCACACGCCTTTAATCCCAGCTCTCCGGAGACAGAGGTAGATGGATCTCTATGAGTTCAAGCCCGGCCTGGTCTACAGACCAAGTTCCATGACAGCCAGGGCTACACAAAGAAACCCTGTCTCAAAAACCAAGAAGTAGGGGGATGGGCAGAAGGAAGGAAGGAAGGAAGGAAGGAAGGAAGGAAGGAAGGAAGGAAAGAAGGAAAAAAAATTAGTTTATAGTGCTAGCTGATGGGCATACAGGCTTCATGAGCAGTTTTTGGGGGGAATATGTATAGGGCTTGTTTCTAGCCATAGAGGCAGGCTGAAAGTTTAGGCATGGCACCTTAAAATAATTTTTATCTTAATTTATATACATATACATACTGTTTATTCATTAATTTATTAATTTGTGTAGAAGTCCATAGCCAGCAAGTTTTTCTAAGGCCATTTTGACTGTAGCTTTTGTGCTCTATAAGTCAATATTATTTTCAAATCATTAACCCGAATTAACCAGAACACATTACCAGCTCAGTGGCTTTCCTAGCCACTCAGTTGCTCATCAGATTGGCTTTAATGATCTCGGAGTCCTTGGCCTAATTAACTTTAGCTTTCATCATACACCATATTATCTTCCTCCATTGCCATACAGTGACAACTACTAAGTCAGCATCTTTAAGAGAGACACTGCTTAATATTAATCAGTCTTTAATTAAAACATCAAAGCGTAAAAGGAAAAAACATCAGCTTTGTTCCAGAGACAATAAGCTTTTAAAAAGATAGAATTCATCTCTCTGCAGTGTCAACCCAGACTGAGATGTTTTACAAGAAGTCTGTATTTATGATTTCAGTAAATACAAGGTTCTAGTATCTGGTCTAATATGTGTGTCTATATCATCCAAAGGAAGATGATGATAATTTAAGGCAACTGAAGGTAGGTTTATCCTGCTTGAATTCATGTATTGTTAAGTGAACCGTTTAGGATGTGTCATTTTACAGTTAATCCCCAAAAAGTGAGCTTCTCTCTCTCTCTCTCTCTCTCTCTCTCTCTCTCTCTCTCTCTCTCTCGCCATCTCTCTCTCCTCTCTCTCTCTCGCCCTCTCTCTTTCTCTTGCTCTCTCTCGGCCTCTCTCTCTCTTTCTCTCTCTCTCCTTCTCTCTCTCGCCCTCTCTCTCTCTTCTCTCTCTCTCGCCCTCTCTCTCTCTCTTTACAGAGAGAGAGGGTAGAAGGAAGGAGGTGAGGGGATGGAGGGGCAGGTAGGCACTTGTGGAGATCAGACAACCTGTGAGAGTTGGTTCTTTCCTTCCATCATGTGGGCTTCAGAAGTTGTGCTGATGTCATCAGGCTTGCTTTATCCACCGAGTCTCTGGCCAGCCCCTTGGTCTACTTCTTTAACCTCCAACCATAGTTGTTTATTTGTGATCAAAGATAATTACTTGAGTAGGGGTTAGATATGTACCTCCACGGTGTCATACTTGCCTAGCATGCACAAGGCCCTAAGTGTGATACACACACAAACACACACACACACACACACACACACACACACACACCAAGTAACAAAATTAAAGAAATGTTTTACATAAATGTCTGTATTACTTGTTCTATCTTATTTTCTCATATTTGAGAGGGGACACCTGCAATAAGATTGTTTAGTGATTGGACCCAGAAAAGCAACTTTGTGATAGTCGTGCCACCTTGAAACTAAAAAAACTATTCAGTCCCAGGGAAAGCCTGTATGGTGATTTTTCTCAGCAAAGCCTCCCTGAACTTCCAAGCAAGTCATAGTACTGTTTGCTTTTCTGTAAGAGTCCTTATACAGTTAAAATGAGTGTCTAACTCATCTTCTAGGATGGAGATCCTTGACCATGTCTCATTAAGATACCTCAGTTCCTAGCATAGTCTGGGGCACATAGTAGGTCCCAATAAATATTTATTGAACAAATAAAAAGAATGAAAAATACAACTTTGAGCCAGGGGTATGGGATATGAGTCTAGTTATATGTAAGGTCCTGCTTCGGTCCTCAGCGTTGTTTAAAAAGAAAAGAAAATTGATCCAACCTCCAGGGGGCTAGAGAGGTGGCTCAGCACTTACCATCATTTCTTGTTCTTTTAGAAGACCTGGGTTCTGTCCCCAGCACCCATGTTGTAGCTCTTGGTCATGATCAGTTCTCAGTGATCGATGCCTTCTTCTGATTTCCACAGGCCCCAGGCATGCATTTGTACGACAGAATAGTAGTAATACACATAAAATAAAATAAATACTTTTTTAAGAATATAACTTCAATAGTACAGGGTGGGATGGGAAGCCAAGGAGACAAAGGAGGACTGCCTGGAAGAGAGGCATCATAACACTGTCCTGTAGGAGCCAAAAGAAGAGAATCTCAAGGGACGGCAAATACTTCCTTCACACACCCATTATCTTAACCTCTGCTGTCTGACTCAGCACCCATCACTCCTGAGACTGTTTTCCTAGAAATAGTCATTGACTTCCTACTTGACTAATCTGGTGACATTGTCTAATTCATTGTCCCCATTCTTAAAAACTAGGTTTTAGGGACTGAAGAGATAGCTTAGTCAGTAAAGAACCTGCCACACAAGCATAAGAACCTGAGTTCAGATCCCCAAAACCCACATAAAAGAAGTCAGACATAGTGGCATGCATCTATAAGCCCAGAGATGGGGTGCGGGTAAAGAGCACTCAGAGACAAGTAGATCCCTAGAGCTCATTGGCCTGCTCTGGAGTCCATAGTGGATGGACTCCAGACTTTGGGAGAGGCTCTGTCTCAAAAGGTAAGATAGAATGAAACAGAGGAAGACATTGGCCTCCAGGTGCATGTGTGTGCATATCTACATGCACACATCCACACAACTTCACCCTCCTAAGTTCTGAGATTACAGGCGTATGCTACCATGCCTGGCGTCTACTTACTGTCTTGTCTTTCTCTCCCCATCTCTTCTGGCTGATCTGCTTTCTTTTGGATTTGTCTTCCTACCTCCTAAACATGTGGCTTCTGGAGTTGTGTCATTTGTCCTCTTCTTGAGATAGCCAGCCCCACACTGTTCCATGGTGAAAGGCTTCTAAATCTGTATCTCTACCCCACAGTGGATTCTCCTATGTGAGGGACCATTCTAAACAGCTCCACATAAGTTATCTTTGAATGCTCTAAACAAAATGAATCAAATACCTTATTCCCCAAGCTGTTTTGTACGTTCTGCCGTGCCCTTGGTAACCCTAGAGTAATAGTATAGCATTATCTTTATTTTCTCTCTGACTTCTACTTTCTACCCAGTTAGCAAGTCCAAATCTGACTCTTCATTTTTGTCACAGTCTCTTACTTCATTTGTAATTTGTTTCTTTTTTTTTTTATTTTTAAAGACAAGTATATTTACCTCCTCAAGGTTCAAAAGTTAAGGATTTAGATTCTCAAGTGAGGCAAAAAGAGATAGATATCAGCTGAATGAATACTGTGTCCCACACATGTTTCTATTAAGTATTTTTTTTCTCTTTCTTGAGACAAGGTCTGATTCTGTAGCCCATCCTAGTCTCAAATTATGTTAATCTTCCTGTCTCAGCCATAGCTGCCCCACCTGATTTACAGTTAGCTAAATCTTGTAGTAATGCTTTTCTGAAGAAAGCATACATGCCCTTGGCCTGGGCTTCTTTCCATTCTAACACTTTTTTCTTCCACGCAGCCTCTACTTAAGCCATGTTGAATTAAAATTTGCTTCTTTGGGAACTTTATTTTTGCTGGGCATGGTGGAGCATACTATATTTCCAGCATTTGAAGATGAAGCAGGAAGATTGTCATAGATAGAAGCAGCCTAAGGTTACATAGCAAACACCTGTCTTAAGAAGAAAAGGCCTGGAGGTGGTGGCGCACGCCTTTAATCCCAGCACTCAGGTGCTACAGGCAGGCGGATCTCTGTGAGTTTGAGGCCAGCCTGGGCTACAAATCGAGTTCCAAGACAGCCAAGGCTACACAAAGACACCCTGTCTTGAAGAAAAAAACCAAAAACAAAAGAATAAGAAAATGTTGTCCTGTCTCTAGCTCTTCAGTTGAAATACTTGTTTCTACTATTTCTATGTATCTGAATCCCAATGTGGTGAGCTGGGGATGTGGTTCAGTTGTTAAAACGCCTGTGTAGTGTGCATAAGGCTGGGTTCCATCCCTAGCACCACATCAAACAGGTAAAGTGGTGTACATTTAAGTCCAACACTCAAGAAGTAGAGGCAAGAGGATCAGAAATTGAAGGTCATCCTGGGCTACATAGACTAGCCTGGACTACATGAGACCCTTCCTATAAATAAATAATAACTACCCTAATGCCTATAAATCAATAATAAATATCCTAATGAACAAATGTTCCCACCATGAAGTCTTCTCTAATTCCTCTTGCCTTCCTGTCTCCTACCTTCTGCCAGGTTTTTCTAACGTGTTGTCATCTCTTCCTTGGTAACTAACTATTAATCTAAACAAGGAATCAGTACACTGTCTTTTGGAAAGTCTACAAGCAACAGAGGGCTTTCAAGGGTCATGGGAGTTCTGTAAAGTGTGTGGAAAGTTTTCTTATGAGTTCAGGAATACACAAGAACTCAAATATCTTCAAAACCCTTGGTTTCCTATTAAAGACAAAAAAAATTCATAACATATTCTGTTGATCTGTGTGCCACACAGAGTGTTCTATCTTTATAATAACAAAAACACAAAGCATGGTAGTTACTGGTGCCCAACAGGCACAAACTTAATACTGTGGAGTTTCCACTTGCCTCTGAATAATGCTTGTGAAGTCTAGATTTGCTAAGATGGAGGACATTTGCCAGTCTCTTGTATCTACTTCTGTTCAGTGAATCCTCAGAGAGAGAGACAGAGACAGACAGAGAGAGAGAGAGCCCCTATTAGGTGGATGAAAGGCATTTATTCACTGAGGTGTGGTGAATGTGGTTCAATTTTGGGCAGACAAAGGCAATGCCAGATCCAAAACTTGAAAGGGGCTGGCATGAGTGTATGAGAGGACTCCACCCAGCTCACTTTAATTAGGAAAACAGCAGGAAGAAGATAGAAGGGTCAACATTGTTCTTTCTTCTAGGTTCATTGAAGGAAAATCTGACACCAAATTCTGTTCTTAGGAATTTTAAAATGTGTAGGGAATTCTTTGAGCTCTATGATCAACAAATGGGAAGCTAATTTGAAACGTGGCTTGAACACATCCATTTGTGGTTTGGGGGTGGGAAAGTATCAGAAGAGGTTCTCTGGAGCTCTCTGTGTTCCTCCCTCAAAAGTTTAGCGGGCATTTGGAATGTGCAGATGCTTTTTGTGTTACAGCTATCAGTGCACCACAAGGGTGAACACTGAATCAGGTACTTATTTCAGGCAGATGGCTACTGGCAGAATTCCACACATCAAAATTCAAGAGAAACTCATGAGCAGATAAAAAATAAGACATAAAGGAAAGAGGCCTGCCCTGTGCTTTATCTCCTTGCTTCTAACAGATACCAAATGATAAAAAGGAACAAAAGTAGGAGGCTTCTTGGTGGTTGTTTTTGAAGGGGTGAGACAGTTGGATTGGGTGAGTCTATAACATGTTGTATGGGGGTGTGTGGGGGTGTGGGTGTGGGGGGGTGTTGGGTCCTCACTGAAGGCCAGGATGGCCTCAAACTCACAGAGATCTGCTTCTACTTCCTGAATGGAAAGACTGGAGATAAAGGCACATGCCATCATGCCCTGTGGAATCTTTTCTAGAGGCTCTGTTTAAACTTTTAGGAAGTTTCTCTGTAGTATTTTATAGCTTAATTAAATAGAGTATGACAAAAACTGATAAGTAATTTGAGTCTGAACCTCAGTTGCTACATTGTTACATTTGTTTATCTGAGTATTGATGAGAAGAGGAAAACAAGGCAGATAGGTGTAGGGAGGGGTTAATTAGGAAAAGACTGACTTGATTGGCANCTGACTTGGTGAGGAAACAGGAAAGGAATTTCTGGCTGTGAAGGCTGTGATTCCACATCGAGATCATTCTTTATAATAGGATAACCACCCACCCTTAAGTCCAGAGCCAGAATTCCTCAGATTCTTTTAACCAGAGGGGCCCTGGCATGCTACACAGTCTGTTATGATATCTGAACACTTGGTGAATGTATTTGGCTAGGAAGACTTGTTAGTGAAATTAATCCTGTCCTCTTTGGGGTTTCCTAGTTGTATTGAATAATTACAACAAAATTAAAACCTGAATTCCATGAATTGTGAAGAATCAGGTCTGTAGGCTGATCTGCCCTTTGGGTCCCAGTGTGCTAGGGGTACAAGAAGCTTTAAAGCTCATCCTGAGCAAACTAAGACTTGTGAATCTGTTTCCCGAGATTGCTCTGCCACGACTGCTTAGATTTCTGCTCACACTCCTTTGGGATCAGGAAAATCACCCTTTTAGGAGATACCTTATTCTTTGAATAACTGTGAGAAAACTGATGGTTTGAAATCTGCCCTTGGATCTTGGTGTGCCAGTTTAAGGAGACATTCAGAACAAATTTTCTTCCTCCCACGTCCCAGCTCCTCAGATGCTTAATGTTGCTCCTATCCCCTGAAACTTGGTCTAGATCAAGTATTCTTTCTTCTTTTCACTGTGTTTATAGAAGAGTGTTCTAGTGTCTTGCACTATTGGACCAGGAGGTCACAGGAGTCTAGACAGCTCTTTTAAAAATTGTAAATTTAAGGAATAGGTTATCTAGACTAAAACAATACAATCTAGAACATTCCAGCACTTTCTTTCATTTACAGATAGAAAGAGTCTTTGTGCTTGAGTGGGTAGAATTGATCAGCTTATTTTGAAGTGAGAAATGAAGTGTAAAACATTTTGCCAGGCAAAGTTGTCTTTTACTTGCCCAGTCTGATCATGGCTTCAACCTGTGCCTCATTTTGCCGAGGAAGTTGCTGGCTCCTCAAATAAGCATAAGGCTTAACTCCAGGCTTCATTCTGGATCTCCACACACCATGACTGGTTTTATTTACTGTTTGTGTGGACGGTGGAAATAACTTTTTCATAAGTTTTACCATCTCTATTGATCACGTGGGCCAACAGGAATTTGGACAATCATTCTTTTTTTAACCTTTTTTACCTTCATGAAATCAGAGCACCATCACAAAGGAGGAAAGTATTAATTACACCTTATAGAGATGCAATCTGTCTCTGGCAGGCAGTCTTCTGGGTTGCTCTTTGTATCTTAACAGTTACAGGGCCACTAGGTAGTTTTTCTAAAAGCCAGAAAACGGTGTTGCAGGATTGTGTAACACGTTTCTCTAATATTTTCTCTTTTGAGAAATACAGACTCATACTTTTCATCCAGCCCCAAGGAGGCTCAGGTTTCCTTGAACGTGCACGGCAATAAAAAAGCAGTCCAGGTGTTGGGCATGGGCTGTTCCTGCTAGTGTCCGCCACTGCTCGCCCCCACCCCAGCTCGAAACCNGTTTTCCGGTCATAAAGACCAATGAAGTCTGGGCAGAGAAGTCCAGGTGGCGCAATGGGCCATGATCTAACATACTTGAGAAGGGAAACTGTGCCTAGAGTTCATCCAGTAACTTGGTTTCTAAGTCTAACTTAATTCCATGGGATACCAAGAAAAGACTGTGTTTAAGATTTGACTGTTCTTTGGTCAGCGCCAGAGGTGACATTGGAAAAATACAGGGACAACCGTTGGCGGCAGAGCTGGAGCCTATGGTAGTGCAGACCGCCCACCCCAGCCCGTGTGTCTCTACTGGCATATGGGGCCCCGAGTGGCCCTAGCCACGACCGGCTGGCAGTGAGGGAGGCGGGGGCGCCCCTTCTGGGTTCGCCCTTGGGCTGGGCTCGGATCCCGCGGGTTGGAAAGAAGCAGGGGGGTGGGGAGGGCGAAGGGGCCGGGCCAGCGCTAGGAGGGCGGGGCTTTCCTTTGTCAGGGGATTTGCCCGGCGTGACCGGGACTGCTCCTCTCCGCTCACCCTCGCGGGCGGGGACTCTCGTAGGCCCGGGACTGTGGAAGGAGTGAGCTACGGGGGTGGTGGTGCGGGATGTTCTGGGGTCCCTCGCCCCCATCTCGAGAAGCCCCTCCCTCGGCGCCTCAGCCTCCAATCCTGGCCTCCGCCCCCTCCCCTCCCGGCGGGGCTCCCTGTTGGCCCCGCCCCCGTCCTCCTCCCTAGCTGTCCGCGCCGCGCGCTCCCGGGCTTCCAAGGGGGCCGCCCGGGCGGGGCGGGGCGGCGGCAGTGGCGGCGCTGGAAGGGGGAGGAGAGCCGCCCGCCGCCCGAGCAGTTCCAGCCAGCGGCGGGTGAGCGGGCCGCGCGGTGTGAGAGAGGCGGGCTCGCCCCCCTCGTGCGGCCGGAGCGAAGCCTTTTGTTCCCAGCCAGAAGTTTGCATGCCGGGACCGTGACAGCTGCGGGCCGGGAGAACGGCCGCAGGGCCGGCGGCGGCGTGGTGGAGAAAAGAGGCGACTGCTTGTCATGCAGCCCACGACACGGCGGCTGGGGGCCGGGGACCTGCGGCGGCCTGGGAGGCGGCGCCCACAGGACACGGGACTCTGTGCTGCCGGAGGGATAAACTAACTTCCTGAGTGCGAGACCGGAGGCCAGCGCGTCCGGGAGCCACCTGCAAGGCTGCGGTGAGGCGACCCTGGCCCTCCGGGCACGAGGCATGGCGCGGGTTTGCGGGCGGTGCTGAGTGACTCCTTCAGACAGCCCCTTGGCCGCTGCCGCAGCCTGCCCGCCTTCTGAAAGGCCCAGTGTGGGCCTCCACTCGCCTTGTTTTGCGGCCACGATACAGTGTTGGCTTGGAAGCCACAACAATGCCATGATGTTTTGGAGACAGGAAGCCCCAAGCTGGCCCCGAATGAAGGACTTCCTGTGTTTAAAGTTGCAGGAATATCCGCTGACCAGCCCTGTTCAAATGCAAACACNCCAACTAGAGAGGACGAATGGCTAATTCAGACCAGCTGGACTCTTCAGGGCTGAACACAGGATAAAATGAAAGGAATTCTTAGGAGCTTGGACCATACTTGAAGGATAGAGAGGGTGTGCCATTGTTATTAAAGGACATAATTGGTATAAATTTTCTGCTTCCAACTCAGCTTCAGTGAGAATTGAGTGAAACTAGATATCGAATAAGACTTGTCAATATAAAATGATTTTTGCTGACTGAATTTGAAAAGGCAGTGCTCTTTAGAAAATAAAACCAGAAGCCATACAAGTAATTATTTTATGCTTGTTGATTAAATAATATCATTTGTCTGCCTGCAATTATGAGGCTTCTAGCCTGTGAGGAAAAACCTGTTTGTCTTAGAGTTTCTCCCAAAATGGTTTCGAATTGGAACTTCCAGATCTTTCTGGAAGGCAGATGCAATTGGTGGTTTGGAGTATAAACATGTGAGAGGACTTACAACTCGTGTAGAATGTATTTTGGGAGAACCTGTGGGGGGGAAGAAAACTTTTGAAAGTTTGATGGTTCATCTTTATTGAAAAAGTATGGGTAAGCCACTTAGCAGGCCAGACTGTTTAAGGCGGAACCCCACCTGCCTGGGGAAAGGGGAAGAGGAGGATGGCTATATAGAAGATTGCTATGTTCCACAGCGGTCTATATATGATACTATGAGGATAAATGAACAGATTGACCAGGGGTCAAAACTTAATCAGACTTCAAAAAGCACCATGGAGAAGACGGAAGGAAGCACCATATCCAGCAATGGTACGTTAGGAGCGTCATCTCATGTTTTTGAGTCTCGAGTGCCAGAAGGCAAGAAGCTGGATGAGAGAATAATATTTGATGCATTAAAGCTAAGCAGTGATGTGCAGAAATCAGCACCTGTGCCACCCAGACGCCGGCCAAATGCAGAGCGCAAAGATAATATTAACAGGCGGTCGTGGAAGTCCTTCATGCCACCCAACTTCCCAGAATTTGCAGAAAGGATGGAGGCTTCTCTCAGTGAAGTCTCGGAAGCTGGTGCTTCAAATCCTTCCTTGCAAGAGAAAAAGGAATCCAGTTCTGCACTGACAGAAAGTTCTGGTCCCTTTGACCACAGGGAACCTCAATCTGAGTCTGTAACTTTGGAACACATGTCCAAATCGGTAGATATTCCAGAAGTGCAAGATGGAAACTTGCGAGACTGCCAGGACTTCAGATTCCAGCAGCACAGTGAGAGCTCTCCCCATGAATTCCAGCCTCTAGAGTCAGAAGCTGCAGCAGCAAGTGGTAAGTCAGATGAAATGCAGGAACACAGATTCTCAAGTGCAACCTGGCCTAGGGCCATGAAAACTTCTAAGGGAGGCTTCAGTGAGAAGCAGCACCCCCTTGGGGACACTGCCTGCACTGTGGAACTACCACCTCTCTCTCCCTGCCTGAGTGAAGAGCTATTGGATCCAGAATTACATATCCTTATAACACCTAGCCTGAGAGAAAAAACAGAGTCTGAGTTAAAATTTGAGGAGGATGAGCGATGGATCATGATGGAGGCTGAGGAGGAGTGGGAGGAAGAAAAATTGTCGGAGAGAAGAGAAAGACTTCTAGTTGCAAATGAGAAGATGAGCTTGACAGATATTTTTAAAGAAAAAGAACAAACAAACACAGTAGCAGTGGTAGAGGTTAGATCCGATTGCTCATCTGTCTTGGGAACTTCTGACCACCTAGCTCTTGGTCAGGTTTGCTGCTCTGATGACCTGCAGCCAACTGCTTCTGTTCCCAAGGGTATACCCGCTGACTGCATCTGTGTGCCTGCAGGTGAAGATGTTATCAGTGAGATAAAAACTGCTCAGGGCATAGAGGGGCTGATCTCAGGGTTCCAGTGCCCTACTGAAGCTGAGCAGCTCTCTGATACAGATTCTGTGCAAATGTTTCTTGAACTTGAGAAGGAATGTTTATGTGAGGAAGGAGTAACTTCTTCAGTTGAGCTGCTGAGTCAAGCCTCTTCTGAAGGGTTGGCCCCATCCCAGGATGCAGAAGATTCTCTTTTAATTAGTCATTTTCCAGGAGCTGCCTTACAAAAGGAACAGCATGTCGGTCTTGTAAGTGTGAGGATAAAGGACCATGATCCCGGATTAGATGGTGAATGTTGTGACGCCCTGGATTCTCCTCAGGTGCCTAAAGCTGTTGAACTTAGTGCTCACCCTGATAGCAGGAGGGATGCTTCCACTGTTAGCAATGAGTGTGAAAAAGTGCCTTTTAGCCCCAAGGTTGGTGGGGAATTTAAGTCTCTGGCTGATCTGGAGCCACTTGGGGAGCTGGACACAGGAGGATTGCTGAACTCTGATCCCAGAGCCTCTTGTGAAGAAAAACTGCCAGTCTTTATTGCTTCTGAGTTAGCCAAAGAAAATGGCAATTTGTCCCAGGTAGACTGCAGTCAGACTAAGGGGAATGTAGAGGTNTATGTAGAAAAGATGCCTCTCAATTTTGCTTTTAACTGTGAACAAGATGTTACCTCAGGACCTGAAGTAGAGGTGTTATCATCTGATTCAAATTCATTAACAGATGAGATTTGTTTAGGAAGTAGTAAAGGAGCTATAATTAGTCCAGAAAATAACAATCCGACATCATTGGGAAATGTAGACCTTTGTGAGTTGTCCACGGAGAAAGTTTGTGATGAGGATGGTGAAACAAAAGAGCTGGATTGTCGAGTGAACCTTTTAGAGAATGGAGCTCCAGTACATTTTCTTAGAAACTTCCAGAGGAAGTCTCCGGAGTCAGGGGCTCTGAGTCTGNACCTGCTGGCTGGAGCAGAAACCATGAGTGATAGAGAGCCTGAGCTGAGTATGGCGTCATCACAGGAGGGGGAGATGGAAATGAGAGATTTAGATTCAACCCTGAATGTCTTTCCAGAAGAACGAGTCACCAAAGCCAGTAACACTGTACCAGGGTTAGAGGAATGGATATCCAGCCAACAGGAACCTGCCCCAACTGCTGTAGTAGCCATGGTAGATGATGTGCTCAATGCTGTAGTGCCCATGCCAGGAGAGGATAGCTCAGCTGTAGCAGTGCCTGCCCTAGAGGGGCCTGCTGCTAAAGCCTCTGCCTCAGAGGGAACTGCTGTAGCTGCTCCAATAGTGTCTTTCCCCAAGGAGGATATCCCAGTTGCCTCAGTGGTCATCTTAGAGGAGGATNTTACAGCTGCTGCATTATCAGCCCCAGAACAGGCTGACGCCTCACCTGGTGCAGTGCCTCCAGTGGAGACTGTTACAGTGCCCATCATAGATGAGGACGTTAACTCAGAGGAGCCTGACACTCAAGCTACTGCATTGTTCCTCCCCAAGGAACTTGCCATAACTGCTCTTGCAGGGCCCACCTCAGAGAAGCCCAATGCTCCAACAGTTGTAGTGTCTACTGCAGAGGAGCCTGGCACTCCTCTTACTGCAGGGCCTACGCCAGAGGAGTCTGCTGCCCCAACTCTTGAAGAACCTACCCCAGAGAAGCCTGACACTCAAGTGGTTAGTATGTCCATCCCAGAATGGTCTGTTCCTCCAGCTGCTGCAGTGCCTGCTNTGGAGGAAATATTCTCTCCTGGTGGACCCTTCCTGGGAGGGACTACCCACACTGATTCAGTGCCCATTGCAGAAGAAACTCCTGTTCTTGAAGATGCTTCCTCCCTTGGAATGTGGGTCAAAGAGGACCTTGATTCTTCAGNGTTTGGAATAAAAGAGGTGCCTGGCCCAGTGCTACATGGGAAAGTGCCTCTGGCTACAGCTGATGGATTAAATTCACATGAGGTAATTGTTGCTCATTTCACTGGCAGGAAGGGCCTAGAGAGTAAAGGAAGAATTGCAACTTCTCTCACTTGGTGGTAACTGGTAATGGCATAGGTCCTCCTTCCTTTTGTTGATTCTGTGCTCCTGGCCTTGTAGTTTCTAGATTTTCTATTGAGTTTAGAGGGAAAATGCATCTTAATTTTCTCTGATGTAAAATTTTACTCGTTTTTTACTTGCATATGTTGGAGCCCAAAGTAACACATTTGTAAATAGACCTTTTACTTTTTAAAAAAGATTATTAGCAGGAAAATGTGATTCCTCTTGAAAAAATATAGCAAGCCTGTTTCTTAAAATCAAGAGAGTTCATATTTATTAGTGATGTACAGTTAGGCTGAATTACACTGAGCTTTGAGTGAGACCTGAGTACTTCTGAAACACTCTGGGAAGATTAGGTGTTCTGAGTCTTCTCACTCAAGATTCCTCACGTGTTAAGGCAGAACCCTGCGAGGATCGTAAGGATAAGGTGACAGTGCATTTAAAGTATCACATATATAAGATTTCAGTCACTGACCACCT
>LZPO01017308.1:97165-108875 GCA_001675575.1 Neotoma lepida
GCCTGCCTCTGCCTCCCAAGTGCTGGGATTAAAGGCGTGCGCCACCACCGTCCGGCAAGGAAGAAGTTTCTAATAATAATACTTTTTTCTTTTTTTCTTTTTCTGTTTGACTCGTAGGAGAAAACTGAGTGCCTAATACAACAATATGAAGCTGTTAGCTTGCTCAACTCAGAGCGCTATGCCCGCCTAGAGCGGGCACAGGTCCTAGTGAATCAGTTTTGGGAAACATACGAAGAGCTTAGCCCCTGGGCCGAAGAAACTCTGGCATTAATAGCACAGCTGCCCCCTCCGGCTGTTGATCATGAGCAACTCAAACAGCAGCAGGAAGAGATGAGGGTAAGGAGACCAGCCACTTCTCCCTCAGTGAAAACACTCATTAANGCCTATGGGGTGAATTTTACGTTACAAAGTTAACTCCTAATCACAATTTCTTTTCACAATGAAAATGCATGTTAAGCTTTCTTCATCGTTGAATATTAATTGATAAAATATTAAGATTATAGATGTGTCGAGAAGCTGTCAAGCCAGGCATGGTGGTGCATGCCTGCAATCCCAGCACTCTGGATATTTTTCATCATGAGCTAGAGGACAGCCTGAGTTACAGAGAAAATTCTAGTTCAGGCTGGGATATAGCAGAAGAAGTTCAAAAGTTAAATTCTTCAGACAGTTAAAGGAGAAAGAAGTGTAAAACACCGTTTGCATATAGGGATAAAGAAAGAGCTAAGGCTGCGGTTAGCGCAGTGGTGGAGCCCTTGTCACATGCCTCAGGCCCCAAACTTNATCCCCAATGTACAAGAAGAAACAATGAAAGAACCAGCTAAAAATCAAAGAAATTTAAACTATTTCTGAGGCTCTTCGGGTATTAAGGTCTGACTGGATGGCTCTTTCAGTTGATGAGAATGAGAGCTGTGAAGGAATTAATCAGAGTATTTGCCTCAGATATTTACATGAAAGAAATTTATAGAGGTATCAGGTAAAACTATACCATGAATAATGCTTTACTTAAATGTTCATTTCTGGTTTATGATTTCCTTAGTACTATTCCCATGTTTCTTTAAGTGGAGGGTGTAAACTGGACATAGCAGGAAAGTCAGAGTGGTGGAGTTACCAAATGATTGCTGTTCTTAAGTTACCCTGCTTAGTGACTCAGTCTGAAGTGTAGACAGATACTAAGCTATGTAATATATATTATAATAATGTGATACCAAGACATACTTAGTAGCAGTGTGGGAAGTGAGACTTCCAGGAAGACTTCCATAGTGATTGGACGTCTGATCTGGTTTGGGAAATTAATAGAATTGCATAGCATTGGAGCCCAAAACCCCCATAAATGGTGAGAAGCTAGGACTTGCTGATTAACACTTCAGTTTCTTCCTCTCAAAGTTGCTACTACCTATGATCAAAGTATCTAAATAAACTGATATAAACCTGCTCATTTTTTTTTGTTTTGTTTGTTATGACCTAGGAAACCTCTTTATATTTTTGTTGCTAATTGCTTGCACTTTTCACTTACTGTTTTAATTCATATTTCTTTCCATAGCAACTGAGGGAATCCATTGCTGAACACAAGCCTCATATTGATAAGATACTAAAGATAGGTCCACAACTAAAGGAGCTAAACCCTGAGGAAGGGAAAATGGTGGAAGAAAAATACCAGANAGCAGAAAACATGTATGCCCAAATAAAAGATGAGGTGCGCCAACGGGCCCTGGCTCTGGATGAGGCTGTGTCCCAATCTGCTCAGGTGTGTTGTGTGTTTGTATTAAAATTCTCAACGCCCACTAGTCTAAGTTACGCCTCTGTGTGCAGGAGTACCCAGACATTATCTGTAGAGTAGGAAACTGTCTCCTTGCATTTCTGTTCTCCAGAGCATTGGTTCACTGACACTGTATGAAAGGTGAAGTACATCTTGGCTGCTATGTGTGATTGTTTATTGATGGTTTCTCTGAAAACTTCATGCTACAGTGACTCTTTAGTAGGGATGATTTGAGGATAAATTAATCTTGCAGATCCAAAACCAGTGATTACCCTAACAAAATCAGGTTCCAATTGAGGCTATTAATGGTGAGGTTTAGAATGCCAGCACACTAACTTAAGCAGCCAGTTTTTTAGTTCAGAAAAAGTATGCTTCCATAGGGAGACATACACCAAAGAGAAGGGAAAACCACCAGCAGTAGAGTTTAAAGCATGTAATACACACTTCTCAACTAATATATTACTGTTAGTGGTACTTTCGTCATGTCTGGGTATTTTATTCCTTGTTGAGTCAATATTCTTGGTTAATACTTGTACTTACTCAAGTTTTTCCCCCCCACCTCCCGTCCCATCTCACTCACATTGTGGAATGTGTTACTTTGTGTTGTTGCTGCCTGCTCCTGTGTTCCCCACATCGTCACATTTCATTGTTGTGTTGACTGCGCCCACCATTACAGATTACAGAGGTAAGGTGCCCACTCACTCCCATGGGAATCAGTGTTCTTATAGAGCTGAGAATTGAGGACATTGCCTATAAGAAAGCTTCCCTTACCTTTGTGGAAGTTTAATGTGACCATTCTGTTTGGGATGGAATATAGAAGTAAGGGAGCAGTGGGAAATGATTTAAGAAATTTGTTTTTCTTGTAGGGCACTTGACATTGATGAGCCTTACTCAAATTAATAAATCCAAAGTTGGTTTTAAATGGAGTTTTTAGACAAAAACTCTTTCTGTGCTATTCTCTCTTTCTAACTTATATATCAAATTATAAATTCAGAATTTTATGACTTTAGTCATTTTATTCAAAGTACCAGAAAAGTGGGAAGGTTAGATTTGGCCTACCTTGTTCCCTTTCATCATGCCAGCATTTTCCTTTCTCTTGTTCCACATTGTGGGTTGTTAAACTGCATACCATACATAGTACTTCAGACTCCAGGCCACTCAGCATGTTAAGTTCCCATCCATGTACATAGCGATGGAGGACATCTTACTTGTTGGTCTGGTCTGTTGCATGCAGCTGTCATCTGAGATGCTGAGTACTGACTCTCACTAGTTCATAGTCCTGTCCCTATCTCATCATATTAGTTGGAGTTTGAGAAGTGTATTGTGACAATACTAACCATTTTAGTGCATTTTTGGTATATTACTTANTATTTTTTGACTCACAAAATGAATACTGTCTTTTTCCCACTCTAATGGGCCAGCACTAGTGTACTATGTCCAAACAGTTTTTTAGACAAACTCAGCACTTAATAGACATTGGGATGGACTGAACACAGGCACTCCAAAACAATAGGTTTATAGTTTGTCCTTATGCCCTAACATGTCCCCGAATATGATAAAGTATTGCTATAATGACTAATAACCCAACTTTGTTTAGTTTCATGATAAAATTGAACCCATGTTGGAGACTCTGGAGAATCTTTCCTCTCGCCTGCGGATGCCACCCCTGATCCCTGCTGAAGTGGACAAGATTAGAGAATGCATCAGTGACAATAAAAGTGCTACCATGGAGCTAGAAAAGCTGCAGCCATCCTTTGAGGCCCTGAAGCGCCGAGGAGAAGAGCTCATTGGGAGGTCTCAGGGAGCAGACAAGGATCTGGCTGCAAAAGGTACTTGATGAATCTAATTATTCTTGAAGAAGGACTGTAGAATGAGTTCTGGGCTGTGGCTACCTCCAGCATCCTACCCAGAGTCANTTCTCAAGTAATGAGTATTCCAAAAAGTTGTGTGGAATTCATTTAGAATTCAGAACACATTTTCCTATTGAAACAAGGTTACAATTGGGAGCTGGATTCCCAGGCCAGGAAACAAATGCTCCTTTAACCCCTAAAGTGAGGATCACAGTGTCAATAGTGGGCAGAACATAACTACCTTTTGTAACACTTTGCATGGGAAATTCACAGAAAGTTCAATAAGAACACTGGAAGGAAGCATTCCCATTTCAGCCCTTTGTAAGTTAAGGGCTTTTATCTTACCAGATATTTTGTGTGATATTTCCAGATTGCTTCTGTGGTCCCTTTATGAGGGAGATCAACAAGCAGAAAGACCAGTAGGAAAGCTACTGTAAACTATAAGTAATGTCAGAATGAGATTGAATTTCAATGAAAATTTTAGATTTCAAATTTAGAGAGGTTCTGTTCACATCTCTTCTTTACTGCAGAAATCCAGGACAAGCTGGATCAAATGGTATTCTTCTGGGAGGACATCAAAGCACGGTCTGAAGAGCGAGAAATTAAATTCCTTGATGTCCTTGAATTAGCTGAGAAGTTCTGGTATGATATGGCAGCTCTCCTGACCACCATCAAAGACACCCAGGATATTGTCCATGACTTGGAAAGTCCTGGCATTGATCCATCCATCATCAAGCAACAGGTTGAAGCAGCTGAGGTAATAGAAATACAAAACATCATCTTGTATGTGTGTGCTTTAACAAAATACTATATCTAAGTTGATTGGGGTGTGTGTGCACGTATGTGGTGCTGGTGGTGATTTTTTATCTTGTTTGTTTTCATGCGATGCTGAGGATTGAACCTGAGGTTTCATACTTGCTNAGCAGGTGCAGTGCCTCTGAGCTAAGCCCCCAGGCCCTGAGTGTGTTGTGGTAGCTGCTTATCAAGGCTCAATGTTTTGAAAGCTTTGTTTTGTTTTTAAGGTGAGACCTTTTTCCACTTTCAGGGAGGAGATAGACAGTAGAAAATAAAAAATTCTGAATTCATCATCCAGGGATAGCAAGTTACTTAAACTCATCTTTTTCTAGTCTTTCTGGGCAGTCTAATTTTTACTAGATGGACTTCACATGATAGCCATTTGGCAATGCCTGTCTCACCGTTTTATTTCAGATACTTNTCATATGAAAACTTTCTCCTCTATCCCTCTCTGTTAGTGTGTGAACTGTGGTTTAGTCTCTAACAAAGAACTGATTGTGTTTAAGATTATATAGTCCAGCTGTGACCTGGNCTGTCAGCACCAACGTTTGTGATTTCTACTGTGTTGTTTCATATATTTTTTTCTTGGAGCCAGGAAGGGCTGCTTAATTATCAAACCTCATTGTACCCTTCAAATTTATGCTTTTCTTGCCATTTTTGTCATCACTGCATGCTCATATTTTGTGACTTACGTATATATTACATTTGATCTATGTATTTTTTTATATGTATGTACACTGACCATTTGAATATGAGGGTACACTCTGGATAAGCAATATCTTAAGCGTAAAAATCATTTTATGATTTTTGAGGTTCTACTTAGTGTTTGCTCTTGACTGACGGGCTACGTTGCATTTGCAAAACTTGAGAAGTTATGTTCTGCTTTCTGTTTTGANTCATTTTGTGCTCTTTTCATATAGACGATTAAGGAGGAGACAGATGGTCTGCATGAGGAGTTGGAGTTCATTAGAATCCTTGGAACAGATTTGATTTTTGCCTGTGGAGAAACGGAGAAGCCTGAAGTGAAGAAGAGCATTGATGAGGTATGGAGGGTGGGGGAAGGGTCAAGTGAGACATAGTGGGGTTAGACCAGAGAGGTGTTACTAGAAGAATGTGATTCACTATTTTTCCCATAGATGAATAATGCTTGGGAGAACTTAAACAGAACTTGGAAAGAAAGGCTAGAAAAGCTTGAAGATGCCATGCAAGCGGCTGTGCAGTATCAGGACACTCTCCAGGTAAGAGGCTGGGAGGTGCCCACAAAGGAAATACATGTTCTGCTTTCTCTTGTCATTTTCTAAATCTGGTGTGGAGTGACTTACCCTCAGTACTGCAGTGTTTTCAAACTTAAGACAGTGTTGCTTCTGCATTTCTGGCCTAAGTTTTACACGTCCATTGAGAAAAATGTTGACATAACATACATCCAAGTTTCTACTACTGTTGCCATTTTTATTGCCATTGCCTGCTTGTCATATTTGTACCCATTCAGCTATTCAGTGAAGCTGGTCAGATTGTGTAAGTCACCACTTGCTAGAGGTCCTAAACCCACATACTCAGGAAGCCCAACATTGGGAAGGAAATGGCCCTTCTCTTCTAACCTCATGTTTGTGTTTTTGTTTCAGGCTATGTTTGACTGGCTGGATAACACTGTGATCAAACTCTGCACCATGCCCCCAGTGGGCACTGACCTCAACACTGTCAAAGATCAGCTAAATGAAATGAAGGTTTGTATCTAGGAATAGCTTTGAAAAGAGAGTTGAAGACTTGGCTTAATGTTAACATTAAGTACATCTTTTATAGGAGTTCAAAGTAGAAGTTTACCAACAGCAAATTGAGATGGAAAAACTCAATCACCAGGGTGAATTGATGTTAAAGAAAGCTACCGATGAAACAGACAGAGACATTATACGAGAACCACTGACAGAACTCAAACACCTCTGGGAGAATCTGGGTGAGAAAATTGCCCATCGACAGGTAAGGCTAGTGGTACCATAGGTCAGTAAACTGCTGTCTACCCTCTCGGATTTCCTAACAAATGTTCCTTGTCTTGTCCCGAGCAGCATAAGCTAGAGGGTGCTCTCTTGGCCCTTGGCCAGTTTCAACATGCCTTAGAGGAACTAATGAGTTGGCTAANTCACACTGAAGAGTTGCTTGATGCTCAGAGACCAATAAGTGGAGACCCAAAAGTCATTGAAGTTGAGCTTGCAAAACACCATGTAAGTATTTTCATTTCTACCTAACGTCAGTTTGAAAGCAGATACCACCAGAAGCTTAATGTCATGTGAACCTTGAGCCAGGTTTAATTGGCATCAATAGAGATAAATTATGTCATTCAACATTTTTTAGGTTCTAAAAAATGATGTTTTGGCTCATCAAGCCACTGTGGAAACAGTCAACAAAGCTGGCAATGAACTTCTTGAATCTAGTGCTGGAGATGATGCCAGCAGCCTAAGGAGCCGCCTGGAAACCATGAACCAGTGCTGGGAATCTGTGCTGCAAAAGACAGAGGAGAGGGAGCAGCAGCTCCAGTCAACTCTGCAGCAGGTATGCGTATGTCCAGTCCAGGTGGAAGAGCTTTGGGAGGAGGCCTATGTGAGAGAAAGGNAACCATGTGGGGTAGAACCCCTTATGAAAAGAGCAGCTTTTGATTAGTGGGCCCCTTGGGATTTGTTTGCAGTTCAGTGTATTTACTCTTCACAGTTAGTCTTTACTCTGACCAACTTATTTTGTGATTCAGATTTTTCCTATATCATCAAGTCAGGCTTCTCCCTATTCATGAATCCCTTAGTCCATTNGTAAGATTGTATTAGGCATCGGTACTGTGTTATAGTAAGGTCTGAGGGATTTTCCTAGATTATAGCCATAAGCAAGCAGATTGTGCCAGTTCAGAAACAAAATAACTACTGTGTCTGGGAACAGCTTCAGATCCCTCCCAGTAAGCTCAGTATCATTCCAAAAGTGTGCTTTTATAGCTGCTTGCTTACTGATCCTGTTGATATGTCTTTTTTCAAAAGGCCCAGGGTTTCCACAGTGAAATTGAAGATTTCCTCTTGGAACTCAATAGAATGGAGAGCCAGCTTTCTGCATCTAAGCCTACAGGAGGACTCCCTGAGACTGCTAGAGAACAGCTTGACACACATATGGTAACAGCAGTTCTGATTGCACATAGCATCTTATATTCAGTAGCCTCTCTGAGAAACGTTAGTGCAGCTCATCTACAGATTTTAGTACCCAACACAGGCAGCAGCAGTGAAGTAAAGAGTCAGCTAGAAAAGCATCCATGAGCTGGTAAACTTGAGTCCAGTGGGTACCAGAGTACTGACTAGACGTGAGAGCATCACCAGTGTGCTTATATTCAGTAAGGCTTTAGGAGAAATCTGAGCGATGTTGACAGTATTTTAAGTGAGCCTACTGAGAACAAAATGCAACATAATTTCTAGGGAAATCCTTAATAAAAAGTGGAGATAAATTATTAAAGACTACTTTTAAGTTCTTTGATCCTTAAAAAAATAATTTTATTTTCTTGGTGAGTTGATTGTTTCCATATTAAGGAGTAATTGTAAATTTTATTTAATAATAGCTCATACTTTGAACTGAACTTCTATTAAGACAAGGCCTTTGGGGACTTTCCCAGACTGTGCTAGTGAAATCTATGTGTATGGGGTCTTCCAGGAAGTAGGTATTATTGATATCTTTCTCTCCCTCCTGTTGTAGGAACTACATTCCCAGCTGAGAGCCAAGGAAGAGACTTACAATCAGCTACTTGACAAGGGCAGGCTTATGCTCCTCAGCCGTGGTGATTCTGGGTCTGGCTCAAAAACTGAACAGAGTGTAGCCCTCTTGGAACAGAAGTGGCATGTGGTCAGCAGTAAGGTGGAGGAAAGAAAGGTACCACTGCAGAAACATTGTTTGGCAGTATGTTTGGTGACCATAAGACATTACCATCTTCATTTTATGGTGATGTTTTTGAAAATGGATATGTTGTGATATGTCAGAGACTTACCCTCATAATGGACTTCATATTAACGTATCTTTGATTTCTATTTTCCATGGCACTGCTGGTGTTAGTTCCTGCTAATACTTCATTGTACAATTGTTCCTTTTCTCTACCTACCAGTTAAGACATCACTGCCTGTTACTGTTAGTGCTGGACTTCATATCTGACACTAATTGCCAATTTATGTTCCTACTTGAAAACAAAGTTTAACATAGAATTGAGAAGATGGAGACAGGGCAATATAAGAAGTGTAACCAGCAACATTCTGCAAGGAATTTTACTGAAAACCAGGAGAAAGATCAATGATGACCTCTTCCCAATTAATTCTCAGAAACTGGGTTTTCTTCTTTGTAAAAGCAGAAAGGAGGAGAAGGGATCAAGGCTCTTTTCAAAAAGGTTTTTTTGTTTGTTTGGTTTTTGGTTTTTTGTTTTGTTTTGCTTGGTTGATTGGTTTTTGGTTTTTGAGACAGGGTTTCTTGGTAGCTCTGGCTTTTCTGAAACTCACTCTGTAGACCAGGCTAACCTCAAACTCNGAGCTATCTGCCTGCCTCCACCAGGGCTGGCTAGTTTTTTTGTTTTGCGTTTTGTTGTTGTTGTTGTTGTTATTGTTGTTTATTTTTTCTTTTTAATGACTACTGAGTCTCATTTTCTTCTTTGCTAGTCAGGTCAAATATAAAATATGCAAATAACCTCTCTTGTTAATTCTCTCTATCTTCCGGTCTCTCTGTCTGTCTCCCTGTCTCTCTCTCCTGTCCTCATTCAGATGGCCTTTTGCCGCCGCCACCACCACCACCACCACCCCACCCCCCATAAACCTCTTGCATGAGGGGAAAAAAATGCAAATAAATCCACTGGCCATGTCCACTTAGTAAATAGGGAGTGTGTCCTGGACACTGTGCAGGTGTTATAGGAAGAGTAAACAAACATGCCCCATCGTTTTGGAATTGCTGGGTAGAAAAACATAGACCATACTCACATACTAAGGAACATTTTTAAAGAGATGCTAGTTTGTCAAATTGTTCTGGTATGGCTTTGTGTGATTTTGTGATGTGAAGAATGACCAAAAGGACCTGAATGTAAGTCTGTATTCTAATTCCTGTTCTCTGTCCTGCAGAAGGCAAAAGTGAAATTAATGAGAGAAACTGAGGCAGAATTCCAACTCAATTAAGTTTCCTAGCAAGGATTTTGAGGCAGGAGAATCTCAAATGTAAGGGTAGCATGGACTGTAAAGCAAGAAAATTACTTTTGGTGTCAAGAATAGTCATTTCTGATTATGTAGGAATATTATATTTCAGGATAATTTAGAAATCCTTTATTAAACATGTATAGTGCTCTATTAAAAACTAGACTTTAATANTAATTTCTAGCTGTGTCTGACAGCTTTGAGGTGACTTCATGTCCACCAGAATTGTTTGTATTGGTTCATCCTTGTTTTTCAGTACTGGAGATTGAATTTAGGCCTCACTTGTGCTAGGCAAGCGTTCTGCCACTTCGTGTTGTATGTTTTTAGAACACCCGTTATAAAGTAACCTGAAAGGATGAAGAAAAAACACATGTAATCTAATCAACTGCAGTTAGTAGCAGTTTAAGTTTTTAGTATACTTTTTTAATGTATTCATTTTTAGTATATTCTGGATATAATCATCTTTTTAAAATCATCATTTACTTTGCCTGCCTAGTAGATGGCCACAGGTGTCCACTAAGAAGCTGGGACTAGAAATCCCTGAGAATGGAACTCATGGACCTGGGCTGGGATCTAATAATGGAGAGTAGCACTGGCCCTGAGTGAGCCATTATTTTCTGTCATTCTGATTTANATGAGAGNAGTTTAAAAAGTTATATTCAGGTGTGTTCCTAGAATGNGTGGCATCAACACACATTTTAGACGCCGGTATTTCATGCTATATTTTCTAANCACATGTATTTAAACAGTGAACACTNTAACAGCACCGTCTTTGCAGTCATGAACGTCTCATTTACTTTCTCCACACCATAAAGTGTACATTAAATGGGGATTTTTACCCGGAACAGACTTTAAGTTCTGTAGTATCACCACCACAAGAGCATACTCACTTACACTTACTGAGGAGATTCCTCTGTTCTGAAATGTTCCAGGAAGTAGAGAGTGGCCAAGAGAATTGATCCACTAATTGTGCCTTTTCATTTCTCATTTGTTCAGTTCTTGTCCATGTGTTTCTAGCTTCCGACACTTAACGTTAGAATTTCCATCTTTATTTGAGGCGTATTTAGTGGTTCATTAAGTGAGTCTTCTTGTCTAGGATCATTTAATCTGGTATACATCTCATACTTTTGTTGTATAAATTTTGANCTTGGTGCTTTTTCTTCTGTGTGTTTTATGTAAAATTTAGTCAAAACTTGAAGAGGCCCTCAGCCTGGCAACAGAATTCCAGAATTCCCTGCAAGAATTTATCAACTGGCTTACTCTAGCAGAGCAGAGTTTAAACATCGCCTCACCTCCCAGCCTGATTTTGAACACTGTTCTTTCCCAGATAGAAGAGCACAAGGTAACTATGCCTTAAGATGATGCCACCTCCCCTTTAAAAGGATTCGTTTAAAGGAGTGCTCCTTTGCCTTATTTTATAGCTAAAAAGAGCAATATTTTCCCACAGGTTTTTGCTAATGAAGTAAATGCTCATCGAGACCAGATCATCGAGCTGGATCAAACAGGGAACCAGTTGAAGTTCCTTAGTCAGAAACAGGATGTTGTCTTGATCAAGAACCTTTTAGTTAGTGTCCAGTCTCGGTGGGAGAAAGTTGTCCAGAGATCCATTGACAGGGGGAGGTCACTGGATGATGCCAGGAAGCGGGCAAAGCAAGTAAGTTATTAAAGAAGGCACTAACTTGATGAACTGCCTTGAGTCCCGAACCTCTGAAATGGTGGTCAGAGATGAGTTGTACAGTTCTTTTCTGTTACAATGTATACCTTACTTTATTTTAGTTCTATGAAGCTTGGAAAAAACTGATTGACTGGCTAGAAGATGCAGAGAGTCATCTGGACTCAGAACTGGAGATTTCCAATGACCCAGACAAAATCAAACTTCAGCTTTCTAAACATAAGGTAAAGTGGTTCATTGCTGTGAAGTCCTATGCTTGGTATTCACCAAAGCTTGTTGCTTGCTAAAAGTAGAAACCAGAGCCTATTTAAAACAGTTGATTCTGTTAAAATACCAACAAGGGGCTAGGAATGTAAATCATTTGGTAAGAGTTCTTGCCTGGCATGGACAAGGTCCTGAATTTGACTACCTAGTACCTCATAAACTAGCCATGGTGGCACTTGTGTGTAATCCCAAG
>LZPO01017308.1:111546-137280 GCA_001675575.1 Neotoma lepida
GAAGTTGGAATTTGTTAAGAAACAGGTTGAATATCGATTTATGCACAGGCATTGAGGGAGAAAAGGGGTCGATGCTGCAGGCTTCTTGAGAGTCACCTGCTTGTNCTTTGTGACATACCATCCTGCCTTCCTCTGCATAAATAAGACACACAAAATAAAATAAATCATTAAAAATTTTTTTAAAAATGAATTCTCATTTCTTCTTTAACTAGGTTTTCCAAAAAGAATTGGGAAAGCGAACCGGCACTGTTCAAGTCCTGAAGCGGTCAGGCAGAGAGCTGATTGAGAACAGTAGAGATGACACAACTTGGGTAAAGGGACAGCTCCAGGAACTGAGTACTCGCTGGGATACTGTGTGCAAACTCTCTGTTTCCAAGCAAAGCCGACTTGAGCAGGCCTTAAAACAGGTAAGATAAACAGGGGTACCTGAGCACATGGATCTTAGTTTCTTTACCAGGACCATGAAGTCCCACAGTCTTGGAACAAAAATAAAGTTGATATTTTGAACATTCTATGGGACTTTCACCAGTCATTGAACTGATTTTCAAAAGTTTACNAATTAAGGTGACCTTTATGGCATTGGACAAGGGCATCAAATGCCTCTGATAGTATGTGGTCCTGGATGCTTCTTCAGCACACTCTGTAATGTCTAGTGCCTCAGCTGCAGAGGGAGGCCAGATCTTCTTGTGCTTGGTTATTTCAGGCAGAAGAGTTTCGGGACACAGTCCATATGCTGTTGGAATGGCTTTCTGAAGCAGAACAAACACTTCGCTTTCGAGGGGCCCTTCCTGATGACACAGAGTCCCTACAGTCTCTCATTGACACTCACAAGGTAATCTAGCCTCAAGGTTTGGTGATCTGTGCTACTCAGCCATGGTGAGAATTGCCCCAGCACTAAAGAAAAGCAAGACTTGCTTGTAAATGTCAGACCTATGAAAAGAAGAAAAACCAGAGTGAGCTGTTTGTGTACTCAGCAGAAACTAGAGGCTTTGTGATGCCTGTCATTAGCCTTCATTCATATTTATACAACTCACTCATACTGGCTTTATATTTTGTAAGATTTATTTATTTTTATTTTATGTATATGGTTTTGCCTACGTGTATGTCTGTGCACCTCATGCATGTCTGGTGCCCAAGGAAACCAGACCAGATCCCCGAGAACTGGAGTTACGGATAGTTGTGAGCCACTGTGGAGGTGCTGAGAATCACGCCCAAGTCCTCTGGAAGCAGCTGAGTCATCTTTAACCACTGAGTTATCTCTCCAGACCCTCAAGTTGGCTTTAAACAAGTAAAACTACATAGTGTTCTAAAAGAAAAGGCAGGACATTTCCCTTTCTAATTTTTGTTTGTTGGTTGGCTAGATATTGAGATGTGTGGTGATATATTGTGTACCTTAATAAACTTTGGCTGAAGATCAGAGGACAGAACAAGCCATTAGATTAAACATAGATGCCAGACAGTGGTGGCACGCACCTTTAATCCTAGCACTCAGGAGGCAGAGATCCCTCTGGATCTCTGTGAGTTCAAAGCTACCCTGACTACATGAGATTGACTCAGCTTAAGAGAGAAACAGAGCCAGGCAGTGGTGACACACACCTTTAATCCTAGCACTTGAGATCTCATGGTTTTGCTTGGGAAGCCACACGTCTTTAACCCTAGCACCAAAAAGGAAGTGATACGGTGGGTGGAGAAAGGTATATAAGACGTGAGGAGACAGGAACTAAGGCTTTTCGGCAGAAGCCTCTCTTTCAGCTAGAGGCCTATCAGCTGAGGCTTTTCAGATTGAGAAGTTGGTGAGGTAAGAGGTGGTGGCTGTGGCTTGCTCTGCTTCTTTGACCTTCAGGTATATTTTATTAGGGTACACAATCTATCACCACAGAGATGGGGGTCTTATTATGTACCCTTGAACTCCTGAACACCCTACCTCAGCCTCCCAGGTGCTAGGATTACAGGTATGTGTTAAAATACCCAACTCCATTTTGCTTCTCACCTGCACATACCTTTATTTGACTTAGCTTATGTTAACTAGCTTTTTGGCCCTTCTCTGATCTCCTAAAACCACTTAGCATGCTGCAGAATAAAACATGGTATATGGTGCCTCCTCGGTCAACTCTAATGAAAGAGGAAATGTTTCATGTTATCTATCTAGATATTTTAATCTTAGTTTTGTTGTTGTATTCTATTGTGGTAGGAATTTTTAAATATTTTAGTGTTTTATGGCTGTCATCATATTTTTCCAAAAGAAATATACTTTAAATACAGAAATAAAAGGGCTGGAGAGGTGATTCAGCAGTAGGAGCACCTGCTGCTATTTCAGAGGTTTGGTTGCTAGCACCCNTATGGTGGCTCACAGCTGTCTGTAACTCCATTCCTGGAGATCCAGTACCTTCTTCTGACCTCTTCCAGTATCAGGCACACCCATGGTGCACATACATACATACAGGCAAGATATTCATATATATAAAATAAATGTTTTAATAAAATGGAAATGAATACAAATAAAAAAGGGAGAAACTGAAAATAGAAACTGGAGCAGGGAGAATAGAGGCATACTAGTGTCCCTAGTCTTCGTTGTCATCTCTAACAGAGTGTCATTCTTACCTTCCTACATCTTTTAGAACTAGATACACGAAGCTAGCAATACCTACATATAAGCAAGCTTTTTCGAGGCTTGTGCTAACACATAGGAAAACAAACAATGAAATGTTTCTCTTTTTAATATAAACTAATGGTACTGGTAGGTAGATTTGTCAAGTTTTTGGTTTTGGCTCTTGTTTATTTAGGAATTCATGAAGAAAGTAGAAGAAAAACGGGTTGATGTGAACACAGCAGTGGCAATGGGAGAAGTCATCCTGGCTGTCTGCCATCCCGATTGCATCACGACCATCAAACACTGGATCACCATCATCCGAGCTCGCTTTGAGGAGGTGAGTCACCACACACCCAGTAAGCTGGAATCACAGTGAGTGAATACTCAGAGTCCATCAGATAAAGAACCTTTCATTCACTATAAGCAGTTGTGTTTCAATAAAAACTGACAGGATGGCTGGAGTAGTGCTGGTGCAGTTAGGTGCTCATTAGTAGCTTCTGTGGACACCTTGTGTTTTGCTTCCTTCCTTCCTGAGAAGTTTGTGTTTAATAGAATGTACTAGATTTGCTTTTGGCAGAAATGACTCCTTGTTGTACCTCTCATTTGAGTTTTCTTAGCTGAAGTCAGAGAGGAATCTCTTGGCTCCTTAAGTTGGTCCCTCCTATGAGTAAAGGTGTATGATCAGATAGGAAGGGGGCTTTGAAACAAACAAAAGGATGTGCTTTTCTGAAAGCGGTCATGGTTTCTCTCTCCACAGGTCCTGACATGGGCAAAGCAGCACCAGCAGCGCCTGGAAGCAGCTCTGTCAGAACTGGTGGCTAATGCCGAGCTCCTGGAAGAACTTCTGGCCTGGATCCAGTGGGCTGAGACTACCCTAATCCAGCGGGATCAGGAGCCCATCCCTCAGAACATAGACCGAGTTAAAGCTCTTATCACTGAGCATCAGGTATCTTGCTTCTCTGTATCTTCTGTGTGTCGTGGACCACATTCCCATCCTTACTGCATATATTACTACAGACTTATTAGCTTACAACAGCTCTGTTTATCAGTTTTCATGAGTTAGAAGTCAAGGCGTGGCTTAGCATCTTAGGGTTTCATCAGGCAGAAATCACGATTTCCTCAATCCCGAGTTGTTGTGCTTTGAGATACCTCTCTAGCCGATAGTTTGCAATTCTCATGTGGAGCTCAGGATCCTCTTCCACATTCATTGGTTTTGTTGACAGAATTCAGTTCCTTGCATTTGTAGGATTGAAGACTCCATTTTCTTGCTGGCTCCAGCTCCTGGAGGTCACTAAGGTCGTGGAGCACTCNTTGTATTTTCAAAGCCACTAGCAGAAACAGTTTAGAGTCTTTAGAAGATGAAGTGTACCCCACAGAGTAGCCACTTACAGTTTCACAGGCATTAATTACACAGGGCAGTTCACCAGAAGTGGAAATCTTGGAACCTAGCTTAGAAGCCTCCTGACCTTTGTTGGAGCCAGAAGCCTATTGGCCTGACATCATTTTATCACAGAAATAGGAAAAGTAAATATTAGAATTTCCTAGCCCATATTCTATCACTCTGTCTTCTATACCAAAGGAAGANTGATTCTTTTCAAGCNNAGATCTGGTCCTGTCTCTTCCCTTGCCTCCTNTCATCCTCACAATACAATCCTAACTCCTTAGCTGGACACGGACCTTTCTGGATCNCCTGCCTACCCCTCCAGCCCCATTTCTTGCTAATCCTTTGATTGTACCCTCTTGTCAGCAAATGAAATGAAGAATCCTGATCCACAGTACTCTCAGGCTTCCATGTTCTATCCAAACCATCTGCCATAGCTGTCCTTCCCCATCCTTGAGTTCTCTGTTCCTTAGTAACTCAGCCCTTCAGAAGTACTTATCTTCTCTGCATAATTGTATAACATTTAACATTAAATTCTTGGTTTTCATCACTCAGCTGTGAGTTCCTTGAAGGCAGAGGCTGTCTCTTTTCTTCCTCCTTCATGTCTTTAGTGCCTAATAAAGTGCTTTGGTCAGTCATTCTCAATATGTATCTGTCTGTCCCTTCTCTCTTTTTTGTTTTTTCTGTGTGTGGGGTGTTTCAATCCAGGGCCTTGCATATGTTCAGCAAATACTTTACCACTGAGTTATACTCCCAGCCTAATTTAATCTTTTTAAGGAGTAAGAAGTTACACGGGGCAGTCTATCACTTGGGCAGTCTGCCATGGGCTTGGCCTTTGTTAGAAAGAACTTTCCATTTTAGACCAAGGAAATTTTCTTAACTAATTTTTATATTTAACAGTCATTTATGGAGGAGATGACACGCAAGCAACCTGATGTGGACCGGGTCACCAAGACATACAAGAGGAAGAGTGCAGAACCCACCCACGCTCCTTTCATTGAGAAGTCTCGCAGTGGTAGCAGTATGTATCCAGCCCACTACACTAGTTGTTTTCTTCCTGCTAATTGCAGATGGAACCTCACAAAGTGCCATCACGAGAACTGTGTTTTGATTCCCCAAATCATATTGACTCTGGACCACAATCTCTCATTTTGAAACTTTACTTTTCTAACAATGGCTGTTTATTTATTTATTCATTTGCTTATTTTGATTAGTAAGAAGCTACAAGGTGGTGAAGCTTGTTCTGTTTTTTTTTAGCAGTGGCCTTTCATTGTTGTGTTTACATTGCACTAATCTAATTGTAAGATATGGAATCCACTGCTGTTTTCTGAGTTGATATGTCCTCAGGTCACTAAGGTAAAACATAATTGACTGGGTATGTGTAGGAGGTGGGTACTCTTCATTGGTTCGGAGGAGAGGCAGCAGTTCTGGAATTAATANGCCTCTGTACCAGAATGTTGCCATCCCCGTGTTTCTTTTCGGTTACAAAATGAATATTAGTGTAAAAGGCTAGTTCATATATACAGTTATTTCTTTTCTTGATTTTGAGACNGTATTCCAAGGCTAGCCTCAAACTGAGTACATAGCTAAGGATAACCTTGAACATACAGGCATTTCTTTATGGACTGGTAAAGCCAGCATTTCTAATCTTGTGATTATTTTTCTATTTAGGAAAGTCCTTGAGTCAACCCACTGCTCCTCCCATGCCAATCCTCTCACAATCTGAAGCAAAAAATCCACGAATCAACCAGCTCTCTGCCCGCTGGCAGCAAGTATGGCTGTTAGCACTGGAGCGCCAGCGGAAGCTGAATGATGCCTTGGACAGACTAGAGGAGGTAAACACTGTCCTTTAAAGCTCTCTTAGTATGACCTGTGTGCCTTTTATCTACTTCTTCAGAAGTAAAATCAGCCCTTCACTCATTTATTCCCCTTCCTTCAGGCGCCTGAATAGGAAAAGATAGATTTTTAAAGAAAACCCACTCAAGCAAAGGAAGCTGTGCCATATGGTGTAAAACCATAAATCAGACATTCCATCCAAGAGGGAGGCCTGTGTTTCTGAGTTCCCTCAGCAATATGCCATGATTCAGTTTCAGAAACAAAGCTTCCAAAGTTGCTTCTAAATGTGTAGTTTGTATAAAAGGGAAGCCAGGCATGGTGGTTGGCACACGCCTTTAATCCCAGCACTCAGGAGGCAAAGGCAGAGGCAGGTGGATCTCTGAGTTCGAGGCCAGCCTGGTCTACAAATGAGTTCCAGGACAGCCAAGGCTACACAAAAAAACTGTCTAAAAAACGAAAAAAAAGTGGCGGGGGGGATTGTTAGTGATCCTGACATATGAAGAGATAGCTAGGTAGGTAGGTAGATAGATAAATATGAAAGGAGATGAACTTTTTATAATCTTGTTTCTTGTAGTCTTCAATAGCTCATGAAAAGCAAGTCAGTTTTGAAGTGTCATCTAAGGTGTATGGTACTGCACTTCCTCCTTTCTAACACAAGCATCTAATATCTTTTATATTCTTTTGTTTGTGCATATCAAAGCAGCTATACCCGGAAGTGAGTGTTCTGTGTTTTTTGTTGTTACTTCCGTAGGTCAGTTGCATTTTTAAGCACATTGGTTCTTGCTGCCTACCCTCCTCCCCCATTCCTTCCAACTTTGGAGTTTGAAAGACCAAAGGGGAAAATGTTGTGCTGTCAAGTGAGAATCACTAACATGGTTCAAGTAGCTAAAAACCCTGCCCATTATACAGGCCTGCTTTCCACCAATCAACACCAGTCAATCAACTATTTAATAGAGATGTTGGGTGGGCATTTGCTCCCTCTGGTGAAATTCCAAAGAAACATGCTTGGATGTAGGGTTGCATTCTTAATGCTTTCCATCTCGATCTTTAAGATCTCAGAAAATGATGGGAAACATGAGCCTCTTGATGTGGTTCCTATGTGTGTAAGTGCCTTCCATACAGCCTAAGAGAGGGGTGCTGAGGCCTTCCCTTTAAGACAGAATCCATCCCTTACATCTAAGTAGATGATCCTTGGAAAAGTCCAAAGAGAAAGCAAGACTGTCTCTCCCCATTCTTGTTCTCCGTGCTCCTTATTTTACAAAGTTGTTTCTCCTGCTCCACCATTACATCACTGCTTGTTTAAACATCCGAGGCTTTGAGTGAGGGAGGCAGATTGTGCTTTCCCAAGTGAGACAACATATAGACAGCATTGTTGGTGCCCCCTGGAAGGCCTGCATGGCTTTACTGAATGTCTGGGAATTTGGATATGCTTTGGGTTCAAAACAGCAAGTTTTGCTGACACCTCTGACNTCCATCTAGTTAAAGGAATTTGCCAACTTTGACTTCGATGTGTGGAGGAAAAAGTATATGCGGTGGATGAATCACAAAAAATCTCGAGTCATGGATTTCTTCCGGCGTATTGACAAGGACCAGGATGGGAAGATTACTCGCCAGGAGTTTATCGATGGCATTTTAGCATCCAGTAAGTTGATTCTTACTCTACACAGAGGTCACACCTGGATTCCTCACTCTTGGTAGAAGCTGTAACATTCTGGGAAATTGGTCTTTCTGAAGTAGGACCTACAGTCTGAGGGAAGAAACTCTCTGCTGAATGTGGTCTGTTGTTTTCATGGATGGAAGAATCTTATTTCAGTAGGACTAGAAAGAGTTCAAATTGTAAAATTTAAACAGGACAGAATGCTGTTCCAAAGCAACGCTATTAGAGTAATAACATCATTACTCTAATGATCCAATATCCAACAGTGCTGGCATNAATAAATCTATGGTGGTAATTCTATGGATGATTGTAATATTGTTTTAGTTTATATTTTTAGTGTATATGAAGTCTGATACTACTTTTTATTTTTAAAATGGGGGGGAGCTCCTAGTAATATAGCTCTGTTATTAAAGTGCTTGTGTGGCATGTATGAAGCCCTAGATTCTATCCTCAGCACCCCATAAACTTGTTATCATTGTACACATCTGTTATCCTAGCACTTGGTAAGTAATGGCAGGGAAGATCAGAAGTTCCTTGGCTAGCCTGGGCTATATGAAACCCTGTCTCAAAAAACAAAACAAGGGGCTGGAGAGATGGCTCAGCGGTTAAGAGCACTGAATGTTCTTCCAGAGGTCCTGAGTTCAATTCCCAGCAACCATATGGTGGTTCACAACCATCTGTAATGAGATCTGGCGCCCTCTTCGGTATACATAATAAATAAATCTTTTTAAAAAACAAAAAGATGCGAGGTCTGTGGGTAAAACATTAAGAAATCAACAATGACTAGTTCTTGGGTGATACAGTTTTAAAATGATTTGTATCTTTTTTAAAATTAGGTTTATTCACTTTATGTTCTATGTCAGTTTTTTGCCTGCATGTGCATATGCTTGATGCCCTTGGAAGTCAGAGGAGAGCATCAGATCCCCTGGATCTGGAGTTACAGATGGTTATGAACCACCATGTGGGTGCTGGGAATTGAACCTGAGTCCTCTACAAGAGCAACCAGTACTCTTAACAGCTGAGCCAATAATTGATTTGTATCTTTAAAATTTGTTATCTCCTGAATTTTCCAGAGTAGATATGTGGTGGTTTTGTTGTTGTTGTTGTTGTTGTTGTTATTTAGGAAAAAAAATCAAGATATAATTCTTTTTCTTCAGGTACTTGTATAATTGCCAACCAGCCACATATGTTTTAGTGTTTCAAATCCTCACAATGTTTCAAATCGTGTTTTATTTTCCCCAGAGTTCCCTACCACCAAATTAGAGATGACCGCTGTGGCTGACATTTTTGACAGAGATGGGGATGGCTACATTGACTACTATGAATTTGTGGCTGCCCTGCATCCCAACAAGGATGCCTATCGGCCAACAACTGATGCAGATAAAATTGAAGATGAGGTATGGGGAATTTGGAGTAGAATATTTTGACCATCAAGTTTATATCACCCTGAATTTGGATGGGTGAATCATCTTGGGAAGCAATCATTTAGAGTTAATGTTTAGGCAAGCTCTAGAGGGCCTTTGACTACTGAGTTCTAGCTTGGTCTAGAGGATGGATCCAACTCTAATACTCAAACCTATGGTACTATAAGGTCCAAGGAGGGGCTTTATAAGGGATTGGGTGGGCTTCAAATGCAGCATTAAATTAAAGGGTGAACCGTGTCATGGGGCTGTTGAGATGGCTCAGTGGGGAAAAGTGCTTGCCATGCAAGCCTGATGATCTGAATTCAATCCCTGGAACCACATAAATGTGGAAAGAGACTGACTTCCTGGGAATTTCGGGGTTCTAGGTAGAACTTTGGCTCAGTTCGTGATTTACTTTATTGGTCACTTGATTCTGATAGGTCTGTATTAGCACTTTTCCTCTAAAGAATTTTGAAGCAATGATGAGGAATATTTCTTTCATCTGCTATTTTTTTCTCAATATCTCTTTTATCTCAAGTAGGGTTAAATTTTGAATAAAAGATAAATGCATGTGTTAAAAGCCTAAAATGAACCAGGCATAAGCCTTTAATACCAGCAACTNGAAGACAAAGGTAGACAGATCTGAGTTGGGAACCAGGCTAGTTTGCATAGAGAATTCTAGGACAGCCAGGACTTCAGAGTGAGATCCTTTTTCCAAAGGAAAAAGACAAAAATGTTTAAAAAACAAATAATGAGTAGCTTCTCTGTTTACATTTTAAAACAAAGTCCTTCTCTGCCCTTACACCCTTTTGCTGTTCACAACCAACAGGTCACAAGACAAGTCGCACAGTGCAAATGTGCAAAAAGATTTCAGGTGGAACAGATTGGAGAGAATAAATACCGGGTAAGGAAGAGGAAACCAACCATTTGTGGAGGTCATTTCCTCCTGTGTCATCATGCCTTTTCACTGCTGGTGCCTCCCAAGGCCTAGGACCATGGACCTTCATCCCTAGGTGTCAGGTTTCAGGCCCTGTGCAATTCCATCTGAAAAGTTACCATTATCCAGGGAGACCATAGCTTATATTTGACAAGGTAGAAAACATTTTAGAGCCCTTACCTCACTACTGTCTGAAGTCTTTAGGGGAGTGAAGGTAATGGACCTTGGGAAACAGAGCCTGGTAACCTGCCTATAACCACAGAACTTGGAANGCAAAGGCAAAAGGATNATTGCAAACTCAAGGCCAACTCTACATAGTAAGTTCCAGCTACCCACAACNATATCACAAAAATATCTCAATTTTTTTTTAAGGTAGGAATGAGGGGTTNGAGATGGTTCGGCATATAAAGGTGCTTTCCACCAAGCCTGACAACCTGAGTTCAAGCCCTAGGACCCACATGGTGAAAGGAGAAACATACACCCAAAAACTGCCCTCTGATGTGTTTGTGCACATACAAATTTCCCTTTATTCTAATTTTTTTACTTAAAAAAGAGTGATGATTCATCCCCAAGAACTAGTCATAAATATAAGTGGCTCCCATGTTCATAGAAGACTATGTGTCAAGGCCCCAGCACCTTAGTGTTCCTGTGCTGAGCTGGGCTACAGCTGGGACCTACGTGCACTGGAGAGCCAGGCTCCTTCCCTGGGAAGACTTGCTAGATGTGACCAGAAGGAACNATAAACTATACTTGTGTTTTAGCTTCTCTTGGGGCTAGAGTCAGGGATGTAGTAGAGACCTAAACCAGGACTCCTAAACTGTTCATCAGCTTGTCAAGCGGCCCTAAAATTTTAAGAAAAAACAAAACAAAAAACAAAAAACAAAAAACTATGGTTGGCAAAGAAGATTTAGATGGCCATCTTCAGTTGAGACACAGGAACATCCAAGTTCCATTAGGAACTCAAAAATGTCTTCAGGGGCTGAAGCAGTAGCTCAGCAGGAAAGTGCTTGCTTGTAAAGCACGTACAGGACCCTGGGCTCAGCCACCAGGACTGGGCAGGGGTGTCCTGAAGACATCAAGTCCATGCTNTTTTTAGCTGAAGAGGGCAAGGTGAATCTGCCTCTTACCTAGCCCAGAGCACTTAGTAAGCTCCAGGGAGTNCTGTCTTACATGGTGGGTTTTGTTTTCTTGTGTTTATTTTTTGTTTGTTTAATTACCAATGAGTGAGATGGGTTGACAAAACCAGCACCAGATGGAGAGTTCAGGCTTTATTTGTAAAATCATTCCTGTGGTCAATGCCCAGTAAGAATGTGGTCAGTGTGTACTTAGACTGGTAATATAGTAAGACTACTATTTCTTAGTGTTAACTTGACAAAAATGTTCTCTTTTTTCCCCTGCATCCTTTACCCTTACTGTCTATAGTTCTTCCTCGGCAATCAGGTACAGTGTGCCTTGCAATGTCCTTCTCGGTGGATGTGGTCTTTGTAGCTGGTGTTGCCTGTTGTCTGCTATGGGGAAAGGACATAATCAGAAGCATGCCTGGGTCACATCTGGTTGTCTTACCAAGTGGAAAGACTGCTAACAAAGCTATTATCACAAAGCTATCTTATCAGCAAAAAGATACAATTTTATATTTTTTAAAAAATGAAATTTGCCATTCCAATTTAGGCTGGCTAAAAACAATGATATTATGCTGCACTGAGTTATAACTGTGATGACTCAGGAAAAATCGAGGCTCTGATATCATCCATTCCACCTGTAAAGAGCCTGGTCTTACACTTCTCTATTTGGGGTCTGAGGACCATTGGCACAGTTCTGATTCATTACCAGTCTTTTAATAGATAATACATAGATAATACAAATTTTGTAATATATACTTGAGTCACAAAGTCCTGAGTGTATCTTAATATTATCTAAGTACTAACTTAATAGTTATAGGTATTTATATTTATATTTTATAATATAAATTATAATTTATAATGTGGAAAGCATAATTGACTTCTGCCTAAAATTTGCAGATTATAGCCAACCATTCCAAATTAAATGGGCTCAGATTAGATTTGCACAGAGCAATATTGAACTCTTGACTCCACTTGGCAACTCTAACCTTTGAGATCTCTTTTGAGGGTTCTTGGGTGCTGTCTCTCAAATGTGGAAGGAAGTTGCATGAATAAAATCAATCTTTGGCAGGAAGTTAGAAGCACTAAGAGTTAATTTGAAGTCCTAAATCACTTTTAGAGTCTAGTTACTGCAATAATCACTAACTACAGTAATATTCTGGGCCAGTGGGAAGAATAAATACTAGAAAAATGTAAGACTGAGAACAGTCGGGTTGGTTTTAAATAAGTCCTCACAAGCTGGGCGTAATGCCTTCCTTATAACTATAATCCTAGCTCCTTGGGAGGCAAATTTGAAACCAGCTTTAGAAATCTAACAAGTCCCTGTCTCAAATTCTGAAAATAAAAACTATAAAAGCTAATAGAGTCTGTCCCCAGTGCCACAAGTAGTCAGTAACTATTGTAGTCAAGTATTCAGCATGCCTACTTCTGATGGCTGCACCATTAGGTGGGGTCCCTTTGATGGGGTCCCTGGGGAGGATTTGATGAGTTGCTCTAATATTGTGAGCAGGATTATAAAGTCCATTTTATATATGTAGTACTGGAGGCCTCAAAGGTTGCATGCCACACTCACACAGCTAATGTCATAAGAACTTAAGTCTCTGTGTGAGAAGGACACGGTGACTGCCAGGATTCTGCCTCTGAGTTCCCTTGGCTCTCCCCCAGCCTTGTTCTGCAGGCCTTTAGAGCTATATAACCCTCCCACCACCTGGAGTGTTTGGGTCACTGCAATTCAACAGAAACAAAGTAGAATCTTTGGGGAGATACCAAGGAAAAGCAACCCCGAGATCAGTGGATAACAAACTGGAGGGTGTAGTATTCTAAGAGAGTTACCTAGACACCCTTTCCTTTTGACTNTGGAAGACACACAGGTGCATACCCTCTCTATTCCTCATCTATCCAGAGGAAACCCCAAATAGTGGCTCAGGTTACTAATGGCNCATCAGTCATCCCCAGAACCTGTTCCCTCCAAGGTAGGGAACAGCTTCCTTTCCAGAAAGGGTCTTTTTCCTTACAGTTGTGGGAAGTGCTGATTCTGCTCCACCGTGTTGTCACTCTGGCCACTTTGTGTAAAAATTTAAGTGCTATATGAGACAAATGATGTAAGACTATTCATTTTTGGAGTAAATGGCTGGGGAGGGAAGAGAAAGCACTTTCCAGACTTCTGCCTATGCATATAGTGCATTTGAGTCAGAGCAGAAGAGGAATACAGAGATAACCACCCATTTGTTGTTACTGAGTTGGATGGTTGTGTATCCTCCTCAAACATCCTTTCTTGCAATTTGAGTTTTTCTCACTGTTTCAAAGTTATGATTCTCCTATAACTTTGAAAATCCTAATTAAGAGGTTAAGTCCTTTTCTTTATCTCCCTGCCCCAAACAGTCCCCTTAATAACCTTAGGAATTCTATTTCTTTGACTTTTGGTTTGGTGTTTGTTTTGAAATCTTAGTATGCTTCTGTTTTGTTGCGTCTTCATTTTGGAAAAAGGGTGATTTATACACTGGGAAGCTCCAAATATTAAGGTAGAACTGGGAAGTAGGAGATTAAGAATGGAGACCAGAAGAAGCCCGTCATACTTGTTCTAAGGTCCAGAATGATTATTGAACACTGTTTCTAATCATGATAAGAGATTAAAATTTCTGTTTCTTCAACTAAATTTTAATTCTGTCTAATCATTTATTCAGCTTGAAAACTCTTTCTNCTGGTGACATCACAATCAGAGCACATGTAGGGTATACTTCTGAGAACCGGATGAAGAAAAACCAAACTTCTTCCTAAGCTTGTAATGAGGATGCTTTGCAAGAGTTTCTTTAATGCTTGACTTAGTATTTGCTACCATCCATTTAACTTTCCAGCACACTGTATTCAGAAGTTGACCCCCTTTCTTTAAGGAAATAAACATTACAGTGTGGGGTGCTCACTCTGGCAGAACCTTCAGAAGAATCCGAGTGAACGAATACATGTCCATCTTGTCTCCTCTACCTTTGGTACAGGAGCCCAGGATATGCCGTCAGGAGCTAATTTTATCCCAGGGGAAGGATTTCATGACAGTGGTACATAGTCTGCTTTTCTGTTTGCTAACCTTTTTATGACAATGTAAAACTGCGAAATTGAGTTCAAAATTCTTCCCCAACTGCCACATCATCCCTGTCTGAATACAGTCTGCTTTGGGAATGTAGGGGGGATAGAAGTCTACACTAAGGTGTTCCTGTTAACTGAATTTCCCCTTGATTCCAGTTTGGGGATTCTCAGCAGTTGCGGCTGGTCCGTATTCTGCGAAGCACTGTGATGGTCCGTGTTGGTGGAGGATGGATGGCTTTGGATGAGTTTCTAGTGAAGAACGATCCCTGCCGAGGTAAGGAAGCACCCTGACCGTGGNTGACATGGAAGGATGGAATATCAACCCACACTGGTTTTCTGGGAAGCACTGATGGTGATCTTTCTGATTTTTGTCTTGTTATTAAGATGTCTGATATTGTCCCATCCAGCACAGATTAGAACCCTGGGGTTTCAGGTAGAAAAACCTGAAGAAGCTGATGCTGTCAGGAAAGAACACAGGAATGAGAATTAAGAATTTGTTGGTGTCTCTAGGCTTTCATATTTGGGAGGTGGAGGCAGGAGATAAAAGTGTTCAAAGTCATCCTCAGGTTCATAGCAAGTTCAAGGCCAGCCTCAGCTAAAATGAAACCCTGTCTCCAAAACAGAAAAAGAATTTATTGGTGTTACCTATTTACGTTTGGGGTGTGACACTAGCACTAACCTAGAGTGAAGCCTTGGTTCTTCTTAGAGCCTCCAATCCTCTAGCCTGTAATTCCTAGAGCTGAGACTCAGAGCATGCTAAGCCCCTCCCATCCAGAGGACTAGTGACTGTCCCTAATGGGGGGGAGTTAAAGGACTTGTGCCTACAGCCCCACAGACGGTTGCCTAAGCAAGACATGAAGAGACCCCACCCCCCGGCAAAAGAAAACATCAGCTTAGCCTGAGCAGCTAGTAGTTATAGCTGCAGCAAGGGGACAAATGGCCAAATCCCAGCTGCTGCATCTTGCCCAGCCACATCCACTCCTTTTTCCTGTTAGGAGAGCTGCATGTGGGTCCACAGGAGCCCCAGCTGTCTGTCTTCCTTGACTGGTTTCTGTGGTTCCTGCTCTGTCTCTGTCTTTGTGTTCACATCTTTTTTATTCCAGTTCATCATCCCGGGAGTAAAATAAAGCGTTCTGATTCCAGCTCTTCGATTTCCAGTCAGTCTCCCATAGGTTGGCTTTTATGTTGTCCCTCTTCCCCTACACCCTGGTCATTTGAGAATGGCTTTGCTTCCTAACTGTAACATCTCTTAGCTCTGTGAGATCTGCTGCCTTGGTGAATGCTCAAAATAGACACCCCATTGTTTTTCCAACAACTCCATATTGGCAGGGAATAAAATATTTCTAATGAGATATGGTATCCACAGAATTTGATTACTATTTACTAAATACCTCTACATAAAGAGTAAATAAATAAAAATAAATATTTCTACATATAAGCGCTTTACAAACAACATATTTGCATCTCATATCCATCCTATGAGGTGTAGATTCTGTTATCTCCATTTTATAGAGTAGGAACTTGAGGTATGGAAATTTTAAGTAACTTAAGGGCCAGCCAGGCTCCTAAGTGGTGGTCCTGACCACCACCCTATACTCTCACATGTCCATTCTGTGTATAGTTGGCCCAGCCTGTGCAATTAGATTGTTAAAGCTTATTCATAAACTAAGCAAAAATAAATGTTTGCAGTACAGTTACATAACTTCTTTGGAACTGGTTTTCAATCATTCTGAAAGATTTAGAGATTCCTAAAGGTTATGTTTCTCACATGAGTGCAGGAGTATCTATGAATTTCTTCTCTTTAATTCATTCTGCATTTACTCCAACAAGCTAGAATAATAGCTGAGGAGTAATGATTGCCATCAGAAGTTTTTGAATTTAAGTTTGACAGTACCTTTTCGGATAAACTCTAAAAAGACTTAGTCGATTTTAGTATTTAATCATATCAAGAACTTGAGCAACATACACATCTTTTTAACCTTACCGCTGTAAAAACAACGAAACAGTATTCTCTAAATCTATTATGGTCCCATTTCCTGTCATGTATAAAGTTAGGCTAAGCAACAGCGACACTGCATGTGGCGTTTATAATCCTTGGTTGCCTGTTTGTTTGCTGCCTGCTCTGTTCACAATTACGTTATGCTGCTGGCTGGCAAGAATACTGCCTGCTTTATCTTTATCTTTCTCAGTAAAAATTGGAACTCCAAGGAAATTGGGGAGGGCAACCTAGTAGCTATTTTCTGTGGGAAATAGAAGCCTTCTTCATCCTTCAGAGCAAAGGTAAGACACCCCAACTCTCCAGGAATGCCTCCTTGAGCTTGGCGATCAACTTCTGTCCATTGGCTGAAACAGAATTTGCCAGCAGCTTTCAGTAACTACCACAGTGGACTTTCTTGTCACATCAAAACAGTGCTAGAAGTAAGCACCCAAGGGCTAGAGAGCATGGCAGGAAGTTGGAGGAGGGACATGAAGATCAAGAAGGCAAGTTACTTGCTGGGCCTGGTAGCATTTGCCTGTAATTCCAGCTATTTAAGGCAAAAGCAGGAGGATCAAGAATTGTAGCCTGGGCTACATAGTAAGTCTTTCATCATAAAATAGATGAAGTGGATGAGGACCTGTCTAGGGTTTCTGTAGGGCCGATTGCTGTTGTTCTTTGTGCCTGTGAACTCTAGAGGATGATATACTGAGGACGTCATAGAATTAGTGACAAGATTATTAATACCAATTCATTTGTTACTTCCTTTTATGTAGCTACTGAAACGATAAATAATCTCAAATAATGTGTTGGTTTTGCCAAATTAAAAGAATAATAATATTCCACTAGTTGGGTTTGCTATTTATATAGTTTTCTGATACTGCCACAGTGAGTCTTGTTTATTTGTTTGTTTTTGTGGCAAAGGAGATCATTCATAATGCTTTGGATGGAGATAAAAACAGTGCTTCTAGGCCTAGGTGAGATGAGATGGCTCAGCAGGTAAAGGCATTTGCTGGCAAGCCTGGTGACTGGAACCTAACCCCTCAAGTTGTCCTCAGATTTACACATGCACACTGTTTCATGTTTCTGCTTTTTAAAAATGAGTATACCTGTGCCTAATGTACTGTGTATATTTTAAAAGGTTAGACATTACTTCCCTCAGGTAGTAAAGATCTAGAAATCTTCATTTATGGAGATTTAAAAAGATGGTTGTCAGGGCTGGAGAAATGGCTGGGTCAGCAGTTAAGAGTTCAGTTCCCACCCATACAACTGCCTATAAGTCCATCTCCAGAGGATCTAATGGCCTCTCCTGGTTCTATGAGCACCTACACTTCTGTGCACATATTCTCTCTCTCTCTCTCTCTCTCTCTCTCTCTCTCTCTCTCTCTCTCACACACACACACACATACACACACACACACACACACACACACACACGTTATAAAATAAAGATAAGTGGCTAGAGAGCTGGCTCAGCAGCTAGAGTTACTCTTACAGAGGACACAGCAGATTCAGTTTCCAGAACCTATCTGGTGACTCACAGTCATCCATAATTCCATTTCTAGGGGATTCCACACGCTCTTCTGACCTTCACAGTCATTAGGCACACATGGTATATATACATACATGCAGACAAGACACCCGTTCTCATAATCTAAAAAATATTTGGCTTAGAGCTCTGTGTGTGAGTGTGCACTTGTGTTCATGTGTGTGCCCGATGAACCAGAGTTTAATTAGGATTACTGAAGGAGCATAGACAACTTATAGGTGGTTACACCCCTGGAGAAAATGTCTCTCCCTGTCCCAGCAAAGCTACTTGTATAAGTTTATACTTAGGAAACATCAGGGTATGTACAAGAATAGAATATTCTAGAAGTTGTCACTGCATTGGATATAGTATCCAATTTGTTAAAACTATTAACAAATTAGAAATGCGACATTTAACCAGTAAAGTGACATATATATGATGAAATTATAATTTAAAGTTAATTGAAATTTAACATGACACACATAGGAAATAGAGAAATATTCCTGATATCTTTGTATTAAAAGTATGTATACAGGCCGGGCGGTGGTGGCGCACGCCTTTAATCCCAGCACTCGGGAGGCAGAGGCAGGCGGATCTCCTGTCTCTTATACACATCTAGATGTGTATAAGAGACAGAGATATGCCAGTATGTTAATGGTGATGTGCTGTAGGATGGAAGAATGAGCAACTTTTGTTCTTAGAGGAAGAGTGCAGGTGTGCTGAAGCTTGTAAAAGCCAAGGGCTGACGTTGGGATATCTTCCTTAGGCATTTCTCTCACTAAACCTGGAGCTTGCCGTTTGAGCTAGACTAACTAACCAGTGAGCCCCCAGGATCTGCCTGCCTCCTCTCTCTAGCACTGTGGTTATAGATGCACCCCTCTATACCTGGCATTTACATGGCTTCTGGGATTCCAAGAAGGTCCCCTTATGAAGTAGACCTTTACCCAGCAAATGCCATGGGTAGTGGAGATAAGCTGGTGTGGATGATGCCATAAAGAGAATGGCCAGGAATGGTTTGGAGGCAGGGTAGAGAGAATATCTAAGAGACAGGCTACCTCTGCTGTGACTTGACCATCTTTGTAGGCACTTCATTCCTTTGTCTAGTAGGATAGAGATGCTAATGAAAATTAAGTGTAGTATTGCATGTGGTAATACTGTATAAATTGTAGTGTGGGAGGAACATAATCTTATCACTCCATTACTACAGATAGTCCTCTTTATTGTGTGTGTTTGTTGAGATGGAATTTACTCAGTTTGCCCAAGCTAGTCCCAAATTCATGGACTAAAACATCCTCCCTGCCTCAGTCTGTGAAGTAGCTGATTCATGCTACCACCTGCCTATAGCCCTCTCTAAAACATTTTAAATGTGGCTATCCCAACTAGTTGTCATTCCCAAGGCTTCCTGTGCTGATTTTTTTTCCTCTCCTCAGGCAGTGTGTTTAGAAGGGAACTATCAAATGTTTACTCAATTAGGGTTCCACCACCGCCTGCCAGATAGGTTTAATATCTTCTTAAAACGAACAGTCGAGAGTGGACGAGCAAGTCCAAGGGTACTGTAGGCATTGTCCAGTGAGAAATCAAAGAATCCAGAGGATGTATTTCTTTTAAATTAGCAGTGTCTTTGACATCAACATTTGTTCTGACTGTACTTGTTATCTCTGACTAAATCCATATTTGAAGTTCTGGTTTTACAGCTCCAGAAAGCTAGGAGGCAGCTCCTGTGTGCCTGCAGTACTCTTCCTGAGTCTCCCTTCAGCTCCTCTCCTACTTGCAGCTGCTCTTTCAGCTTTTACCTAACAAATTCTCTCAGTTTTGTGCATGGTCTTGATCTTTCTCTCTCCGTACATGTTTGCTTCTTAAAGACTCTGTCNTCATCTCTACTCTGCTGGCTTCCTGAACCCCTTTCTTTATTATTATTCTTTATTGTTATTGAGAGAATTCAAATGGAAGAGTCTTGATGCCATTAATGTGTTTTTCTCCACTATATCATTACCATGTATCTTGCAAAATTTCAGCAAAAAGTACACATGTCTATGAGAGAGAAAACAGTTTGATTAAGATCAGAGGCTTGTGTCATGTTGCATCTATGTCTCCTTGAGCAGCTACAGTTTGCTTACCCCAGGGGACAGCAGCAAAGCCAGATGATGACAGCAGAGTGGATGGTCCTCTGTTGATAGGCTTGCTTGTTAGAGCAAGCTACGATCTTAGCCAGTGTGTCTGCTGGGGTCAGAACATGACAAAGCTGCTTTTAAAGAACCCATAGGTGGAATAAAACCTGTGCAGAGCTTACTGTTATCATGGGGTCAAGCAGCTGTATGACTATCCAAGATACATTTTTAAGATAACTGACTATATGCATGTGTGTGTGTTTGTTCTTTTTAGCACGAGGCAGAACTAACATAGAACTTCGAGAAAAATTCATCCTGCCAGAAGGGGCATCCCAGGGGATGACTCCATTCCGATCACGGGGTCGAAGATCCAAACCATCTTCCCGAGCCGCTTCTCCCACCCGCTCCAGCTCAAGTGCTAGTCAGAGTAATCACAGCTGTACGTCCATGCCTTCTTCTCCAGCCACCCCAGCCAGTGGGACCAAGGTGTGTGCTGACCTCCTTTGTGCTATTCTTCCCTGTTCCCATCTTGGTAGATACTTGTTGATGGGCAGCCCTTGAAAAGACTAGCAAGAAAAAGAACATAAAAACATAGAGCAACTCTGCCCAGACCCCCACAGTACACAGATCACCACCTTTGAGGGATTTTGTAATGTGCCTGTTCAGGCTGGTTACATCAGAAATGGTTCTTTCTTCTTACTCCTAGTTTGAGTTGGAGCTTGTCCAGAGTTAGGTCACTAGTTTAGAAAGTCCAGGTACTGTCTGTGCAACTGGAGTTGACTGGTGGGCTTGCTGGTACAGTGAGCTCTAGGTGATGAATATACCTTTCTACCTGCCCCATCTCCACCCCTTGGACTTTTTATTTTATTTGTTTTCTATTTTATTTGTTTGTCTATTTTATTTGTTTTCTGTTTCTTTAAAATTTGGTGTCTTTTTTTTCCCCCCTAATTTACTCCCCTTTCTGTTCCATTTTTCAATTGTTCCTGCCCTTCCCTTTGGATCTCCCTTTCACAGACTCCACTTCAGCCCTCTCGCTGTTATGACAAACCCTGGTTGGTAAACAGTAAAGCTGGCACCCATGTCAGGGACAGCCATTGTCCTGACCTCCAGCTACTCAGTCCTGAGGTAGAGTATGGCTTTGCTGAGTGGGACACGGTCATGAAGAGGCCCTCACTCATGCCAACAGCCTGCCCAGCTCTTTTTCCTGACATGAGTCCAATGTCTCTTCCACCTCTGGGGTGCTTGCTGACACAGCTGATTGATCAAGTTGGCCCGGTGTTTTCAGGAGTTTCTAACTCGGACTCACCAAAATTGGAGATGAGTAAGAGATGCCTAAAACAAGGTGGTTTAGCAGCTTCATAAGTTTTTAAGCATAACAGTTGTTCAGGTTAATTAACAGACATTCCTGGCTGTTTATTTGTTAATAGGACTTGTAATTAGGTCTCTTGGAATCTCCACAGACGAGTTACAAACACTTGAAATTAAACCACAGCGCATGTTCACCAATGTTCTATGTGTTTACAACAGGAGGATTTGCAAGATCCCTCCCCAGGGTGGTTGATGCTGCCATATGGGTCCAAGGCATGGGTGCTATCTACTCCAGCCAAGCACAATTTCCCTACAAGTGACCACTGCTCTGGGGCTCCAGTTCCACCTTCTTGGTTCCTTGGCTTAGTTACCTGGATTACTATAGCTTTGATTTGAATACACATACCAACAGCTAAGCATGTTCACATGCAGCCATTAAAATACCTAAACACTTTTAGAGGAACAGTGTTAGAGAAACAAAACATGGCTGGGTGTTGTAACACATGCTATAATCTCAGCACTTGGGAGGCCAAGGCAGCAGATATGATGTCAAAGCCGTGTGGACTGTGTATTGAGACCCTGTCTCAAAAGAGGAAAAGGGAAAAAAAACTGAAACAAAACCTGGGCAGAGAGGTTGTGTAATCACAGCATACTTTGCATCTCTCAGCCCCTGTAGAGAACGTTGAGTTCTAATCCTCTAAGCACAGTGTTGCCTTTGGTTGGGCACAGAAACCAGGGGCTATGAATGAACTGCCACTTGTGGACTTATCCCACTCTCAGCTCAAACTCCATCTGAGAGNTGTGGACTGTGGTCTCAGACTTAAGATCTGGGCACTGGCTGACTGCTTGAGAACCCATGACTTAACTTGCCCTTGCTTTTTTCCCTCTGTGATGGCTCCAGCTCCATTGAAATCCCAAATGTGAAAAGTGTCAGTGTTGCTCATGACACAGACTCCATAGGATTCTGAAATGGCCCTTTTTTGTTTTATTTTACAATGTAATCTTTTATTTCAAGTTCTTTACTCATTGATACTCTGTGGCCAGGCCAGGCCCAGGCGCCAGAGCTGTGAGCTCCAGGCAGCGGTGCTCAGGAAGGATAGCTCTTGGAACTGGTATTCCTCTTCCTGGGTGGCCAGGAGAGGTCCTGCTTGAGTGTCAATCACTTCCTGTCGCTTTTGCTTTTCCTTTGTGAAGAAATTCAATCGCACAATGAGATGGGGTGCTTTACTCTCCTATCTGTATAAGCATCTTAAAGGTTCTGGAAAACAATTTACCCAGCTTACTTCAAGGAGAAGTTGGAATTGTATACCATGTCATAAGTAATATTTTAAAACAGACTTTAAAATATTCTTTCTCTATAGTAANNCTATGTTAGTAAGGAAATATAGCTCCTACCAGTAACAACAGTCATAGAATGCAGCTCTTGTTCAGGATGTGCGTCTGTGCATCGTTTATTCAGCAGGGTGGTATAGAGTTCTTTTTTGCCATGTAGTTGTAGGTGCTAAGATTTAAGAATACATCAATAAAACAGAAGTTTCTGCTTTTATGGAATTGATGCTTTAATGTGGGACAAAGGCAATAAGCATATATGTATGTCAAGCAGTGAAAAATACTGTCCTTAAAAATGGAAATGCAGAAGTAGAAGAAAGCTTCCAGTGGTGTTGAGAGGTGAGGTNTCTCTGACGAAATCACCTTCTCAACATAGCCCTGTACATGGTCTAAGCCATGCATGTGTTTGGGGAGGAAAGTTATTGTATAGTGACAGTATGGGCTCAGTTAAGAACAAGGAGACAAGACTTCCTGGGCCATAGGGCAAACAGCAAGGAGGCCCAGACAGCTAAGATGGCTGAACAGGAAGGGTGTGTGATAAAAAAGGAGAGACAGGATCCATCCCTTATCTCCTGAGGGAGAAGCAGAGAGATACAGGCTGGCTCATGAAGAGATCTTGACTACAGCTGCTTTGTGTGCTGATGGCGGGTGGGTGTCGCTTGAGCCTGCTTTAGATTGCTGCCCCAGCACACTGGTACATAGGGCTATTTGGATTTCTCTTCTTGTAACTCATCATTCATTTGGAACTGTAGTGTCTTACTACTTGAAGATCTTCTCGTATTTCTAGGGAAGTTTATCAGCAGGATAACAGACATTGAAAGATTGCCATTCCTAGGAAATAACAGGCATTAGAAGACACTCATGTTTTTAATTGGACCTTGAAACCTCTTGAGAATATTTTAAAAATCCGTGATTAAAGCATTTTGTTAAAAAAAAAAATTGTTTTCCTGGACTTTTAATTTGCTTTTTCAAATGGTTGTCTATAAAGAGGCTTTTAAATAGACAATATAATTACATACTTAAAGATTTTATCAAGTAAATATGACCTTTTGTTATTTTGAAGGTTATTCCATCAACAGGCAGCAAGCTGAAACGACCAACACCGACCTTTCATTCTAGCCGAACATCCCTTGCTGGCGACACCAGCAATAGTTCTTCCCCAGCTTCCACAGGTGCCAAAACTAACCGGGCAGGTGAGTACCCACCATACATAGGGCCGAGGGTGGGAGGAATTGGGCAAACATCAGCCTCTCAGGAGCCAGTGCTGGGAAGAGCACTTGGTGTCCTGCCCAGAAAGACACTTGCACTATGTACGCAGCCGTTGCTTTTGTCTTTCTGTGCAGCAAACTCTAACCTCCCACACTCAGCACTGGAGCCCTTGTTCTGGGTCAGCAATAATCGGTTGAGAGAGTGAAAGGAAGAAAGGGCCAGCCCAGAGCTAAAGCAAACTGTTAATAACCTTCCCAATGCGCTGTTTTTTATGGCTGCTGGTGAACTAGGAAAGTGGAAGCTGGCTGACAGCAACTCCTTCTGGGAACCTGGAAATTGGCCTCTTAGCTTCTCCCCTTCCCACCTGCACCTCCATTTGCCATCTGCTCACATATGCTACAGCCTCATCAGTTCACCTACCTGAGCTGTGGTGTCTGAGCAGCTCTGAAAGGTGGTCTGGCTGCTGATAGCCGCTTTCTGCTTCTCAGAATCACAGGTAGCCTCACAAACCAGAAAAGGCTCATCGCCTGCTGTAGTGATGAAGTGTGGATCCAGATGGCCGTGATTTCCCCCAAGGCCACTCAGCAAATCAAGAGCTATTAGCAGCAACCCCTTGGCCTCCAGTCACTTGTGTTTCCATATCATGCCTTCTCCATTAAATCTCCTGCTTTACACTTTTAATTCCAGACCCTAAGAAGTCCGCAAGCCGTCCTGGGAGTCGGGCCGGGAGCCGGGCCGGAAGTCGAGCCAGCAGTCGGAGAGGAAGTGATGCCTCTGACTTTGACCTTCTAGAGACTCAGTCAGCTTGTTCAGACACATCTGAGAGCAGCGCTGCAGGGGGCCAGGGCAGCTCCAGAAGAGGGCTCACCAAACCTTCCAAAATCCCAACCATGTCTAAGAAGACCACCACTGCCTCCCCCAGGACTCCGGGTCCCAAGCGATAACACTGTACAAGCACCTCACACCACTATCCACTTTGAATCCTGCTCCATACATTGGGTGTATATTTATTCTGAACGGGAGAAGTTATATTGTTAAAATTGTAAAAGAATAATTGTGTTATGAAGCTGCCTTATTTTTTTTTCCTTTTTGTAAGTTACTATTTTCATGTGAATATTTATGTAGATAAAATTTGCCTCCTGGAACCCTGTAATGGATGGGGCCCAGAGATGAAATATTTGAGGAAAACAAAAGGTCAAGACACAAATGTGTATTAAAAAGAAAAGCCTCTAAATAGGGTTTCATGTGGTGCAGGGTTAGAAACCTGCTCTATCTTTTAGGATTATTCCTAAATGCATCTTCTTTATAAACCTGACTTGCTATATCAGCAAGATAAATTATATTTAAAAAAAAATAAGAATTCCACAATGTTGTTTAAGGAACTCTTCTTAAATCACAGACACCTGGATTAGCAAGAACTAAGGAGAGGGCACTTAAGATAGCATTTCCATTGTTTTACGGTCATGTAATTTTAGCTGAAGAGACAGAACCTCATCTGGATAGCCTTTGCACATGATCCGGCAGAGAAGTTCATTGCAATACTGTCTTACACTAATGTCTCAGTCCTGGGTGTTAAAGGCACATAGCTGCTAGGATTCAGGGGTAAAAGGAAACTTCAGAACATTGGGGTTTTAAACTGATTTGTAACTAACTGTCCAGCCTAGCCATCAATAACTCCTATGCTCACCAGGCCCCAGGCCCTGGTGAGGGAGACTCCTTGGTGGCACTGTGAATTACAGATTTGTCTAACTGCTTTTTTTTTTTTTTTTTTTTTTTTTTTTGCTATTTATTTAAATCGATCAACTTCCCACAAACTGAGGAATGAATTCCATAAACCTATTTTGAAATATGGACCTAAGACAAATACTTGCTCATTCTTTAACGGAGTTCACCAGCACACTTGTTCACCAGTCCCGTTTGCTTCCGTCTTTTTTGTGTGTAATAAAGTCAGCTGACCAAGTGACCACGAAGGGGGGCTACCTGGGGCTCCTGTTTTTTTAGCTGCTGTTCCTGGTCAGCTCCGACCATGTTGCTGTGTGATTATCTCAATTGGTTTTAATTGAGGCAGAAATTGAAGCTCAACCAATGAACTGTTTAAAAACAAGACACACTTTTGTATTAAAATTGCTTGCAGTAACAAATGTTTTGTAATTCCTGGCTTTATTCTGAACCACTACTTTATATTTAAATGTTACCCCTAAGGTATAAAAATGTTGTAGTACTTAAATACATCATTCAACAAGAGTTTTCTTGATGGAAAAAAAAATCATAGAA
>LZPO01017308.1:167995-180115 GCA_001675575.1 Neotoma lepida
AAGCCCCTTCCTTTCTTCAAAGCCATCAGCTGGCCTGGTGAACACACACTTGTCACTGGAATGAGCCTGATGTGAACTGAACCCTGGACTTTGACTGTTCTGACCTCTGGCCCTGCTCAGCCTGAGGCCTTGGTTGTGGGCATCAGNGGGCATCAGGGCAGTGAATGCCCTGCCCTTGGATAATCAAGCTTGTCGTACTGGGAGAATAAGCCCCAGCGATGTCCTTACAGAAGCTGCCATGAGCTGGTGTGTCATCAACCACACATTCTAGTTCCCAGAACATACAGGATGTAGATGGGACCTGGGCGTTAGATCACCGGACCAAGGGAGTCCAGGTNCCTGAGCATCACCAGCAGTGGACTCTGAGTGACTGTGACTTGGGTTACAGTGAGGACCNACTGAGGAAATTAATGGGCAAAACCCTGACACCTGTCAAATGTTTCCCGTCTATGTCAGGTTATTACCAGCAGGAATGAATGCCTGTGGCTGCTGAGGTCCCTGTCCCTGTCACCTCAGACCTGCTGGCTAGAGTGCTTGGGTTGGTCTCCAGATGAGGGAACTGAGGTTCACAGGTGCCACCCCACCACCCACAAGTCAGCAGTCTATTGTTTCNGTTTCTGTCTCCCAGGGCACAGCATGGATCCTGGCCTGGCTGGTCTGCTTGGACAACAAGCACCACAATCCAGACAGCCTTTCATGGTCACCTTCTTCAGAGCCAGCCCGAGTCCTGTGCGGGCCCCTCGGGCAGTGAGGCCACTGAAGAGGAGGCAGCCAAAGAAAACGAATGAGCTTCCACATCCCAACAAACTCCCAGGGATCTTTGGTGAGGGCGAGGGTGAGCCTCATCTGAGACCCCTTTAGAAAGTGGTGGCCCTGACAACGAATCTAACTGGTGTGCCTGGCAGAGAGGGTGGACATGGGCTGTGCCTGGCAGGCAGGGTGGGCTGTGCCTGGCAGGGGGGTGGGCTGCAATCAAGAATCTGCAGAGGAAAGCAGTCGCCCAGTGTGCCCAGAGGCCACCTGCTGAGCACAGCCACACCCTGTGGTGACAGGGAGCCACTGAGGACTGTTGAGCTGGGTCATGGCATGAGCAGGGATCCAGAAGTAGAACTTGTGATCCCAATGGTTCAGTTTCCTGTTGTCCTTCATTTGTAAATGTGCCAGTCATGTCACCCCACACCGGGAGTACCATGGCAACTCCACAGAGCAGGACCCCTGAATAGACATTGCACCTTATTGTCCCTGCAGATGGTCATGGCTCCCGAGGCAGAGATGTTTGCCGTAGGCACGAGCTCTACGTCAGCTTCCGGGACCTCGGCTGGCTGGTAATTCTGAATGCCACCTGCATGCCTGGTGTCTCCAGGGTGGAGGGGGAGCTACTGGGCCTTTAGTTGTGTATAAAAGCCGTGAAAATGGAGGCAACCTGAGCCCTCTGCCCAGTAAACTGTCAGCACCACAACAGGGAAACTGAGGCTGGGTGGGCAGGGCCTTTGGGCTCTTCCTGCTACAGCTGCTNCAAGAGGCATGGGGGCAGCTGTGGAGGAGACAGCAGAGGAGAATGAGGTGTGGAGGACAGAGGGTCCAGCCCTGCCTGCTGAGGGTTCACAGGCTCAGGTCATCCTGTGACAGGTGCTATGATGATGGTCTATGGAAGGACACTGATGTGACTCACCTTTTCCCACCTACAGGACTGGGTCATCGCCCCCCAGGGCTACTCAGCCTATTACTGTGAGGGGGAGTGTGCCTTTCCACTGGACTCCTGTATGAATGCCACCAACCACGCCATCTTGCAGTCCTTGGTCAGTACCACAATGCCAGCCGGGACCCAGGGGGCCAGGGCGGGCAGTGGTAAGAATGGCAGCAAAGAGGGACTTTCTCTGCAGACTCAGCTACAGAGTTTGAGCATACATGCACTGCACATGCACAAGTGGGAGGCTGTGAACCTGTGTGGGCCCAGATTGACATACCACAACCCCTGTGGTCACACTGCGGTAAAGCGAGAAATCCACAGGAGTCTGCTTAAGGAGTATTAGGGAATTTATTAGGATATAAATTGAGGAAATACACTCACGAATACAGAACAGAGTAGACAGCTGAAGTCGTCCTCGTCCTCTGATCTGACCAGGAGAGAATCTACCTGGCAGTTCCATCACACCAGGAAGCAGGAAGCAGGGACCTCGTGACCCCTCTCCCTTTCCTTCTAAGAGGTCAGGTACAACCGCAAGAAGCACTGCCTCCTTCAGGCCATATAGCCCAAAGTCGTGGGCGGAGCAAATACCACTACCCTGGGCACACATACAACAGAGAGGCACCCCAAGGCAGCCTGTGTGACCTCAGTGCACAAGTACCCAGTGGACATGGTGGATGTAACCCCTCTGGTGTTTGCGTACACTCATCCATCCTGCCTGGCAGGTGACTCTCCCCTGGGGCTCTCTGCTCCTCTGGGTCTTGGCTCATTCCTAATTTCCTTCATATATCCCAGGCTGGATTCAGACTCAGTATGTAACCAAGGATGACTTTGAACTTCTGCTCCCCCTGCCTCCAGTCCCGGGTGCTGGGATTATAAGTGTGCAGTCTTATGCCTAGTTTCTGTGATGTGGGTCAAATCTAGGCCTTCCTGCATGCTAAACAGGCACACAGCCAACTGAGGTCTGTCCAGAGCCCTGCCCCTGCCGCTGTTTCTTGACCCCATTTCTTTCCTGACTGTTCAGGGGGTAGCACTGGTGAGTCTTAGATTCTGGGCCATCCTCGGCNGTGGAAGCAGGTTCTAGCAGGACCACACCACAGCCGGTATTGACAGGTGTTTATGCTTGCTGACTCTGATGTCAAGAGCTTATTCTAGAATGTTTTTCCTGGAATCCTGGTGTCCTGCAGTTTTGTGTTTATCTAGCAAAAGACTACGCCAAGTGATGCCCTGGAGTGTCATCATGAATTAAAAGGAGCTGTTTGAGCTGACACTAAGGCATCCTTTCACCATGGCCACTGCATTTGCTGGAACCTGGAGCCACTGTCCTGGGAAGAGCCCAGGGTGACAGTGACATATGCAGTCATTAGTTCCCTGGTGTGAGGGGGGACCTGCTCCTCACAGGTCTTGTTTTCTCCCCCATTTTGCTCTGGCCTCTGTTTCCCCTGTTGACAATGGCTTGGCTAAAGTAAGTGCATGCTCGTGACCTGCCTGGCAGCAGACAGGACAATCTCTGTCCCCTGGGGAGGCTGTAGTGAGAACATAAGCAAAGCCACAGTGAGCGAGAGGAGGACCATGTGTTCTAGGGTAAAGTGGCCCACTGATGACAGAGGGAACCTAGTTTGGGCTTCTACATCAGGAGCATCCAGGGCAGCAACAGAAAGAAGAAAATCAAGCCAGGCAGTGTGGTGGCGCACACCTTTAATCCCTGTACTCAGGAGGCAGAGACAGTTGGATCTCTGTGAGTTCAAGGCCAATCAGGTCTACATAACAAGTTCCAGGACAGCCAGGGCTACATAGTCAGACCCTGTCTCAAAAAAGAAAAAGAAGAGATGGATATATGGATTAACCGTTTCAAGGCCAGTGGCACTGTCAGACTGCCAGTGGGAACCCCATGCAGCATTATATATCACCTACAAAGACAGCCTTGCCTCAGAAGTTACGAGGCTGAGCCACATCAAGTGGGACAGAGTTCCAGAACTTATGCATTGGTCCCATGAGTGTTTCTAACTCAATCTGCAGAGTCTCTCTCTCTCTCTCTCTCTCTCTCTCTCACACACACACACACACACACACACACACACACACACACACACAGCTCTACACCTGTTGGGGATGTAGTAAAGTGCAGAGCAGTGTGGGGCAGTGACGTTCCAGAAGAGACCCTCAGAGGGCATACACCCATGGGTACCCAGTGCTGGGGACAAGCAAAGTTGTGTGTCTGGGCAGAAGTGGATGTGACAGTGGACCAGGGGCTGGGAGTGCCAATGGGTTTGTGTGTCAGGCTCTCCAAGCCACATGCCTGGGCTGTGCTCTGAGGTCAGTGGGCAGGACAAACGTACAGGGAGGGAGCTACTCCAGCCAAAAGTGGAGAATGACCTTTGGCTGTTCAAAGGGGCTAAGACCTTCTAGAAAGGAAGCAAGTGAAAGCTGGGGCTTTGCTGGGTAGGTGTCTGAGGAGGGCACCGGGTTTATGCCCTTGCCTGCATCCCCTCTCCCCTCCCTCCCTGTCAGGTACACCTGATGAAACCAGATGTCGTTCCCAAGGCATGCTGTGCGCCCACCAAACTGAGTGCCACCTCTGTGCTCTACTATGACAGCAGCAACAACGTCATCCTGCGCAAGCACCGCAACATGGTGGTCAAGGCCTGTGGCTGCCACTGAGGCCCTGCTCAACAGCCTGCTTCTGCTACCTTACCCATCTGGTCTGGTCAGGCCCCTTTCCAGAGGCAGGAAACCCTCATATGCTATCATAGCTCAGACAGGGACAACAGGAGGCCCTTACTTCCTCTGGCCACTTCCTGCTAAAATTTTGGTCCTTTCCCAGCTCCTCTATCCCCTTCTTGGAGGTTGTGGCCTATTGCACTCCCCCTCCCTATCCCCCTACCCCAAGCACAGACTGGATGCACACGGCATCCCAGAGCTGTGCAGACTGAGGGGTCTGGGGTCAGCACTGAAGACCCACATGAGAGGAAGGCTGGTCCTTGGCCATCCCCAGCCCAGAATGGCCAATTCTGGGTGGTCTAAGGTGGCCCTGGAGTCTGAAACTGGCTGATCTGGGCTCTGCACCATTCACTCTGGCGGTGGAGGTGTGTCTAGGTATAACAGACACACGGTTAGATCAATAATACATGGCTCTACTTCCCTCATGCAGAGCTAGCTTGTTAGAGAAAGAATAGGTAGAGGCAGGTGTGGAAATGCACACCTCTAGAGAGACAGGGAGGGTCTCTGTGAGTTCAAGGCTACACAGGGAGACCCTGTGTCAAAAAAGAAAAGAAAAAGAACCATCTGGCTGGGCTTTATGGCTTTCAGTAAAAGTGAGAGGGACACTTCACGACATGTGTCCTGGGCCTGCCCTTTTGTCTAGAAGCAAAGGACCCTGGGAACTCCAAGTTCCCTCTCCTACCGATGCCATGCTGACCAGTTTGGGGATGGGCAAAGAGACAAAGTAAACTCTTAGCAGAAGCAAGAACACAGCGGAAGTGGCTGGTCCAGGTTGGTTCACAGTAGATGCCACTGCTTCTTCCCCTAGCTGATGGCCTGCATCAGTGGTCTCCCTCCGAGCATCTCATGCTGCCCCTGGACAGGCCCTCCACATCCTCAGCACAGAACTGCAGATGGCTGCCAGCAGCTACTTAGAGGAAAGGATTTGGCTTCCCCCTTCCTCCAGGAAGAACCATCCATTCCACCCAGGGCACAGTAACTAGACAGCCCTCAAGCCAGGCGTGGGGTAAAGGGGAGGAGAGTCAGCATTTGCTTATGTCTGGGAACTAAGAACAGGTTGGTCACCAAGTTGGCGTCACCCTGGGGGCCCAGCAGCCCCATCCTGTTTCTGGGACCTGTGAGTCAAAGAAAAGGCTCCTGTCCCGGGGGACTGACAGGTGGTAATTAGGCAGAGTTGGGTGGGGAGGTTCGGAAACCACTGTTCTCCTTGGAGCAGCCGCTGGGAGCTGGAGTGTTTATTTGATTTCTGACTTGCTAAGCCTGTAATTTACCTGCGGGAACAGAGTCCAGCTGCCCAAACTGTGTCATTAAGAGCAGGTCCTGGGCCCATCCCCATCTAGAGACACACCCAGCAGAGGTGGACCCACCCAGGTGCCCAGGGATGCACTCCACGGAGTTTACACTCTGTACCCCTGAATGGGCCTCAGGGAGGGTGGGACCAGTGGCCAGAGTGAGGCTGGAGGGAGTGAGACTAGGGCCATGCTGCAGGACAGCAGCCTCTCCCCTGGGACTTGGGAGGGTTTCCTGTGTGAGGCCAGAGGAGGGGATCCTTGCATGTATACAAAGAATGGGCCCAGGATATCTGCAAGATGGTGAGTTCCCTAAGAGCTTCGCTGCTTGATCTTCCAGAGAACCAGGATTCGATTCCCAGCACCCACATGGCAGCTTACAATTGTCTGTAACTCCAGTTCCAGAGGCTCCAATGCCCTCTTCTGACTTCCAAGAGCTCCTGCACGCATGTAGTGCACAGATATACATGCAGGCAAACACTCATATACATAAGAATAAAAGTAAATAAATCTTGAAAAGAAAAAGCTTCGGGGCTTTGAACAAAGGCTGGCTGAGATTGCACAAGGCCTGAGCCTGAACGTCAGAACACTGACTTGCTTAGTGTCTGGAGAAATGACCTTTCTTAATCAAGCTTAAATCTCCCATCTGTAACATGAAGTTGGCTTTCTGTTGTTGTAACAAAATGCCNGAGACAATCAATTTGAAGNAGGAAAAGGTTTATCTTGACTCACAGCTTCAGAGGTCTGTGGTTAGCTGGCTCCACTGCTTTTGGCTGGTGGTGAGGCAACACACTGTGGCAAAGAGGAAGGCAGGACAAAACCACTCATCTCATGGTGGACAGGACTGAAGACAGGAAAAGATAGATTGAGTCCCAGACTCTCCCTCAATGACACATACCCCGTGACCAGAAAAAACTCCTCCTTAGCCGCAGCTGCCACCAGCTGAGCCTGGGACTAAGCCTCAAGTCCACAGGCTGCTGGGGACATCCCAGATCTAAACTGGAGCAGGGTTTTGTTTTTTTTGTTTTTTTTTGTTTTTGTTTTTGTTTTTTCCCATTCCATAGGTTCTTCCTGCCAGGGAACCTGTCTGCCTCCCTGGCCATTTCCTCTCAAAGGCTTGGCCATGGGACTCACAACCTTATCCGGCGAACCTCCCTGCACTAAGTGGGAGGTAGAGCCATCCATGTTTAGCTTGTCAGTGCCAGCATCTGGCCTGGCTTGGTCAGGGGCACCTGTGTTTGTGAAACCAGTGTTTGGAAGATGCAGCCTCTGNACTGTCACAATGCAGAGCAGGAGCATGGGGTCACTGTGTGACTTCCTCCCACAGCCAAGCAAACGCCTGGTAGTCACAACCTCCCAGTGCTCCGACATCTGGCACCATCAGCCAACCAGGCAGTCGTGGATGACACCAAATGGAAAAGTCTTAAAGAAGAGAGATATATAGCACCTGGGTGTCAGCGTGGTCAACAAGACCGTCTGCTTTAATGGTGATCTCTGACCACCCACATTACACATTAGAAGCAAAAATGATCTTCCCTGAAGGCCCCTAGGGGCAATAATAAGAAAACACCACAGGACACAAAGGCAGGGCTGCCTGTGTGGGGGACAGACCCTCATGACATCTTCACATCTGGATGCTGGCTGGGTACAGTGCTGTTCCTGTGTCTAGATGCAGCAAAGTAGGAGATGCACTGTGGAGAAACTCCCTACAGGAAGAGAGGCAGAGGGCACAGGTTTGGAGTGGAGCAGAGCAGAGCCACCAGCAAGTTCTGGCCATGGCTCTGTGACTCTGACCCCTGCCCAGGCCTCAGTGCTACTGTGGGCCCTTTGGGTGCTGGGTTAGACCTGCCCTTGTGAGCCAAGACCTGCCTTCACCCAAGGCTCAGATGTGCTCACAGAGCCCTCAGCACCTGCCACCTGCGGAGGTGTGTGTAGATAGTCTCTCTCTCTCTCTCTCTCTCTCTCTCTCTCTCTCTCTCTCGGTTTTTTGAGACAGGGTTTCTCTATATAGCCCTGGCTGTTCTGGAACTCACTCTGTAGCCCAGGCTGGCCAGAAACTCACAGAGATCCGCCTGCTTCTGCCTCCCGAGTGCTGGCATTAAAGATGTGTGCCACCACCGCCCGGCTGATGGTATCTCTTTTTACATGGACTTGGCAGTTGGCCCAGGCCAGCCTTCCTAGCAATGCCATCTTCTCCCAGAATGTGCCCCTTCTGTTGCTGTATTGACAACAAAGTTATGCTTACCCAAAACCATCTCAGTGAGTGGTGGCCTCCGGAGTGGAAAGATGGCAGGTGTGGCCCTAACCTGTGGCCCTCCTGTGTCCCACTAGTGGTCGTGTGCCCACTTTGTCCTCGTGGTCGAAGTTTTTCTTCCTACTCGGGGGGGAAAGCTTAAGCAGACATTTGGGCTTTAAAAAAATTCTTAGCTGGGCGGTGGTGGCGCACGTCTTTAATCTCAGCACTCAGGAGGCAGAGGCAGGTGGATCTCTGTGAGTTCGAGGCCAGCCTGGTCAACAGAGTGAGTTCCAGGACAGTCAGGACTGTTACATAGAGAAACCCTGTCTCAAAAAACAAAACAAAACAAAATTGTTCTTTATATAGGAAACTTACATATATACTGGGGGATGTTTTTAAATTTAATTTTAAATTTAAAACTTAAAGAACTACAAATGCCATAATTCCACCGTCTGGGTAACCAGGGTTAATAATCCTCCCGGTCTCTTCTTGGAGCCTGTGTACACATGTCTGCACAGGATTTGTGGGTAACTAAGAAAGTTAGAGTTGTNCTGTACACTGCTGGTGAACTAATTCAATATATGATGGACTTTAAAATTTTATGATATTAAATATTTTTTAAAACAAATTTGAACAGTAGTCTGTCTATGCCTTGATTTCTGCCTCCTCTCCACAGGACAGGTTCCTCAGCGGGCAGCAGGTGCCATGGCCTCATCGAGCATGGTCTCGAGGTTGGCCCACAGCTGGGCAGTGGTGGCACACACCCAGAACTCAGGTGTCAGAGGCAGGCGGATCTCTGTGAGTTTGAGGCCAGCCTGGTCTACAGAGTGAGTTCCAGGACAGCCAGAGCTACACAGAGAAACCCTGTCTCGAAAAACCAAACCAAACCAAAAAACCCAAGAGCCCGGTCCTGCTAGGCTCTGAATCAATGAACATGGCCCAAGTCAACCTNATGTGTGAAAGCCCAGTGCACCATGGGGCTGGCCTGGAGTCACCAGGGCTGGGGCAGCAGGCTTCTCTCCTCCCCTCCAGGTTTATCCTGTGACCCCAAATGAGAACACATTCTGGGAGCAACAGCCCCATCGGCAGGCTCTTGGTTTCAAAACAGACCNTGGATCAGGTGGCAGCTAGTGGGGACAGGTTCCTTGGTGACTGGTGGGGCTCAGCCTCTACACCCGAGATGCCATAGCGGCGTGGCTAGTCAAAATCAGGTGTAGGGAGTGAGGCCAGCCTACGGCAGGCTGCCATATCCAGGCAGGACTTGAGGGAAGTGGTGTAGGAATAAATCTGGCTTGTGTATGTTTTACCGGTTCCAAATGGGACCTGCCTAAAGAAGGGCCCTGCATAGCCCCTGGGAGAAACATTCTGGCGTGGCATCAGTGGGTGACGGAGGNGAGGACATGCTGTGAGACTGATTGGAGACAACCATTAGATACCGCACCAGTGAGTGAGACCAGGAACCGGCCTGGCCAACCTGGTCCTGTCAGGCAGCAGGAAAACAGAGAAGCATTCCTGCCCAGTTTGGATTTCAACCTTCCAGCACTGAGCACGTAGGGCTGTCTCCCCAAAGTCTCAGCCTCAGGAAGGTTAGGTCTGTCCCAGATGCCACCTCTGGGACCTAGCTGGAGGTCACTACAAAAACCAGGGTTTATCAAAAACAAACAACAATGACAAACACCGCTCAAGAGCCACAGATGGCCCAGGACAGGCTGTGGCAGTCCATGCCTGGGAGAGCCAGTGGCTAGGCACAGCTGCCCATGGTAAGGGGAGGGGGGACACTTATATTGGCTCCCAGGTCCCAGCTACCCCTGAGAAAGTGCCCAGAGTGTGACAGGCCAGGCTGTACTTTGCAGGGACTGTTCCTAAGGAAGCCAAAGGCTTCAGGCCCACACTGGCTTCCTTCACAGGACACCCCCAGCTCCGGCACTCATGAGGCTCCCTCCTCCTTCCCAAACTCACAGAGTCAAAAAGCAGAGAACAGAGAGCACAGCCTCCTCACCTGTGCCAGGCAGCTGTGACCACCTGCTTTGGCTTCTTATACTTGCGGCTCTGGGCCTTAGCGGGCAGAGCAGAGAAGTCAGGGATCAAAGAGAAGAAAAGCATGAGAGGCTGAAAGGCCCAGGGATCCCCATCTGCACTCGGAATCTGACCACAGAGAGCCCTCTCTAGACCTTGCACAAGGCTTCTAGCCAGGGCAGGGGCAGGGTGACCTACCTCAACCTGTTTCAAGACAGTGGAGCCTTTGGACCCCCCCAGACACCAGAGCTCACTACCCACTCGGTCTGCCTCGCATGAGTCAGGAAGAACCGGAAGCCACTGGTGTTTGGGCCCAGCTGGCCTCGAAGAGGCCCAGATGAATGCCAAGAATGAACCCCAAGACCCTGACCCGCAAGGTGGGTGGTAGTGTCTGCTGAAACAGGAAGTGTGGAGAAGGAGAACACGGTGGCTTTGACCTGAGAAGTCTAAGGGGTCCACGTAGGAGCCATTGAAGACCACAGGCAGACAGTAGCCAAGGGCAGGAAGCCATAGAGCCATGAGGTGGAAGATTCATAGAGCCCAACCAGTTCAACATTGCAGTGAAAGTCCTGGGGCAGGACGTGCTTGCCCAGGACGGAGGCTCTCAGTGGGGTNGTACTGCCCTCTAGAGGCTACTTGGAAACTGCAAGGTATGTCAGTAATCTTTGGCCTAACTACAAAGCCGGACCCTGTCTTAAAAACAAACAGCAGACCAGTGGTGGCACAAGCCTTTTTATCCCAGCAGAGGCAGGCNGATCTCTGTGAGTTCGAGGCCAGCCTGGTCTATGGAGGGAGTTCCAGGATAGCCAGGGCTAGAGAGAAACCCTGTCTCAAAAAACCATACACGGATAAAGTCTGCCTCAAAAAACAAAAACAACAAAACAAAACAAAACAAAACAAAAAACAGACTCAGAGGTGCATACTTGTTACCCCAGCGAGGTGGGAGAATCAGGAGTTCGAGGTTATTCTCAGCTACATAGTAAGTCAGACCAGCCTGGGCTAGATGAGACTCTGTCTTAAAAACAAAACAAAAACCAAACCAGCTAGCGATGGTGGCACACACCTTTAATCCCAGCACTCTGGAGACAGAGGCAGGCAGACCTCTGTGAATCCCAGGCCAGCCTGGTCTACATAGTGAGCTCTAGGCCAATCAGGGTTACACAGTGAGGCCCTGTCTTTAAAAAATAAAAGTTTAATTACATAAAATCAAGTTTTCACACAGCAAAAATGCAGTATAAACAAAGTAAAATAATAAAAACAAGAGCCTGACAAACCAAGAGAAATGTTTGTGTGCCTCAGCTAGCACACAATGTCTAATACCCAAGGACGTGCAGGCTCTTGGATTAAGCTTATGGCTCAGTTGGTGGTGTGTACACAGCATGCTGGATGGCTTCAATGCCCAGCTCCAACAAGAGGAAAATGTTGCATTTGAAAGGTGGAGGGGCTGGAGAGATGGTTCAGCAGGTAAGAGCACAGAGTGTTCTTCCAGAGGGCTGAGTTTGATTCTCAGCACCCACATCATGGCTACGCCTCAGAACCACCTGTAACCCCAGCTCTAGTGGAATTGGGCACCACTGGCTTCCACACTCATGTGCTTGCACAAACACACACACACAATTAAAAATAAATTTTAAAAAAGTTTGAAAGGTGGTAGTGGCACACCTATAATACTTGGCTAAGGCAGAGGGATTTCTGCTGGCTTGAGACTATACAATAAAACCCTGTCTCAAAAGTAAAATAAGACAGCTGTATATAACTCCAGCTCCAGAGGGTCCAACACCCTCTTCTGGCCTGCTCAGGCACCCATACTTGGTGTGCACACACAGCACGTAAAATTTAAAACAAATCTTTTTGTTTGAGATAGATTCTGTGTATCCCTGGCTGTCCTGGAACTCACTCTGTAGACCAGGCTGGTCTCAAAATCAGAGATCCTCCTGCCTCTGCCTCCAGAGGGCTGGGTTAAAATCATGCACCACCACAGTCTGTTTCTTTACAGTAATTTGACCCAGTAATTCTAATTCTAGTTTACCCTGAAGACTGATGTAGGATGCATTTCCTCTGAGCAAAACGGTCCCTATCTTCATCAGATCAGCTGCAAGACAATCACCTTCAATCTGGAGGGGACTTGGAAACTCTCTCTCTCTCTCTCTCTCTCTCTCTCTCTCTCTCTC
>LZPO01017308.1:181737-196377 GCA_001675575.1 Neotoma lepida
AAAAGACAGGCACAGCAGCTCACATCTTTAATCCCAGCGCTCAGAAGACAGTGAGTTCCAGGCCAGGCTATGGATAGCCAGTTCCATGTCAACCAGGGCTACCCTGTCTCAAAATTATTAATAACAAAACAAAAAGCCAAGCATGACATAGGCCTTGTGATCTCTGTATTCCGACAGGCTAACACAGGAGAATCTCAAGTTCCAGGTTACCACAGTGAGACCCTGTGAGGCAAAAAAAGAAAAAGTAACTCATAAGTGAAACCTGATNGACTTTGCCTTACCCAAAGGATGGCAGATGTTTGTGTCTACTCCCTGTCCTTNCTCACAGGCCGCACTCATGTTCCTGTCAGAACAGGGACTTGGATGTAATCACGAGGGAGAGCACCTGTCTACAGCACTCACAGAGGACAGCTTAAGCCCCAGCCTGTTTCCTTCAAAAACAGGACAACAGAAACCTGGGAAATGGCTTCAAATGAAGGGGACTGAAGAGACACACCGGCCAGCATAGGCTGGAACCCTCAGCCCGGGGTGAAAACCGCCCAAGTCACAACATGGCCAGAAAAGGAGTTTTGTACTTGAGTTTTTGTGCTTGTTCTTAGAAAACATATTCAAGCTGGGCATNGTTGCCCACACCTTGCATCCTAGCACTCAGGAAGAGGCGGTGAGTTAAGAGGTCAGCCAGGCTGACACAGTAAAACTAACAATAATTTTAAATTATTTAAATTTTAAATTATTTAAAATTAAATATTGAGGAATAAATGGGGCATAATACCATTTGCTCTCAACTAGTGCAGAGTTAATAAAAAGTTTATCTCCTTTATGTACATATATATACATAAAACCNGATTATATTCATGTACAGAAAATGATACGCTCAAGGGCCTGCCTGGGTACAATGTGACAAGAGGGAACAACTGGGCCTTTGGGAAGCTAAGTAAAGCGGCTGCTGCAGAAGCCTGAGGACCCAAGTTCAGATCCTCAGTATGGTTCTATCCTTGTGATTGTCAGTGACATGCACCCAAACCCCCAGAGCATGGGCTGGAGGCAGGCAGAGCCCAGAGGCCATCTCAGGTTCCGAGAGATTCTCAGAAAGGGAGCAACACACTCCAGAGAAAAGAGGCAGCTACAGCTTTGACTGGTCACTGCTGGGTTTGAAAGGGCCACATGCAAGCGATGGAACCCTTAGAAGGTGGCAAAGACACAGGTCCTACCCCCTCCCCCAGCCTCTAAAAGGACAATCCTTTAATAATCTGGTTTTCAGCTCAGTGAAACCCACTTTCCAGAACTGAAACCAAACCTGTTAAAAAAATTTTCAAAGTGCCCCAGCTGTCACAATCCCTGCTGATAGCCATTTACAGCCCCTTTTCAATCACTTGTGAGTGTGGTGTCTATGTGTGACAGCCAGGTCATGGGTCAGGTGTCTCTCTCTACCAACCCCCACCTTAAGATTTTTTTTCAAGACGAGTTTCTCTGTGTAGTCCTGGAACTCACTCTAGACCAGGCTGGTCTCAAACTCAAGAGCTCTGCCTGCCTCTGTCTCCAGAGTGCTGGGGTTAAAGGTGTGTGCCACCATTTTAACTATATTTCTATAGGACACGCCCTATAGTGGTAGTGCCCAAGGAGGGTAGGTCTCAGATACCCTGGAATTACAAGTGGTTTTAAGCCTCAACGTATCCAGAAATATTAAAGTAATTTTGTTTTAATATACATAGACTCTGGCTTTTGGGCCTGTCACTCATAGGGAGGCCATCCCTACCTAAGGAGCCTGCCCAGAGACAACACTCTAACAGACTACCTCAGCCCTAAGGAAGGCAAGGCTGGACAGACAGCAAGGCAAACAGAGCAGCTAGCCTTGGCCAGCTTGTGTTCTGACACCAGGGGACTCCTGAGCATTTCCCCACAGCTGAAGCAGCCTTGTTGCAGAAACTGGGCCACTGCATCTGCAGCCATGTGAATGAAGTGACTGCAGGGGACCAGACAAACCTTAGTCCAAGGAAAAGGGCCAATCAGCCAGCAAATCTTACCTGTCCCTGGGGTGTACAGCTACCCCAATGCAACCTGGACCTTCCTGCCTTTAGCATAGCAGATGCAAGTACAGACCCTGCAACAGCATTCCATGCTGGCTCACTTCACACTTAACTTTTTCATGTTTGAGCCAAGCTGCCCCCCATGTATCAGTGTCCTGTAACTTCTAATCATTCTCTGACTCCAGCTCAGATCTCAGGTGGTGCTGGTGACTGAGCCCAGGGCTTGGTAGGGGCCAGGCAAGCTCCATCCCAGCCCCCACATTTAACTCACTCCATCCTTGCTATAACCCTAAACTATTCTAAGAAAATAATGAAAAGCAAATTCACTTGCTACATTCAGAACCTAACAGTACTTCCAGCAAAATCCCCAAATTATGGAATAAAACCGATGGCAACACATAAATGACAGCCAGTTTTATATTTTCCTTTCTTTATTGAGAAACTTAAGTCTTGGGTACATCAAAACCAATTTCTGAGAGGGAAAAAAAAATCAGAACGCACAATAGAAAAAAAAAAGTTACCACCCGGGCCATAGCAGAACCCAGAGAATATACTCTTAATAATTGAAAAGTTCTAGGGGCCTCATAATTGACCTTTTGATACAAAATGACCTATTGAATTTGCAACTTGTGGTTCTTGGTGTGGAGGTCCACAAACTAGGAAGTCTTCAGACCTTAGCTGAATGCCAGGAGGGATTATTTGGCTTTTAACTCCTAAAAAAGAGAAGCACCAACATAAATAAGCAAGCATGTTAAAGATCCACTTACACCAATTAGCATCAGCTGCTCCCACACAGCTCTGACCTCAACCCTCTGCCTTTGGCCATCACTCCTTTCCTATTCTCTTATAAACTTGCAGGCCAAGGCCACAGCTCTCAGAAAGTCACTGTAAACATCTTTAGGTGTGCCCATTCTCCCACTAGACCGCAGTGTCAATACCCTTCACTGCCCATTGCACTGCACTCCCAGAGCAGTGAACACAACCTACCAACCTCAGGCCAGGCTAGAAAGATATGTACAGACAGCAGGCAGGTCTCATGATATAATTACGAGCATGAGAACTGACTGCTTCTTTACTGTTTCTTTCTGTCACTATTTCAGGCCAGTAAGGTTATTCATTTTTATGAGGTGGGAGGCACTGGACCTTGAGAACGCTCAGCCACGTGTGATGTGGCGCTTTTGAAGGAGACCACTTTTGTTAGGTATGTGTGGTGAGGACCTGTGTTGCTCACATGAGCAACTGGGATTACAGGCAGATGCTGTGTTCGGCCTCTAATGCCAGCATTCTGGAGGCTGAGTGAATTTAGGGGCAGCCTGGGGCATATGGGGAGACCCTAGCTGGAAAACCAAACCAAACAAAAAACAACTGTCCAACATACTTTTTCCTTGTCTAAGAGGTAGCAGCAGCAGCAACAGTGCCCACCTTCTGGGCGGCTTCTTTCTTGGCATGATGAGCCTGCAGAACTGCCACAGCTTCATCCACCTGTGAAAGACCCCAGGTGCCCAGTGACAGAGAGCTCCTTGTCTCTCCCAGCACCCAGACCTCGCGGATGAGTAGAGGATCCCTGGTTTCTCCTGGTGCTAGACAGCTGACACCCTCAGCAGTGGCCCACATCACAGATGAGGCACTGAGAGAGGGTCCCCGTGACCTTTGCCTAAACAGACCAGAAGCTAGCACTCTCTAAAGGCCCCAACTCCCATTCCCTGAAGCTGAGCCCTGATGCCACAGGGCCTGAAAAGCACCTCACCTTGGAACGGAGAGACTCAGGGGACTCCAGCATGTGGAGCAGCTCAGAGTTGTCAATTTCCAGCAGCATTCCTGTAATCTTTCCCGCCAGATTTGAATGCATTGTTTGGATAAGTGGGAACAAACGCTCCCCTGTGGGCAGAACAGCTGTCATCACCACCAATCCCAATGAACACAAACTGGCATCAGGCTCACCCCTCTCTCCACTTACCCAGCATCTGCTTCTGTTCCTGGGGAGGTGCTGCAGCCAGCATTGAGGCAGTCAGCGGCTCCTGCCCCTGGACATGAACAGCAGGCTGTGGTGCCTGTGAAGCAGGACAGGCAGTGGGGTTAGCACTAAGGAAGACACCCAAGCTGAACATCTCAACATGAACCCATGTGGAAAAAAAGCAGGAATAAATGGAGGTGCTTAAAGAACTAATCCTGTCCTTGGGGAACTGAAGAACAGCAAGGGACAGACCGGCATGAAGCACAGAAACTAGCCTGGAACNGCAGGCTATCAGAAGCCAGTCCTCTGACCAAGCAAACCTGTCATGCTGGGGGAGCATTCACTGGTCTCCACTTGGCTAATTCAAGCCTTGCAGTAAAAAAATCAGGCCACAGGGAACTTAATTTCACGTTTTCCAAGTGGTCTTGGATGACCTTGAATTCTTCATCTCTTGCCCCCAACTCCTAAGGGCTGGAATTACAAGCATGTGACAATTTCATAGGAAACTGTCTGTCTGTACATGTATCCTTCTCTTCAACGTTTTCCAGTACAAATGGAGCCAGGAGCCAGAGAGTAGAATCAAAACATTCCTTAGTAGACCTCATTATCACCTTACAACATCTTTTGGTTTTCAGTGTAGTCTCTTAACCCAGGCTGGCCTTGAACACAGTATATAGCTAAGTGCTGAAGCTCTTGCCTCTCCCACCCCAGCGCCAAGACTATAGGCTATACCAACATGCTGGCTACATTTTTTTTTTCCTACAGCACTGGGGCCTGGACCAGATTTTATTTATTCATATATATATATATGAATATATACACATATACACAAACACACATATATTTGCAACTACTTGAGGATTATTAACATATAACAGTAACATTGCTCAGAGCCTTAAAAGGCCTTACAGGTAAAAGACAACTCACATATTAGCACCAAGTTCCAAGAAATTCCTACTTTCGAGATCNTGGAGAAGGACCACACAAGAATAATCCACAAAGAGCTCATCTCATACTCCTGAAGCTGTCTGTGCAAGCAAGGCCCAGGCCCAGCAAACCACTACCAAGCTCTGAAACAAACTGGTTGTACCTTGGCTCACACTTAGTGGAAGTAAACAGCTTAGGCAACACAAGCTCCCGACAACACTGTGCGAAGCCTCTTCTTCTGGGTGTTTGTGTTTATGCAGGGGCTGAGGTCAACCTAAGGTCTCGTTCCTCAGGCACAAGCCACCCCACTAAGCTTTCTGAGATGGTCTGGAATCTGCCCAGTAGGCTGGCTGGCCTCGAGGATCCTGTTTTTGCTTCCCCCATACTGACATCACAAAGATGGACCACCCTGCCCAGCCTTCTCTGTGTGTATATGGCATGTGCCAGAGGTCAAACTGAGATGTCTCCCTCTAACACTTGCTACCTTATTCCCTTGGACATGGTCTTTCTCCTAACCTANAGCTCACTACTATGGTTATACAGGCTAGCCTACAAGTCCAAGGGTCTGTCCGTCCCTGGCCCCACAGCACTGGGGATACCACAGTGCCCAGCTTTTACAAGTGTGCTTGGGATCTGAACTCAGGTCCTCATGCTTACAGAACAAAGTCTGGTCTTCAGCCTTGTCAAGACTGCCAACCAAGCGATGTCCCTAGCCCCTGAAGCTGAGTTTTATTTTTAAGTCAGAGGTTACTAACTGCCTTTATATTAGGTCACTGGGTATGAAAGGACACCAAGGCTCACAGAGCTGAGACAGGCACATGTGTCTTAAGGGACAGGAAGACACCAGCTGTTTCTTGGTATTTCAACTGTTACTAATCAGGCTTTTCAAGCCTGTTGCTCTCAGGGTCAGTGTCTGAATCACCACACGGAGACAGAACAGGCGTGCNGTACCTGTGAAGAACCAAATCAAGGCATCTATAAACTGAGCAGACAAGACAAAAGCCGCCACGGCTGTGNNGGGNCTCACCTGCAGCGGCTGAATGGCAGGGTGAGGGCTGCGGACACTGGAGGCGTATTTGTATGGAGCCACAGCCCTGGGGGCAGCAGCAACTGCGGCACGAGGCGCAAGGCTTGGCACAGCTGCAGGAACACCTTGTGGGAGGAACAAGCATAATTAAAGCCCGTCAGCCTGGGCAAAGGCCCGTCAAATCCCAGCTTTCCCCCTTCTGTGTGCAGCCAATACCACCTCCAGACTGGCAGCTGTCAGTCAGCCCTTGCTGGGCGGCACCAGCCCCACCAAAGTCCATAGCCAAGCGGTCCGGGCACTCAGACCCTACAACAGACCAGCAAATGCACATCAGTGTTGGCAGCAGATGTCCAACTGGCCACGTCCCACGGAAGAAGAATTTCCAACACATGGTCACACATGTCTCTCACAGGGCCAAAGGACACCATACAAATACAAGTCTTTGCACATTTAGAACATGACATACTCTAAACGGTTCCTTCTCCCCCGACCCCTCAACAGCGGGTTGTCTGTACAGTGATCCAAACAGAATACTTCTGGTTAACCCTTCATGTGCCACCGATGAGCAAAGAATTTTCAAAGTAACCAACACACCCAGGACTCACTTCATCACTGAATGAAGAATCTGCCTAAGCACACAGCTAGAGACAGAACCAGGACTTAGGAAAATGAGTCCCAGACTGAACAAGCCAGGGCAGAGCTAGTCATCCTGATTCCCTCCTCCCCGGCCACGCTCCTACAGGCCAGTTTGCTCACCGACTCTCTGAGTGGTAGTAGGAAGGCCACGAGAGGCCGGAGCATTACCAGTTGGAGCCAGATGGCGAAGAGCTGGACGAGGCCCAGACTGCCGTATAGCACTTGGCATTCCTTGGAAGCCTGGCAAAGGGACAGGGACAGCAAGTCACTGACAAGCCAGAGGCTGGGCTGCAGAAGCAGAACNGGACAGGCANACCCTGGTGAGCGAGGCCCTGCTTCCTGCTACCTACCTTGAGGTCTCCCGCCCTGCTGCCAGCGTGGATTAGGCCTCATCTGTGCTAGCTGGTTAGGTGTGTAATATGGAGGTCTTCCCTGAGCCTGGAGGGGAGAAGAAACCCAAATCCTGAGAACCTGAACCCACACCAGTCTTGACCCCCTCACCTCACTAAGCCCCAGGCTAATAGTTTGGGTGAAAGGCACTCTACTCAAAAGCCGAAGGATCGGTTAGCGGGGCAGTTTTCCTCCATCTCTGAGCCCACGTATGTGAGTGATCACAGGTTAATTCCTTACTAGAACACAGCATCCCAGAATCCCTCCTCACAGCTGTCCGTCTCCCGGCAGACTCACCTGCGGAACTGCTGGCACAAAGTAGCCCCCGGCTGCAGGCTGGAACTGATTTAAGATGGCATTCGCAGGGAGCGCTCTCATGCCAGCCACACGCTGCATATACTGGTTCGTCAGGTGAGCCTTCCGCTCTTCCTTCCTCTGGGCCAGGGCAACATAGAGCGGCTTGGAGCCCACAATCCGTCCGTTCATCTCAGTGACTGCTTTGGTTGCCTCTTCAGGAGAGGAGAAGCAGACAAAGCCAAACCCTTTGCTTCTTCCATCTTCCAGCATCACCTACACAGAGAGCAAGCAGCCAATGTTGAGGAAGGCACAGGTACCAACAGCCAAAGCNCACCCCCACTGGGCTCTGCTTCTCCATCCACACAGGAGAGGCAGGAGGTACAGCAGCCCAAGAGCAGCTGTGAAACCCTCTCAAAAACTCCAGTGGTGGCTTTTAGTTTTCCAGGTCACCAACGGCTGCCACCATAGCTCAGTGGGAGGCAGTTACCTGGAGGACAGGGAACTCAGTCTTACATGCCCTGAGCCTAGCTTTCCACAACTATAAGACAAACACAGCCACTGATCCTTGCAGTCCATCTCAGAGCCAGTCCTGACTGTCTTTCCCTTTCCTGAAAGGGTACTCAGTGCCTCCCATCAGTCTTGTGGCACCAAGGACTTCAGGGTATAGAGCTTTGCTTGCTGCAGGACTCTCCAACAGGCCAGTCAAGTGAGTGACACCAAGAGGAAATAGGAAAACCAGAGTTGGCCAGGACCAAANCAGTCACATGTCATCTCCACAGCTGCTCTGTGACTAATCACTCACACCCTCCAAAGTTCCTTTTGCCAGCACCCTGAAAGGGCTGTCATTTAAATACTATACCCCAGCTGGGTGTAGTGGTATACACCTTCATCTCAGCACTCAGGAAGACAGAGGCAGGTGGATATCTGTGAGTTTGAGACCAGCCTGGTCTATGTTGTGAGGTCCTATCTCAAAACAAAAATTTAAAACCATCTCAATACAAATGGTAACATCCTTTGTACAATGTCCCTACCCTGAAAGCAACTAACACTAAGGGCTAGGGCAGGGCCACAAAATCCTACTTAGCCACCCAGCCTCCTTTTTCACTACCAGTGGCAGCATCTTGTGTCAGGCCATTCACACTAGACACCATTCCCTAAGTGCCAAGGACATGCTACAGATCACGCCCCATNCCCATGTAACCATGGCTACCCAGCCAAACTTTGTCAAAAGTTCACATGGAGCCTGTTAATTCTTCAAAACACCCTCCCTGCCCAGGAGGAAGTGTGGCAGAGCTGTAGAGACAGGCCCCAGGATAAACGGAAAATGACCTGTCTGGATATCCTCTGCTGTACTGTAGCACTGCCTGTCCCCAGACTGGCACCAAGCAGCGGGACTGGGAAAGATCTGAGTGCTGCAGGGGCTACAGAGAGGACCTGGGTCAGACTCCAAGCTCCAGTGCAAGTAGAGAACACATCATACATCTACTTCTCCAGAGCATGACTCTCAGGAGCAATATGCTGGAATAACATTGCACTCAGGACCACCAACACAATTAACTAACATCAAGAGCCCAACAACAGCATGTTCTGTTTCCAAACCCACACACTCACAGTTACCTTAGCGCTGGTGATCGACCCAAATGGAGAAAACTCTTTCCTCAATTTCTCATCGTCAATGGTGTCATCCAAGTTCTTAATGTAGAGATTCACTCCCTGGAGAAGGGATCACTGTTAATTACACCTGTATACACAGCCACTTCCCAAATGTGGGGCCCACAACATGCTTGGGAACCTGTCAAATTAAAACTCTTGCCTGTTGCTGGGCAGTGGTGGCGCACGCCTTTAATCCCAGCACTCAGGAGGCAGAGGCAGACATATCTCTGTGAGTTGGAGGCCAGCCTGGTTCCAGGACTACACAGAAAACCTGTCTCAAAAGCTAAATTAATAATAATAAAATGATAACAATAATGGCAAGTTATGCTTGGGATACTGTGCTGTCCCTGTCTCTTATACACATCTAGATGTGTATAAGAGACAGGCTATTGAGCATGTGAGGCCAGCCTAGGCTATACAGCAAGACCCTGGCTCAAAAACAAAACCATAACCTGGAACTCAAGTTGGGGCCCATCATGTTTTAAGGAGTGAGTTCCTGCGAGTTCAAGGTAAGTCTAAGCTACACTGTGACTTCCTCCAGGCCAGACTGGGTTAATAGTAAAACAGTCTCCCTAAGAAAAAGACACCAGCAGGATTCTGATACAAGCCCAAGTTGAGCAACTCCTGCCCTAAAACTGTCAGGGCCATCAATGCAACCACGTCACCTCCTCCACAGCTGCTCTGGCCACTCACTCGCCCTCCAGGGCTCTTTTAGCTACCACTCCAAAGGGGGCATCAACTTAAAATTGAACCCACACAGCGAAGAGCAGTAAGCAGACACTTTCAGAACAGAGTCTAGAATCATTCATTGTCCCTGTAATGACTGCCACACCTGGGGGGTCACAACCTTTAAACCTGACCTTTGCAGAGTTAAGTACAGATGCCAAGTCCCCCAAAGGGAAGTTGAAAACACTGCAGCCAGGCACTGTGCAAACACTCAGTAGTGGCAGCCCACCTCACCTGGTACCGACTAATTCGCTCCTGCTTCAGCTGCTCAAATTTCCGTTTTAATTCAGCCTGACGTTCGACTTTTTTCTGTGCACGGCCTACAAATATGGCTTTTCCACTCATTTCTTTTCCATTCATCTCTTCCACAGCCTAGGGAGAAAATGTGTGTCTTTAATGCAGGTGCAGAGACGTGGTCTTCTATAGCAGAGATCAGGACACCAAGAGAAACCTTCCCCACGGGATTGCAATCTGTTTCATCCCACCTCTGCAGTCTGCTACTCTAATCTTAGACTTATCTCCAAAGTGGGGGAGGAACTAACCGTGTTACTGGTTCAGAGATCACAATACTGTTTGTTCTTAATTCCCAACCCCAGCTCCAACATCTTCAAAACACCCTTCCTGCCCAGGAGGAAGTGTGGCAGAGCTGTAGAGACAGGCCCCAGGACAAATGGAAACCGACCTGTCTGGATATCCTCTGCTGTACTGTAGCACTGCCTGTCCCCAGCCCGGCACCAAGCAGCAGGACTGGGAAAGATTTGAGTGCAGAGGGCAAAAGGAGAAAGACGACCCCACACCCAGTATTTGTATAAACATATGCAGATGCCCTGAATCTTGACTGATGATCTAGCTATAGGTTTTTCCCCTTCACGGGTTCAGAGTCCAGCACACTGCTCTGCCCATATGTGGACGGTCAACCCTCGAGGCTTCAGTTTCTCTACCCAAGAATGGGAACTACCAGTCCAATCTTTCAAAAGTAGGTGGTGACAGGTATGAGCAAATGCTGGGTGATGTAGAGATACACTAACTGGGGCCCTGCATCGGTGCTGATATGTGGGGCACAGAGGTGCACATCCACCACTAGGCAGCCCTCTCTCTAGCTCAGCTCTATCATGCACCAGGTACCAACTACAGGTTCTTCCCGACTTCCCAGCCCTCTCACCTTATTGGCATCCTCGTGTTTTTCGTAGCTTACAAAGCCAAAGCCTTTGGATTTCCCACTGGGATCTCTCATCACCTTGACACTTAAGGTTTTACCTATTACCAAACGACAGAACTATTAGTGACACCATCTCTACCACAGCTCAAGAAGGCTTCTTGCTAGTAACTCAGCTGAAGGAAATCTCTGGCTGAGCCCAGATGGGTCGGTTGGAGGCAGAAAGAGATACCATGCCTGGTCTAAAACTCAACCACAAGCATCTAGGATGATCACCTACATACAAGGGAAGGAGCTAGGATGAAGCCAGAGAAAAAGGCCGGGACTCTATTCACCCTCTGACCCTGCGATAAGTGCCCTGTTTCTCAGGTAAAAACAGGTTATTTCTTGCCAGTANGAGAGGACATGTGGGCTACAGACCTCAACTTACCAAACTGGCTGAATAGCTCCTTCAGGTTATCATCATCCACTTCTTCCCCAAAGTTTTTGATATAAACATTGGTGAACTCCTTGGCCTTGGCTCCAAGCTCAGCTTCACGCTCTTTGCGAGACTTGAATCTGCCCACAAACCTACCAAGAAATCACGAAGAACAGTGATTACTCAGAAGGAACAAAACCTGATTTCCAGGGGCCCAAAGGAACGCAGATTAAAGGCTGATAGAAGAGGTTTCAACACACGAGGACCCCATCCACCATGAGAACCAGCTCAGATGTCCCAAGTCCCCAGCAGAAAAAGAAAGAGGCAGGACTATCCTGCAAGGACTAGTCCCGGGGCTCCTGGTTCAGACCAGGGCCACGCCTACCACATCACACTGCCTTCGTGAAGAAACCTGACGGCCATGTTTTTAAAACGTTCATTTCTGTGCATCTATGTAAATGCATAGAAAACGTCTGGAAGGATACAAACCAAACTGTTAACAGTGGTTAGCCTAGCAGTGACACTGCTGCCTGCCAGAGGTAGCCCTTGCTTGCCTGTTGTATCATTCGGTATCCCTAACGGGAAAATATCTCCACACCCGACACACAGACATAAATAAAGACAGCCTTGTCTATTCCATACCACAAAGGACAGAAATGATTGTTGCTTGTAATAGCCAAAATGTAACAGTGCTTTCGCCTTTCCCCACGTGGTTCGGCTAACTTCTGGCCCCAACCCACAGTAATGACAAGCTGTTGTGCAGTGTCTGCAAAGGGAGGGATTTTTAAGCATACAGTAAAATGGAGTTGCAGCTCAGAGGAAGGAAGAACTAGATAGGACAATTTGGTGCCAAAAACTAGCAACAGACCCATGGGCAGACCTGAGTGAAAGGAAAGCCAAGGTCACATAGCTATTAGCTGGCTCCTGGTCAGCCCAGGGCCTCTCCACTCTGCCGCTGGCCAAGACCCTGCTCAGAGTGGGCCCAGAGCTGTCTTCTAGCCAGCCCCAGTTGCTGATGCTCACAAAACCCACAGATGAATGCCTTTAAGGGAGAGGCGGCAGGCAGGCCATGGCTCGGGCAGGGAGACTCACCAGCCCTGGAGTGGAGAGGTAGGAGCAGGCCACACTTGGGCCGAGAGAACCAGTAGCCGCCTTGTGTGTGCCAGTTAATACCGAGGTGGGGCCATGGCTGGCTCACGCGATGGTTGTCGCTCCAGACTGGGACACTCACACTTTGCGGTCATTGAGGAGCATGCCATTCATCTTCTCGATGGCCTTGTCGGCAGCCTCTTGGGTCTCGAAGTGGACAAAGGCATAACCCTTAGAGCCATTCTCATCACAAACCACCTGTTGAGGAAAAGGCAGACCATCTGAGCATCACCTGAGCATCACCGACACACACACCAGCCTCGACCTAATGTGACTTAACACTGCACAGCACCAAACACCCACCGAGCCCTCCACTTACAAACGCTTAGCCTGCTTCTATCCTAAATAATGTTTGTGGAGGCTAGGGCAGCCTCAGGTGGTTCATTTGGATACAAGGTCTCTCACTGCCTGGAACTCACTGGTCAGGTCAGGTTGGCAGACATGCAAGCTCCAGGAATTCTGTTTCAGCTCCACCCCACCCCCCCAGTACTGGCATTAAACACGCATGTCCCCTATGTCCACTTTTTGTGTGGACAAACTCAGATCCTTTCTTGGGTAGCAAGCACTTTACCAAAGGAGCTTCCTGCTGAGCCCNGGCNTTTTTTCAAATTCACTTTTATTAGTTATTATTATTTTTTAAGCTCTGGCTCAGTGTGGTGACATGCTTGTAATACNAGCACTTGGAGGGACAGGCCACAGCTCGGATGAGGTTCAAGGTCATCCACAGTACACATGATATTTGAGTCCAGCCTAGATTATGAGATCCTGCCTCCAAAAGAGGAAAAATTAAGAAGGGTGTGTGTGTGTGTGTGTGTGTGTGTGTGTGTGTGTGTGTGTGCGCGCGCATGCGCGCGCGCGTGAGTGTGGATGGTCCAATGAGTAAAGGTGCTTACCACCAAGCCTACAGCCAAGTTCACTCCCTAGGATCCACAAGGTGGATCAAAAGGACTCTTGCTAATTATCTTCTGACCTCTATGAGCACACTGTGAGACAATTAGTTCATAAATAAAAATTTAACTTAGAAAGCTGGACACTGTAGTTCAGTAGAGCACCTACACAGTATTAATCAGGCCCTGGGTTCAATGGTCAGCACAACAAAATAGGAAAAAAACACAACAAACCCAGGAGATCTGGGTACAAACCAAGTGCTCAGAAAGACAAAGTGTTTCCCAAGCCCACAAAAGAAAACAAGTCTCATGTTGAGTATGTAAACAGCCACCATGTGAAGGCTACAGAACACAGTGAACTAATGCCTCTAAGATGGTTAAGTAAGGGTTCCTGGAAACAATGGACTTCTGTCCTCTCCTCTCCCTTATCCAAAATGAAAACTGTTCAAGCTTCCAAAAGTAGGTAACATGAAGGGGGGAGGGGTGAAGAAGCACACAAAAGCACCTGCAAGGGGCAGGAGCTCATCCGGCAGAGTGCTAGTCCAGAATGCAAGCGCTGGGCTCAACCCCCTAGCACCATATAAACTAAGTGTGGTAGCATACACTTGTAATCTTAGCATTTGGGAGCTGCAAACATGAAGATCAGAAGTTCAAAAGCAAAGCTGAACTATATGTATCGTTGTCTCAAAACAAAAAACCTTCAGGTTACATGGGGCTGTGGCTGGGATTACCACCTACAAGTATTTCTNTGAAGATTCCATTCCCAGAGTGGGATCCAGCTTGGTGAATGAGCATTTGCCTAATTGCAGACCTCTAGTAGCAGTTACTCAGGATGCCAAGTCTCAGGACAATCACAAGCTCAAGGCCAGACTAGGCAACTTGGTGAGACGTCTCAAATAAAAAGTAAAGAGGGCTAGGGATAAAGCTTGTTTGACCCCAGAGGCTTTATGCGGAGATGGGGGAGTTGTGAATAGCCCTAACGAAATGCATCGCGTTACACACACACAGACATAACAGACAGCAGTGGACTCATTAAGAACTAGGAACGGGATTATGGGGGGCAAGCTAANAGAAAGTAATAGGTGTACGATACAATCAAGATTATGTATATGCATAAAAATTCCATAATGAATCCATTACCTGTCACTAAAATGTGCTAATAAAAAATACCTTCAATAAACAAAAAACACCTCAGTGATAGAACACTTGCCTTACAGGCCCTGAGTTCAATCCCCAAGACTGAAGGAAGAGGGCGATGTTCCATCTGCAGCATTTAAAAAATTATCAGGGGCTGGAGAGATGGCTCAGAGGTTAAGAGCACTGGCTGCCCTTCCAGAGGTCCTGAGTTCAATTCCCAGCAACCACANGGTGGCTCACAACCATCTACCATGAG
>LZPO01017308.1:213732-223872 GCA_001675575.1 Neotoma lepida
CTCTTCACAAACCTCACAGGAACCAGCCCCATTTTGCAGGGGATGACAAGAAGGAGGTGGTGGCGGTGTGTGTGTGTGTGTGTGTGTGTGTGTGTACATATGTGTGCATGCATGTGTGATCAGAGGTCCACCTTGGGTGTCATTCTTCAAGTACTGTCTACCTTGTTTTATTGGCTTGAGGCTTTTTTTGTTGTTGTTTTTGGTTTTTTCTGAGACAGAGTTTCTCTGTGTAGCTTTGCGCCTTTCCTGGAACTCACTTGGTAGCCCAGGCTGGCCTCGAACTCACAGAGATCCGCCTGCCTCTGCCTCCCAAGTGCTGGGATTAAAGGCGTGCGCCACCACCGCCCGGCTTTGAGGCTTTTTTTAAAAAAATAATTTATTTACCTTAATTTCATTTGCATTGGTGTTTTGCCTGCATGTATGTCTGTGGGAGGGTGTCAGATCTTAGAGTTACAGACAGTCAGGAGGTGCCATGTGGGCACTGGGAATTGAACCCATGACCTCTGGAAGAGCAGTCAGTGCTCTTAACCGATGAGTCATCTCTCCGGCCCTGGCTTGGGGCTTTATGATTAGGCTAGGCTAGGCTGGCCAGGCATCCATCTACCTTTACCTCCCCAGCAGAGGGATCACAAACACAGGCCACCATGCCCAGCCTTGTGACTCCTGTTCTGTGGATCAAACTCGGGTCTTCATGTTTGTAAAACCAGCATTTTATCAACAGAGACATCTCCCCTGACTGTGGTACTGCTTATAACACCTTTTAGCATCACTGTCCCCTGAAGAAGACTCCTCATGACAATCCTGTTGAGGGAGAGTCACCACCCCTTTGCTTTGCCCTCACAGTCGGCACCACTGTTGGTTCAAGTACATCTGTCATCCTAGACTATGAACCACACCAAGTCATAGTCACCGTCTCCATGGGGTGTAGCTCTGAGGGAGTGTATGCCCTTGGCATGGACAAGACAACAACCTTCTGTCCGCCATTGTATCCTATTGCTAGCACAATAGCATGGGATGTTAGCTGCAGAAATTTTGGTTGGATGAAACAATGGCCACATAGGTTTGGGGACCACCAAAAGGGAGAAGGTAGACACGGATCCATCAGAGGGTCAGTGATGGATCCACCAGAGGGTCAGGATGGAGATCAGGGAATTCCCAGAGCCATGGCGACAGGAGCAGAGGTACCAGCTGGAATGTGAACCCATCTCAGGACTCAGCAACTTGGTATTTGTTGCCATAGGAGATTGCCAATTGAAGGAAAGAGAAAGAAGGCTGAAGAGACAGTGAAAAAATCTAGAGGCATGAGAAAGGGGTGGGAATCTGGTGCTCCAATGGAGGATTGGCCTAGCCAGTGGAATGTGATGTCTGTCTGTCTATCCTCTCTCCCTTAAGGAAAGAAAGAAACGAAGAATGGGGGTTGAGGCAGCTCCTGGCTGAAGACCCCAGTTTTCTGGAAAAATTGTGGTAAAGGATATGTTTGTATCCTGCTGGCCTTTCTAGAGTATTTGACAGGGCTTCCCAAGTTTTCCTCTCTTCTGTGAATTTAGTCCTTTTCCACTTAACTAAAATGATCGCCTTCTGAACCCAGGCAGGGCTAGCGTAGGAAAGACAATGGAGACTAAAACAGCCCCACCCCACCCCCTGGGCTTCTCACCTCCTGAGGGGGATGGGTACCAAGTGACCAACACAGTTTCCCTTCACAAGCTGTTCCTGCCCTAGCCAACCTTCACAGCAGTGGTTCTCAACCTTCCTAATGCTTCAACCTTTTAACACACGTTCCTCATGCTGGGGTGACCCCCCCCATCATAAAGTTATTTCCTTCTGCTTTCATAACTGTAATTTTGCTACTGTTATGAATCGTAATGTAAATATCTGATATGCGACCCCTGTGAAAGGGTCGTTTGACCCCCAAAGGGGTCGCAACCCATAGGTTGAGAACCACTGTTTTACATGGTCCTGTTTATCCTTGGGTTCTGGGCCCTCCTCCCTGCTGTGGAACATCAGTTCTTTAAACTGTGGTCTCTGAGTCAGCATCTAATCACCAGGGAATGGTCAGACATGAAATCAGCAGGGCCTCAACCTTAAACCCACTGAATTAGAAGCTGGGGGTGGAGCAGTGGAACTCCACAGTTTGTGTTCTAACAGACCCTCCAGGTGATTCCATTGCAGCCTCCTGTTTTCCACAGGCCCTGCATTCTCTCCCTGCTGCCCACTTCTCTGATCTCTCCTCATCTGGTCTGGATGAGCAACCATGCAGATGATTCCACCCTCACACTCACATCCACCTGAAGAGAGCAACCCACTCACGGCGAACCACAGGCCAGTCTCAAATTCATGAAGCCACAGGCTGATCCAGGACGTCTCCCCACACATCCTTCCTGGGTCCCTGGCCTGGCACATCTAACACTATAGGTATTTCCTCTGGGTCCTCCGAACATCACCCAGACTCCTTGCCTGAGGGTCTGATCAAGGAGCCAGGCACAGTGGTGCATATGTGTAATCCCAGCACTTGGGAAAGAGGAAGAAGGATCAGGAGGCTAGCTTGAGCAACATAAAACCCTGTTTTCCTTTGCCAAGCTACACTGGTCCTTCCATCTTGACAGGTAAGAGAGCTTGGCAGTAGGTCTAGCCTCATTAGGACCTGCCTTCCCATTCTAAGCTACTGCACCTCCTCAGGCCACCTTCCCAGGTGTCTCCACGACTCATGTGCTCTGCTCATGACCTTCCCTGACATACAGAAATCTGTCATGCACTCACTCATCTGGAATACAGGCTCTGTTAGGGGGCCTTGTACGTCTCATTCCTTCTTGTGTACTTAGTTCCCAGCATAGGGCAGACTTTCAACAGCCCTCTGCGTTCACACAATTGCCCAAGCTAGAAGAAACTGGTGTCTGCTTGTTTCCCTTCTCATTCTGTGAAGCTGATTACCAGCTGACAGCTCCTGACCCTACCTGGAAGTACCCCCGACCTCCACCCCTTCCATACTCAGCAGTACCCGACCTCCACCCCTTCCATACTCAGCAGTACCCCCGACCTTCACCCCTCCCATACTCAGCAGTACCCCCGACCTTCACCCCTCCATACTCAGCAGTACCCCAGACCTCCACCCCTTCCATACTCAGCGCAGCGCCAGGCTACATCTCGAAAGTGTAAATCTAGTCCAGCCTTCCCCTAGCTTAATTCCTTTATGGCTTTTGCATCCATAATAAGCTTATATTATTCTGTTTTTGTTTTCTGCTTTTTGATATAGGGTCTTTTGTAGCTCAGGTTAGCCTCAAAATGATATGTAGCTGAGGATGACCGCCCCTCCCCCTTAGTATTAGAATTACAGGCATGACCAAACATATTGGGGGGGACGGATGGGACAGCTTGACCACACAGCTGCTATGACAGGCTTAGAGGCCTAGACACAGCTTCTGGCAGGCAACACCTGGACCCAGGAAAAGCCATAAGCTGACTCTACCCAGCGGGGCCTGCATCCTAAGAGGAAATACCTGACATTCCAAACATTCCCTATACCACCTAGAAAATGTCAGCCAATCAGGGTCCTGAACGCTGGAAATCCCCTCATCCCAACCTCTGCTATGATAAAAACCCCACCCTGCCTGGGCTCTGGGCTCTCTGCTCTCACTGCTGCATCTGATAGAGAGCCCAAGCTCTGAGCTTGAAAATAAAGGCTCTTAGCTTTTACATACGGGATTCNGTCTCCGTGGTGGTCTCTTGGGGGTCCCCGAGATCTGGGCATAACAATATCTGGCTATTTTTTTCCATTTTGAAAAAGAATCTTTGGGTGCTGTGGTATATATTTGCCCCCCACACACAAAATAAACACTTTTTTTAAAGAAAAGAAAAAATCTCACGTAGCCCAGGCTTACCTGTAACTTGTTGTGTAGCTGAGGATGACCATGACCTTCTAACCTTCCCCTCCGCTGCCTTACAAGTGCTGAGGCCTCAGGTGCGCCCCGTTCCAGCAGCCCCTGCCTTCCCCTTCCTCCTCCCTCCCAGCCCCGCCCACTACCTTCCAGTTCAGCTCTGCCATTTTGGAATCCTCAGCTTGCCTTTTTCTAGAAGGCTTTCTTCTTGTCTTCCTGTGTGAACTTTAGTGCTGCCTTCTTCCCCACTTTCAGGAGGGTCAGGGTTGTTTACTTGATTTAATTACTTTATTAATTTGCTTTTTAATTACTTATTAATTTGCTTTGGAGACAAGGTCTCACTATGTAGCCTAGGTTTGCCTGGAACTCACTGTAGACCAGGCTGGTCTTGACCTTACAGAGATCTGCTTGCCTCTGCCTTCCTTGCCTGGCCTTATTTATTTCTGAGACAGGTCTTGCCATGCAGCTGCATAGGCTGGCCTCAAACTGGAGTTCTTCCAGCCTTTGCTTCCCAGTGCCGAGATTACAAGTCTGTACCTTGTGCCCTAGCCCAGGTATGTTTGTTTGTTTGATTGGTTATTTTTTACATTTTAAGCTACGCAGACCCCGGAGCACATGTGGAGCTCATGTGGAGCTCAGGACAACTTGCAGGAGTCGGCTCTCTCCTTCCATCCTGTGAGTCCTGGGGATGGAACTAGAGAGTCAGGCCTGGAGGCATGCACCTTTACCTGCTGAGTCATGGCCTCCTCCCTCCTCAGCCTTGTTTTCCTTTGCGTGCTTAACTCCTGCATCTTGGAGCAGGCCTCTGACTCAACTTTTCCATCACAGGGTTGGTGAGTTGGAGGACTAGAGGACAGGCTTGTAGAAGTTTTAAAGGGCCAGAGTGCTAGAAGAGGTGCTGCAGGTCTGTAATTCCGGAATTTAGAAGGTTGAGGTAGGAAGGTCCTGAGTTTGAGGCCTGACAGGGCCAACCAAGATCTTTTCTCAAACAAAACAAAAGGGAGCCCAGTTTGATGACATATACCCATAACCCCAGTACTCAGGGGAATCATGGGTTGGAGGCCAGTCTGAGCTACACGGGTGGGGGGTTGTCACAAAAGCAAGAGAGAAACAAAAGGGATGGGGGAGAGTGGAGGAGTGGTAGTTAAGAAATAATGAGAAGGAAGGGCCTTTCCCTGGAGAGACTGTAGCCCTCAGGGAGGCCGTCTGGGAGGATCCCAGCTTCCTGAAGGGAACTTTGGGGGAGGGGCAGACCACAGGGTAGGTCACGAGAGTGCCTGAAGCAGTCAGGTGTGGACTTTGTGGCCCTGTCAGCAGCTCTGAGATACAGGTTCTGAGGCCCCATGATGCTGTGGTGCAGTAACCGGAAGACTTTTTTCTACTCCGGGGAAGCAGGCTGGTCCGGAATGCACCACATAGACTAGGCTGGCCTGAAACTCAGAGGTCTGCCTGCCTCTGCCTCTTGAATGCTGAGGTTAAAGGTGTGCACCGCCACACCCAGCCAAGGCAGAGTTCTTGACTTTGAGGCAGCAAAGAACTTCATCATGAACCAGTATGAAGCACAGTTGGAGTTTATCAAGGAAAGATTTTAACATTTAAGCAGGGAATTAACAACAACAACAAAATAACAAAAAGAGAGGCAGTCAAGGAAAGGACAGGCTAGACCCAAGTGTGGCTGTGGTTTCTCAAGAGAGAAGCACACTTAAATGCACACTTAAGTGACTTAATTTTATCCCTGTGTACAGGTGTTTTTCTTGCATGTATGTATGTGTACCATATGTGTGCAGGGGCCAGAATAAGGCATCAGGTCCTCTGGGACTGGAGTTATAGATGGTTGTGAGCCACCATGTGGGTGCTGTGAACGGAATTAGGGTCCTCTGGGAGAGCAACCAGTGCTCCTAACTACTGAGTCATCTCTCCAGCTTATTAAAATGCCTTAACAATAGTCACATGTATAGTTTTGGTGGCCTCTCAATTTATATCTCAAAGAATTGCTAAGCATTTTTTCCCCTTGAGTTGGGGGTGTGGCTCAGTTGATGGAGTTGTAGCATGAAGAACTCAGTTCCCAGCATTGAGTAAACTGGGCATGGTGGCATATACTGGAAACCCTAGTGTTTGGGAGATAAAGGCAGGGGGACTGGGAGTTCAGGGTCGTTCTCAGCTATACAGCAAAAGGTCAGCCTGGGACATATGAAATTGTCTCAGAAACAACAGCAAGATAATTTTTTCCCTTCTTTTAGGTAAATGGAATCCTAGGGAGATTCCTGAGTTAAGGGGGATAGTATTAACACCTAATAAGATAAAACCACTGGTCACAAAGTTTGCACAAGAGGATAAGCAGTCTTTTACTGTAAATGGAGTTTATCATCTTGCTTGTGGCAGTCCTAGAAAATTGCAGGTTTACATCTGAGGAAGGGAAAGGCCATGCTAGGTCAAACACTCTTGGACTGAAAGCGTGGCTCCTTGCTATGTCAACATTCTGACCTGAAATATCCCTATATAAGAGGCAGAGTGTCTCCATGTCAACAACCTTACAGCAAGTACTGTTAATTGCATTAGAATTCTTCACTCTTGGTTGGTCAGAGACTTCAATGAGACTCCAGCGAAGGATTTCTCTCCTTCCTACACCCCGTGGTCTTCAGCCACAGAAGTGGACAGGTCATCGGTGTTAAGGTGACAAGAATTATGTATCCCCCTTAGTTCCTGACAGAGGCAGTCAGTCAATGGAAGAGACTTCGGAGCCCAGCTGGCTGTCATCCCGCAGTTCTCACTGTGGTCAGCCCGAACTAATCAGGGAGCTGGGCTCTTATGTGCCGTGGACACACAGTCCTGAGTCCAGCAGCCTTGGCTGGGAGCAGAGTTGGGAGGCTTGAAAAAGCTACATCTATCTGGTAAGGGCTTACCAGCGCAGAGAGATAAAAGGAAGGATGGCTTCTTGAAGGGCAGGATCTGTGCAGGCACTGATGGAATCCACCAGCCAGCTCCCCATTCTCCGTCCAAATCAGAACCGCACCGCTGTCTATCCCCTCCAACTTCCACGTGACTGCATCGGCGTCTCCTGCCTTCCTGTAACACTCTTGCTGAACTCTGCACGTGGCAGCCAGAGTCATTTGTCAAAAAATGTAAACGAGCCCCAGTCATCAGCCTCCCCCAGCTGCACCGTGGTTAGAGGCTTCCCACGGCTCTTAAGATAGGAGCTGGCAATGGTATCTTCAAACAGGTGCGGAGAGAGAAGGATTTCAGGTGGGGCCAAGCAGAACATTTTATCATTTCAGCATGGCTTAGAGAAGTACAAGTGGCATATGGGTCACTTATTATTATTACTACTATGGTTATTACTATATTTCAATTTTTAANTTTAAAATTTCAAGTTTTAAAATGTATCATTGTANGCATGATGCAGGTTGAGTGTGGAGGTCAGAGGGAACTCTGTGTGGAATCAGTCAGTTCTCTGCTTTCACCTCTATTTTGGGTTCCAGGGATTGAACTCAGGTCATCAGGCTGGCATGAGAAGCATTTTCCCCCTAGATTCATCTTGCAAGTTCCCATGTAGGTCTTTGGTCTTTTGAGCTCACAAATATTCTTGCTTAGAAGAGGACCCAGAGTCAAACACGAAAGAAAAGTTGAGGCTGAAGAGATGGCTCAGCAGGTATGAGCACTTACTGTTCTTGCAGAGGACCCAGGTTTGATTCCCAGCACCCATGTCGTGGCTCACAACCACCTGTAACTCTGGTTCCAGGGGATCTAGCTCCCTCTTCTGGCCTCTGGGGACTCCAGCATGTATATATGTATAATTCATACAGGTATACACACACACACACACACACACAGAATATAATAAATAAACCTTAAGAAAAGAAGGAAGGAAGGGAAAAAGGAAAGGAGGAAGGAAGGGAGAAGGGAAGGGGAGGGAGGGAGGGAGGGAGGAAGGAAGCCAGGTGTTGTGGCGCATGCCTTGAAACCCAGCACTCTAGAGGCAAAGGTGGGGGAAGATCTCTGAGGGTTCAAGGCCAGCTTGGTCTACATGGCCAGTTACAGGCCATCCATAGCTGTAAATTGAGACCCTGTCAAAAACAAGAGGAAAAAAATTACTGAAATAATAGTATAAGTGGACCCCATGTACGGAATACTTAAACAAGACCCAGGANATGGGGCCCCTCTTCAATCTCTTCTGGACTCTTTGCTCCTCCCTCTCTGGCTCTAGCTGCACTGGCCTTGCAAGATGTAAAAGAGGCTGCATGTTCCTCTGCTGGAATGTTCCCCACCCCCACCCCAGACTACTTCCCCCGTCCTTTCCTTAGCTCAGTGCTCTGAGATGTCTGTTCCGGAGTCACACTTGAGGAGTCTCTGGTCAGGGGCCCTTGGCGTTGCTCTCTCACAGGCCCCTCCTACTTTCTCCTACTGAGTCTGTTAGTTGCATCTGTGATGACATGGGTACGCACCCTGGAATGTAAGCTTCCTGAAGCTTGGTTGTGTCTTGNTCACCACTGCACGTCCAGCGTCTGCTACAGTGCCAGGCAAATGAATTCCTGAAGAAACAAACCAGTGATTCTATCTACATTAGTGTCTAGTGTGTGTGTGTGCACGTGTGTGCGTGTGTGTGTGTGTGTGTGTGTGCTCGTGTGAGTGTGTGTGTATGTGTGTGTAGATGCCTCCTGGAATCACCAGCTTCCAGCAAGATGCTCCAGCTGTCCATTTAGATGAGGTCTCACAAATCCTGCGTGTGATCCTGGAGAGAGTCAGTGTCATTGAGCTCAGAGGAAGATGATGGTTCCCCTCATGGCATGCAGAGATGGAAGGAGATGTGGGGTCTAAGAGATGCTTCTGGACCTGCTTCTGGCTCAGCCCCAGGGCTCATAGAGACCAGATCTGAGTCCTCTTCTTAGGGACCCAGGGGAACCATTCAACTACCATTGAGGCCTCAGGGTTTTTTTGTTTTTTTGTTTATTATTTGAAACAGGGTTTCTCTGTGTAACAGCCCTGGTTGTCCTGGAACTCACTCTGTAGACCAGGCTGGCCTTGGACTCACAGAGCTCCACCTGCCTCTGCCTCCCAAGTGCTGCGATTAAAGGCATATGCTGCCACCACCTGGCAAGGCCTCAGGTTTTAAGACACTCTGTTTTTCCTCCCTGGCCTTAGAATTGGCTTATTCCTCTTGGACCTCAGCATGCTTCCATGATGCCTTAACCCTACAGCCCCTGATGCCAGACTTTTGCTATGGAAAGTTTAGGTCCAGAAACATGTCATTTTCATTATGATTTAAAATCAGAAAACCCTGAGACTAATATATATANTCCAGAATATAATAATCAACTGTTAGCACTTTTGCTTCATATATGTTTATATGAAGCAAATATATATATAANTATATATGAAGCAAACATACTATTAGCTGATTATTATATTATATATATTTACATATGTGTCTATATTTTTTGCATTTTGTCTGTTTGCTTCCTTTCTTTTGTTTTATGGCAAGGGTCTCATGCTTTCCAAGCTGGCCTCAAGTTTTCTATGGAACCAAGGTGACCTTGGACTCCTGATTATCCTCTTCCTAAGTACTGGATTATANACACACACCACCACACCTAGCTTTTTTGTTTCTTTTTTTTATTAAAAATTACATTTTATTTAATTTGTTTGATTATATGTGAATGCTGGTTAGAGGACAACTTTTAGGAGTCACCTAGGTCAGAGGGATTGAACTCAGGTCATCAGGTTTGACAGAGAGCATCCTTATTTGCTGAGCCATCTCACAGATCCTGTTTGTTCTTTTTGAAATAGGATCTCACTCTGGAGCTCTGGCTGGCCTAGGACTTGCTGTGTGGACCACGGGATGGGTCTGGATCTTGCATCAATCCCCTTCTCTGCCTTCCAAGTTATTGTTTTGATTTGAAAACAGGGTCTTGTTAATCCTCCTGCCTCAGCTTCCCAAGTGTTGGGATTATAGGCATAACCCACAACACCTGGCTCAGGTACATTTTAACTTTATTTTAACTTTGAGACAGGGACTCACTATGTAGCTCTGGCTGGACTGAAACTGTAGACCAGGCTGGCCTTAAATTCATAGAGATCCACCTGCCTCTGTCTCCCACATTCTGGGATTTAAAAGAATGTTCTACAGACCAGATTCAGATACATTTAAATTTTTCTTTTTTATGTTTATTTATTCTTATGTGTGTGAATGTTTTGTTTGCATGATTGTATGTATACCATATGTGTTCCTGGTGCCTGTGGAGGCCAGAGAAGAGCATCAGATCTCCTGGAA
>LZPO01017308.1:265349-279293 GCA_001675575.1 Neotoma lepida
CCTCCGTCTGCCATGCGGTGGCCCAGGTTTGAACCTGACAATAAAAGGACCCTTATGTGCTTGCATCGGAAACCGGCTCCTTGGTGGTCTCTGGCGGTTTCTCGAAATGGGTACAACACTGGAACTTGCTCTGTAGCCCAGGCTGGCCTCGAACTCACAGAGATCCGCCTGCCTCTGCCTCCTGAGTGCTGGGATTAAAGGAGTGTGTCACCACCCCCTGGATTGTCTTAAACTAACAACAGAGCCAGATTTCTTAGGGCTTATACCAGCTTTTGGATTCATTTGTAAAGAATTTTTAAAAAATGAAAGAAGAAAATAAGACAATATAAATATATTTGAATGGCTGTTTATTCGAATGGCTTTCAAGAAGCAGAAGCCCTTGTAAATGAAGGCATAGGACGAGCATGAGGGTAAGGACTCACAGTAATAAGCATGTAGCACCCTTTATCATGTGACCAGGAAACGAGTGGACAGAGCAGGAGCCACTGATGTGCTGAAAGTAGGCTGTGGGGAGGTACTAAGAAAGGTGTGTGCCCACTCTTGTCCCAGGTAAGGGGGTCACATAGACAAAGGAGCACATGCTCTCGCTCTCCAAGGAGGCACTTGGGGGGTTATGAAAAAACAGCAAGCCAGAGGGGTCAGGTGAAGGAGCCCAGGGCAGCAGAGAACAGAGGTAAGCAGAAGGCTACTGCTAGGTGGGCCAGCACACTATTTATATGTGAGGGCTTCATTCTTGATCTTGTTCTAAATAGGGGATACTAGGACACTATTGAGGAAGGAAATTGGAAGTTAAGGTTATAGGTGTGTTAGTTTAAAAATGAAGTTTGTGCCCATTCATTCAGTTTTTTGTTTTGAAACAGGATCTTACTTTGTAGCCCTGGCTGTCCTGGAACTTGCTATGTAGACCAGGCTGGCCTTGAACTCACAGAGATCTGCCTACCTCTGTCTCCCAAATGTTGGGATTAAAGGCATATACCACCACACCCAATGACATTCAGATTCTTGTTTTGTTTTGCCTTTTGATAGGGTCTTCACAGGCAGGCCAGGCTGGCCTTGAACTCACAGAGATCTGCCTACCTCTGTCTCTTGAATGTTGGGATTAAAGGCATATACCACCATACCCAATGACATTCAGGTTCTTGTTTTGTTTTGCCTTTTGATAGGGTCTTCACAGGCAGGCCAGGCTGGCCTTGAATCTAGCTAGCATCCTCCAATCTCAGTTTCCAGCGCTGGGGTAAGAGGTGTGCACTTCCACGCCCAGCTTGTACCCAACACTTTAAAACACACAGGGATGTTCTGCACCATCTCTAAGGTCTCATAAAGACCCCAAGCTGTGGTTCTGAGCGTAATGTCCTTCCAGTCTCAGTTACTTGAATCTAAAAGTCCCAATTGACTGGGCTGGGGCCAGCAGGAGCAAACTGGAGATTGGAGGGCTAGATTTAGCCAACAAGATAGGCTTCCTTTCACCTGTACAGTGTTTTCCAAACTTGAAATAGTTGCCAATATTCGAAAGTCCAGATTTCTAACTTCTCAGAAAAACAACAACAAAAAAGCCCATTGTGGCACATCAGGCCCCACCAGCCCGAATTCCTACATGGCAGGGGTATACAGGACCCCAGATGCTGTTTTCCTCCTCAAGACCTAGCCCTATGCCCTTTGCTCCTATCTGTTNCCTGTGGGGCTCCTGTAGACTTAGGGTTTGTGACCTACACAGTATGTTTGCAATGANCTTGGTAATTTTCCGATCGATGTCAGCTAAAAGTCTAATCTCAGGTCTCTGCCCTAATTTAGTGGCTGACAGCAACGAAGGCATATTCAGCCTTGGCCAGGAGTGTAAGACACTGGTCTGCAGGGTTTGGGGTTGCCTTATGGAAGCTCTTACTTTGCANAGATGATTCGGTCTCTAAAGCCCCTAGGTGTGTGGGGGTGTGGCCCATTGGGGAGACACTTCCCAGTCAAGGTCAAAGGTAAATCATGTCTGGCAAGAACAGGAGGCCAGGAAGGAAGTTGGCTTGCCTAGCTGTGGCCTTAACNTAGGTCTTAATCAGACCATATTAACCCTGGCTCCGTTAGAGGANAGAAGAGATTCGTGGAGATGAAGTCAGTTGGGGTCAATTCTGCCACCTCCTCCCCAAAGCTGCTGAGCCACATGGGTAGGAGATAGAGTTCAGAGGCAACAGAAGTGGAACAGAAGCAGAAAACTAGAGAAANACTGAGAGATATGGCCTCCATGGCCCTCAGGTGAGGCACATGCAATGCCGGTGAGATGATGAGGGTGGCTAGTCCCAAGGAGTGATGCTGGTCATCAGCCTGTGGGGCCCAGGATCCTCAAATAACAGAGACAACCATCTGTACACACTCCAAGCTTGCAAGTGTNTGTGTGATACACACAGAGACACAGACACACATACATGTGTGCACACACAGAGTCATCAGCAGACAAGTCTGGGCCATCACTCACACCCATAAACACGTACTCAGTCTGTATAGTGGCACATAGTCACAGGTGTTTCTCCATACACACCATCACAGTGGTTTTCGGTGAGAGCCATCGGCTCATCTTGCAGAGATGTTTCACAAACATTGTCAGAGCACCCGAAGTCCTTTTGGGCTGCTCGAGAGGCTCCCTGTGGGAGTCCAGCACAGTAATTGGTTAGCACAGGAGAGAAACGTAAACCATGAACTACAGGCACAGCCGAATGCCAGTCTCCAGTGCCACCTACTGGCAAGAGAGGTTTCTGCACCTTGCCTTAAGGGCAGAACCCAGGACATGGTCTCAGGTACCTGGTTCAGTGAAGATGCCAGCCATATGGTCCTCCTCCTTCTCTTCATCACCATCAGAGTCTGCTGGAGACAGGTGAGAAGCTAGCACCCTTGGAGTTGCATCACAGCATCAGAGAAGNAACATCAAGGACAATGCCTGCCTGCTGGAAAGCAATGGTCCGGTCCACAAAGGCAGTTAATAAACCAGGTTCCATCTCTCATGCCACCTCCAGCTGGGACTGGCTGTCTGAAATGCTGCACAAAGAATCCAAGGCCAAGCCTGGGCTTTGTAAGGGTGACTATCATGATGGGATGGTGACGTCAACCGTGGCAGTAGGTGAGATAGCTTGCCAGGTTTGTAGTGGATTCTGCAAACTTCCATCGTAAGGGCGGCTTTGTTGATTNCACCACATACTTGGAGAAAATGTCTACCTTTTAGTGGAATCTGACTTTCCACTCCATCATCATCTTCCGAGCCAAAGCCTTCTGGGGACCCTTGAGAACTTGTTTTCAGAGAGCGAGTGAAGATGACCACTAGATCTGAGGGGCTGGAGTCAACACTGGAGGCTTCACTTCATGCCAAGCCTGTGTTTCACAGTCATCCGCTCAAGAGACCCCATGAGGCCAATGGGGAACTAAGACTGCAGCTGTAGAGACAGATGCTGGAGAGCCAACCAGCAAGGCCACCCATAGCCAAGGTCCTGTTCCTGGTCACTCACCCATCAGCTTGAGAGGGTGAATTCAGTTTGACTGGTGTCAAGTATATGAATCAAACAAGTTGCAAATTAAAGCACTTGGAATTTTAAATCCTTGAGTGTCAGGAAAGGGTGATATAGTCATTAAGTTCCCATCTCTTCTCTCCCTTAGCTATGGAGCCAACTTCTGTCCTTAAATGCTTAGGAGGATGTAACCTTGTTTGTCCCAGTGGGCCAGGGGTGTTTGCCTTGGTCCAGGGTCAGCAGATATTCTCTTAAGAGGGTCAGATAGTAAGTATTCTTTTGGCTTTGGGGTTTCTGTTGGTATCATTANATTCTGCTGCTGTAGTGCATCTGTAAACCCATGGCCACGGTGTTTAAAACAACAGACGTTTCTTTACGACAACAGGCATTGGATCCAATTTGACCTCAGAGTCCTCAGATGGCCAAACCCTTTATTGGCTCGACTCAAAAATCTGCAACCTGAGTTTCACACAGCTTGAAGTTGTTCAAAAGCAGTTTAGTAGGACTGCACATGTCTGGGTCTAATTTAAATCAGGTAAGTCAGGATGCTCTAAGCAAGACGTGCCTGCTCAAATGTGTCCCAGCTTTTCAACACGTCAGCTTCGGGTGAGTTCTTCCANAGAAGACCTCAGAATGGAGCTTCTCTTGCCACTACATGGAAAATGATGGACATCCAGGTCCTAGCATCAGACAGTCCCAGCACTGCCACCTACTAGCTGGGTGACTTTGAGCAAGTTATGATAGCTCCCCAAATCAGTACGTCCAGGATACCTCAAGAGAGTAGATAGACATGGACCACAGCGCTGGTATATCCTCAAGCAGGCTGGATCACAGGAAGATGCAGCATTCCCAGTGGAGGGGCCAGGGCATCTGAGGTTACCAAGAGACACCCAGGGACTTGGGGCAGGGCTATTTACCACNTGCTGTGGAGGGCCTCTGCTATTCTGATCATTGCTTTGACTGCACATCAATTGAACAGAGGTGTCTGATTGAATCGAGTCTGTCTTGGATTTGAACTTCTTGCTAGCTTCCATTTTCTTTAGGAAATATTCTGCTGTATTCCCACTTATGTAGTTGGGCTGTCATGTAGGGGAGGGTTTGCTTTTTTGCTTTTTGTGATGGGGTCTCATATAGCCCAGATTGGCCTTGGACTGGCTACACAGCTNAGGACCAATCACCTTTACCTTCTGACTCCTCCTGCNTCCATCTCTCTAGTGTTGGAATTATAGGTGTGCACCATCATACCTAGCTGACGCCATGCTGAGGGTTGAATCCAGGCTTTTGTATTCAGTAGTCAGTCACTCTACTGACTGAGCCCAGCTACATCTCCCTCCCCTGAAGAGAGTTCTGTAGTGATCTTAGCAGTCTCCATGCTTAATAACAAACCGAGCTACTGTTCCGCTGGCTGAGTGGCAGTTCCACGGGGCCTGGAACTCAGTTGGCAAGCACTTCCTAGGAGGAGTGTTCTGCCAGACCTAGGGAGGTGGTGCTTCCAGCTAAAGGGGTCCAGTGTTCTGGGAGCAGTTGACTCTTCTGCCCTAGTGCTGCGGTCTGAGGCTGGGCCTGCAGCTCTGATGCTCAGCTGGGTTTTAAATCCCCTGGTGACACAATAAACAATGCTTCATGCTGCCAGGCTCCTCTTCAGTCCTTGAGTCCATCAGGAGGACTGTTTGGCTGCAGCCGGAGCCTGCCCCCAGGACTTCTGGCCTTTTATTCCAGCTCCAAAAGCTTTTGTCCGGGCTTGAGATGCTCATTTTTGGTTTCAATAATAGAATTTATTTTTTATAATAATAATAGAATTTATAATTTTCTGCACTGCCCAGGGCTGTCTGTATCTATTCATGGTGTCTTCAGTAAAATCCACAGCTTTCTACTGCCCCTTGTCTTCCTGCTTTTGGCATGGTACCATTCCTGTTTCCCAAGAAACCTGGGAGGGTTTGCAGTATTCATGACCAGGCCCTGGGCACTAGACCTCATGCATCCCAGCATCCAATTTGGCAATATCTGGTGCTGTTTTCATAGTACACAGGCCCTTTCTGGCTGGGTAGCCAAAAGACACTCTGTGAGCTTGCACTTTGCACATCCTTATAAGCTTGTGACCTCTGACTGTGAGCCTGGGAGGTACCCTTCAAGGGGGTGACTNTGATCTCAGCGCAGAAGGCTGCTGTGTGATCCAGTGAAGATGGAGATGTCCTGAGGCTAAGCTTCCTCTCTCACCCCCTTTTCACTTCCTTGCAGCTGATCTTAGGTCACACAACATCTCTGACCTGGCGTGGAGAACCAGTAGTGGAGGAACCCTGAGGCCTCCTCTGCTGGCTGGAAGGGTCCTGGCTATAATGATGAAAATGACCCTGTGCAAAAACACCTTTGTGTCTTGCCCTCCTGGGTGCAACAATGCCAATGGCTCCCGTAAAGCAGCTTTGTCTACCTCATGTTCATCTCTGCCTTCCAGGAACAACTTCCGAGTGCTACAGGCTCAGANGCACGCTCAGCTCNGTGTTTCTTGTTTGGCCCAAGCTAGAACTCATTTCCAGGGGCTCCCAAGTCTTCTTTGTCCTCCTTCNTGCAGCTGTTNCCCCGAGACACACTGCCCAGAACATGTACTCNTTCAGATCCTGGATCAAATGCCTAGAAGGACAGAGACCTTCAATCTCCAGGCTCCTCTCCTGGCCCTCTGATGACGCTTTGGGTTTCCTCATTGCTGGCATCCCTGTGGGAGCCAGGGAATCAATGCACGAATACATGNCTGCTTGCCCCTTCTTCCTAGGGGACCAACATCCACTCTTCTGCCTTTCCTCTGAGTGTCAGGGCTGCTTAGCGAAGGAGGAAGTGACCATTACTCATCATGCAAAGGTGGAGTCATCACTGGTACCTCTTAGGGAGGTCAACACATCCCAGAATCCTTTGCACAGCACCCCAGTGACAGCTCATCACCTCCAGGCTAGCTCTGACTGGCTTTTCCCTATCCACAGCAGACTCATGCTGGTGCACGTTCAATTCGTCCCTCTCTAAGCCATCACGTCCTTAGCGTCTTGGATCAGATCAGACCTGATACTTCCCACGTCTCCCTGCAGCAGCTTGCCCTCAGACTCAGCCTGGACAACTGCTCAGTTTAGAGCCTGTGCTTTCTCCATCTTTGGGTCTAGAGCTCTCTTTCGATGCTGGGAGAGCTTCCTTACAGCATGGCAGGTGGCAGTGACTGGTAGACCCAGGACTGAGGGGAGGAGGTTGGCAGGCAGAACTACTGAACTTTCCCTAAAAACTGAAGGCAAAGGAAACCCAGAGTTGGTAAGCCACTAAAGCCCATTCCAGCTAGAGCCTGCAGTGCCCCCTACTGGCTAGAGGAGAATTTTCATGTGGGCTACATTCCTCTTCTCATTTCTTTCCCCAAACCTTCCTTTCACATGGCAGCTAACGGTCCATGGCTCAGGTTAGCAAATCACAGGAAACAACAGGTTATCCTGTGCAGTAGTTTCCCAACATGGAAAGATATAGGCAGGGCTGCTGTGCAGAACTGTGCATATTTCCCATTTGATGGGCTGAGGGATGAAGGGCTGGAATCTAGCCTGTGTCCAGGCTCAGGCCAGAGGAAGGGCCATTGTTTTTGTCATTTGTTTACCTAGACAGAATGTCATCTTGTAATCTACACAGGTGCCATAGGTACTAGCAGCTCTGGCACAAGATGATTCATTTAGAGCATAATCTTGTAAAACCGAGCTTTGACTAAGGGACAGCTTGGAAACCACCTTCTAAAGGAGGAGGGGTAAACCGAGGCTTATGATAAAGATGGACTTAAGTCATGCAGTCCATGCCAGGTCTGTCTGCTTTAGATGCCAAATCCACCCTCTCTCACACAATGCTCTCTGCACTACATGCGACAGTTTTCATCCCAAGCCCTTTGGCATTCTGGCTTCTCTGACTATACCACTCTCAGCCCCACCAATTTCTCCATGACATCCAAGCTACCCTGCAGAGTCCTGCTTTCCTAGCCAGGATCACAGCAGTGGTTGGCCAGCAGGGACTTCGAGAATGCTGGCCGGGTCTTCCTAAGTTCCTTGGCGTACATGAGCAGAGGGAAGAGGGCGACATGCAGGAGGGTGGACAGTGAGGAACCAGGAAAGTTCACCAGATGAGGTTCGGAAGTGTGANGGGTTGCCTGGAGCAAGGTGACTTAGCTACTGTGAACCCAGAGTCTGCTTAGCAGCAGCAGCCCGCCGGGGTGTCTGGGCCACACCATAAGGCACATGGGCAGCCACTGTGCCCATCTCCTGAGCTCCAGCCACATGGAACATTTGGTCATCAAAGAAGATGTGTGGGCGGATCTTCTCAAGAAGGGGGCCCTTGGGTGCTCCGGCTAGGAACAAGGCCTCATCTGTCTCCAGACCCCAGCTTCTCAGGGTCTTCAGGGCCCGGGCCCCAGAACTGGCTGCGCTGCGCGCTGTCACCAAATAAGTGCGAATGGGGCACTCCAGGCGCAGACCTTTAGAGTAGAATTTCTTCTGCAGTCTACCCAGTGCTTCCAGAAAGCCTTTTAGGGGGCCCTATGGAGTTAAGGAGACACTGTAAGATCCCCTCTCCTAAACATTTGCCCTTTNGTCCTGAAGCACCAGTGATTGACTGTTGGAGTGGGAAATCCCTAACTCTTTTGGTAGTTTTCTTCTGCCTGTTTGGCTACTGTGTACATACAGGGCTGTAGGTACCTATAGTCTGGGGTCTGTCTTAATGTGATTGAGGCTATGTCAGTATAACTGTGACCAGGACAACTGTTGCTAGACATATCCATCCATGTCTCTTGCAGCAATCTGTCCTATAAATGTGGTTATCTGTGTTCATTAGCAAAGAAGGAATTAAAGCTAGCTAGTAATGTTGGCATGGGCACTGCCAACCAGAATGGACTCTGCTCTATCTGTGACTATCTGGATCAGATGGATCAGTGTGTAACTACTGAATATGTGCCTGCTTGTGGACAGACACACATGTGGCTCGGGGTCAGGGAAAGTGCCCACAGCAATGAAGCTACTGCGGGTATGTGAATAAAGAACCAGATGATGTAGAATATAGCTCATTTTCAAAGCAATTGGAAACAAGGAGAGTGGGCTGCTAGTCTCGGGGACTTCCCTAGCTGGGTAACCTGGGGTAAGCAGTGTTCTTTTGGGTCTCTATCGACCACTTAGTGGGAAAAGTGTCCTGCCCTGGGANGCATTTGGAGTTCCCAACAGGGCTGAAGAATCCCATTGCTCCGCCCATAGGGAATTTCTAACAAGCTCCAAGACACATTTCTGTTCTCACAGAGCCGTTGAGAAGTATGAGGGCAGGTAAGTTTCCCTGAGCCACTTAATCTAGGTGTGGCAAGAGGTGGCCCAAGGCAACCGCAGCCCCAGCTCCCCACACTAGTGAGCATTCTTCTTGTCTCCCAGTGAAGGAAACAGGGGCTTCTGGAGGGATGGGCACTTACTCAGAAGGGAATCTTAAGAGAGGAGCTGGGGGTTACAGAGAAAGGACAGTGGACTGGGAGGGGATGCTAGCTCAGATTTTTAGGGAGGGGTGGGGACTTCAGAGAAAGGTTGAAGACTCAGAATGGGAGTGGGGGCTTCTGAGAGGAGACCTTAGAAAGGGGCTTGGAGGAACAAAGCAGGGAGTCAGGGAGGCTTCAGAGAGATGCTTGGAGAGATGTTAGAGGCCCCAAGAGGTGGGGGATGGGACTTGAGTGAGGGGGTGGGACCCAGTGAAGGAGTGGAGTCTCACTCTGTCTCTTATACACATCTAGATGTGTATAAGAGACAGGTAAGAGGACCTAGTGGGAATGTGGGCTTAGCTTGGGTTTGGCCCTGAGCTGGAAGCCCAGGCCAGGTTCTGGGGAATGAGGAGCTATTCAGGGGTTCTGGGAATGTGGAGCACCTGTGCCAAAGGTTTGTTCTCATGGGCCTTCTCATGCTCGAAGAATCTGTCCAGCCCATGGGCCTTGACAATGCGCTCGGACTCATCAGAGAAGAGTACTGCATCTCCATCGAAGGCCACGCGGAGTTGATTCTGAGACACAACTATGTCCCTGCTGGGGCTGAAGATGGTGGCAGCTGCAATGCCTGCACAGAGAGAGGTAAGTGTTGTCTGCCTGGGCACAGGAGAGGGTATCACATGCTGTCCTTGTTCCACCAGCTTCCCCAGGGCTAAAGGCAAGCTTAGCAAGGACTCATTTTGGAAGCATTTTAACATTGGTGGTCCATGGATTCTGGCTGTGAGAATGTGCTGCTTTGAGGTATCACTCTGAGGGTCCCCATCAAGGTCTAAAGTCTACCTCCCTAATAGCATCTTTGTGAAGAGCTCTGGAGGTGTCCTTGGGCAAGAAGACACTGAAGATCTATTTACCAGCCAGCACAAAGAAATCTGAATACTTTAACATTGAAGATCATGCTGGTGTGGCCTAGCCAAACAAGTCTTGGCTGGGAGCACTGGACTCCTATATCCCTGTTCTGTGTGGAGCTCNTCATCCTATGTGCACCTACAGCACACTGGGAAGCATGCCTTGAGGTGCAGCCACTCCCTCGCTATTGATTCCAAGTTANATACTTTCTCTNGGCCAAGGCAAAGTTAAGGTTTTTTCTGGGCCGTATGAGGCTGAGCTCTCAGGCTGCAGCAGGGATAGGTGGGTGTGGACACCCTGTCTACAGCCACCAAGCATCCAAGTACACTGAAGTCACATTGGTTCAGACTGTGAGATAACGAATGAGCTGGGAGGTAGTATAAACTACTNGTGATAATGTATACAGACTTTCTGCAACCAGGGTTCCTTTGGGATACAAGGACGCCCACCAGGGACCAAGGTTCCAGGTTAGANTCAGCCGAATCCCCCTCAATAGTCTTCATCTTTCTAAAGGCCTCTTCTACCCTGCTCCTTGGGAATCTAGGGTCTTGGAGGTAGACTTCCACAGAGCTCTGGCAAGAGCTAGCAGTACAGGTCTCACAGTGACTTCACTAGCCTAAGGATGCCCAGGGTAGGACCAGGTCCTGAGTATCAGGTTCCATACCTTCTCAGCTCTGTCAACCTAATGCTAAAATGACCCAGAAGCCCCCTTCTCTGAGCCAGACATCCATCTAATTACTCTCCGTAGACTAAAAGTCAAGTTCCAGATGTACAGTGGCACACCTACTGTTAGTAGTACTGTTGTTAGTTAGTTCGCAAACCCCAAGCGAAGGGTATGATGTGTCTAGGGAAATGCCCTCTGAGTCCGGGTTAAAGAAAGCCTCACTCAGGCGGATCTCTGTGAGTTTGAGGTCAGCCTGGGCTACTGAGTGAGTTCCAGGAAAGGCAACAAAGCTACACGGAGAAGCCCTGTCTCGAAAAACCAAAAAATCAATCAATCAATCAATCAATCAATCAATCACATACGGAGTCTTTTTATTACTTATGAATGCCNAGAAAGCCTCACCAACAGAGAGACAACACCAAGGGAAGAGAGGGAAGAGAGGGTAGTTGACGAAAGGACCCTGAGGGTCCAGCCTGAGTATACATTCAGGCAAATAGGTAGTCGGTCTTCCCTCCTCTGTGGGCTCCTTTTGGGAGGCCTGAGACCATGTCTGTCACCCCAAACTGTCCCTTGAAAAGGGCACAGGGAATGGATTTCTCATTATCAAGACTTGTAGCTGAGTCCCCATATCTTACNACAGCACTAGCCAGCCCAGCTGTGGGAGATGACCATTTTTGAAAGCCTACCACTCAGGCTGGGCTAAATATGGACCTTTCCTCTTTCTCATTGGCCCAGTGATGGATGGAAGCTTCCTGATCACACAGGAATCAGAACTTCCATCAGTCTAGAGTAATCTTAGAAAGCAGTAGTTTTCTGGGCTCTAAGGCAAGTTTCTATGGAAACAGAAGGCTAGGTGATGCTGATGAATGTATACTGTACTGTGGGGGGACAGGAAATAGGTTCAGGTAGGTCTTTGTTTTNACTTTATAAGACAGATCATTGGAATGTGTGCACAGTTCCCCTTGCAGTTACCTTGGCGACCCCAGCACTTATTCAGAGCTTCAGGATCAGGCTTCTNCCGACTTGGGACCCCTTTATGTACGGGGAGGTGTTCCCACATTTTCCTTTCTCATTCTGACTTACCCTCATCAATGGCTTCTCGCACTTTTTCCGAATCAGCTGACAGGTAGAGGTTAGTGTGATAGGCCTTGAGGTAGCAGATGGGGCTGTTCCCACCTGTCATGCAGAATCGTTCAATGAACAGGTCTGTGGAAGGAGAGAGTCCCCAGATGAGGCCAGGGTCAAACTTCAGGCCTCAGAACAGTCTCTCTGTGCCTAGTGTGAGCCATCTTGGATCAGAGCGGTGGAGCAGTAGCGTGACTCTCTGGTTCAGCCTAGCATTTCCCTGCATCTTTCATCAAGGAAACGAAATGGTCACACATCTGGAGAAAGCACCTGTCACACATCTGGAGAAAGCACCTGTCACACATCTGGAGAAAGCACCTGGTTCACAGCGTTCTCTCCTAGTCAGTGGCCTCAAAAGATGGACGAGAGACCCTATCTTCCTGACCACAGCTGATTGNATAGGGGCAGACTCTGGACCCAGCTGAGCCAATCACAGTCCAACCTGGATAGCTTGCTCCCATGGCTGCAAAAGCTGTAAACTAGTTGCTGGCTGACAAGTGGTTGCTATCCTCAACCACTACCCAAGTCCCTTATACAGGACTGTTGTCCTCCTCACCATCCACAACAGGCAAGGTTAATACCTGACCCCACAGAGGTCCTCAAGCAGGGAGGGCTACCTATTCTGATTGCTCAACACCTGTGGTTAAATATTGTTACCATCAGGGCTATAAAATGCCAACTGGAGACGAAGGGTGCAGTTTAATGACTGAACTCACACATAGCCTACAGAGGCCCTGGTTTCATTCCCCAGCACCCAAAATAAATAAATACATTTTAGAGTAGTGAAGAGGGGCTGAAGAGATGGCTCAGTGGTTAATAGCACTTGCTGTTCTTCCAGAAGACCTGAGTTCAGTTCCCAGCACCCAACTGTCTGTAACTCCAGCCCCAAGGAATCTGATGCCTCTTCTCACCTTCAAAGGCACACTCACACAAGTGGTGTGGTATTCACTCACAGACACACACAGACCCATACATAAACATGCAAGTTAAAAAAANTTTTTTTAAACAAAGGTAGTGAAGCCAGGCATAGTGGCACATGTTTTTAATCCTAGAACTCAGGAGACAGAGACAGGCAGAACTCTGCAAGTTCCAGGACAGCTAGAGTTAAATAGAGATACGCTGTCTCAAAAGAAAAAAAAGAAAAAGAAAAAGAAATGGTGGCATGTATCTCCAATGTCTGAAAATCCAATACTGGGAAGGTTAGGGCCAGAGGCTTTCAAGTCTGAGGCCAGCCTGGACTACATGGGAAGATCCTGTATCAAAATTAAGTAAATTAAAATAAAATAAACACCAAACTCGGTTGTTAGCTGCTTGAAACAAAATCTTGTAAAGCTATAAAGATGGATGGGTTGGTGTCGGTGTTTTTTTTATGATTTATTTATTTTTATTTTATGTTCCTTGGTGTTTTGTCTGCATGTATGTCTGTGTGAAGGTGTTAGATCCCTTGGAACTGGAGTTACAGACAGGTGTGAGCTGCCATGTGGGTGCTGGGAATTGAACCCGGGTCCTCTGGAAGAGCAGCCAGTGCTCTTAACCACTGAGCAATCTCTCCAGTCCCTGGTTTCTCCTTTTTAAAAATTACAGTGTGTTTGGGTGTTTTGCCTGCAGGTGTGTCTACNTTCCATGTGCATGCCTGGTGCCTGTGGAGACCAGATGAGGACCTGGAGGAAGTGTCTGGATTTCCTGGAACTATAGTTACAGAAGAAAACAAGGAATAAACTTGCTAAAGAAGCACAAGGGCCCTTTTGGCCCAGAGAGAATACAAGCCCAAGAGAGATCGCCAAGACTTGGATTCTGGCCTTTCTGGGTCCAATTTTCCTTCCTGCTCTGTGGTTCTGAGTCATTCTGGAACTGACAATGGTTCCCTTCACTGGAAGCTTGCTCCAAGAGATTTAGAACTTTCAAACATAACTGGACCCTTTCACTCTGAACAGCCCCTGATTCTCCCATCAGCCTCATGAGGATTGCTAGTCTCCTACAGTTAGAGAAACCGAGGCACAGAGACAGTAAACACCTTTCCCTGTTACACAGAGACTGAGACCTGTCTAGTGTGGGCTGCAGCTGGCTTGTTCCAGCTTGCAAGAGTCAGCTATTAAATATCCAGGAATTTTATGAGCCAGTTATGTTGATCAACCACGAGTGGCCAGAAATTGGCCATGGACAACACCCTGTAAACTGGCAGCATTTCATATCAGTTTTGTTTGGTTTATTTTTTACAAGTTTTTGTTGGTGTTTGTTTTTCTTTTTTTCTTTTTCTTTTTTTTTAAGATTTATTTATTATGTATACAGAAGAGGGCACCAGATCTCATTAC
>LZPO01017308.1:282146-298814 GCA_001675575.1 Neotoma lepida
TTGTGTCTTTGCACACCTTCCCCTTGTGTCTTTGCACACCTTCCCCTTGTGTCTTTGCACACCTTCCCCTTGTGTCTTTGCACACCTTCCCCTGTGTCTTTGCACACCTTCCTCTTCTCCTCTGACCCTTGACCATGATGTACCCTTTGCTCATTGTGCTATCTCCCACAGCCTCTGTCTAGTTAACTCACGCCCTCGCTCTGGATCTCCACTGCGGTTGGTTCCTCTATGGAGTCTTCTGAGGAAGGGTTCTGGGAGGAAGACATGGCTCCTGCCCTCAGAGCTCATCAGAGCATGGGGAGNAGACAAAGGGATGGGACTGTGTGACAGAAGGTGGAAGTAAGGTTTCCGTGACTGGCTTTAGGGGAAGTCNTTAGGGGAGAGAAGGCCTTTGAGGAAGACCTTGAAGGAAGAGGCCACAAGAATTGGGAACACAAGCTCAAAGTCTTCATGAAAGTGAGCAGAGGCCAGGGCAGAGGAGGGTGTAGACAAGACAGGAAGGATAAGTAGGGGCTGGACTTCAAAGGGGCCTCCTCACTAGAGGGTCCTAGAACTCCTTCCCAAATGCTATATTTGAATGTATCCCCCCCCCGCCCAAATCTCACGCTGAACTATAATCCTGAATGTGATCATATTGAGGGGTAGAGCTTTGGGGAGTGGTTAGGGCTTTTCTTAGGAAAAAAGTCACCAGAGTTTGCCTTGACTGTGTGAGGACGTAGTTAGAAGTTGCCAACTTTAAATGAGAAAGGGGACCCCAGTCTTCTGGCTCCCTAATTTTTGACACCCAGCCTCCCTAACCGCAAGAAAGAAATTTCTGTTGTTTACAGTGTAAGTCATCAGTCTGTGGCACTTTGATACAGTGACCGGAATGGACCAAGACATCCGACTGGATAGGGTGGGGTGAGGAANACGCCACCATGGACAGCAGCTGGCCCCTGACTGATTTCTGGGGAAGATCAGAACATGGGTGTGCAAGACACCTCTTCTCTGTGACTGTGACAGTCCTAGGATCTCTATCCTTTACAGATGAGGAGAGAGAGGCTCAAACTGAAGCCAAGACTTAGAAGTGGACCTAACACCCCGGCTTGTTCATGATAATCTTGTGGATGGTTTATGTAACCCACTGCTAGGCTCCAATNGGTTGGCAGCATTGAGCGATGCTAAGCTGGGAACATGTTAGGAAGCAAGTTAGGGTTGATCTCTGTCCCCAGGGAGCTTCTGACCCATTCTCCAAGCAAGAGATTCATGGCATCCTTTGGAAGACAGGGAGAGGGGCCTGCCACCATGGACAGCAGCTGGAGAAATGTGGGTGTGCAGGGAACATACGGACATCACTTCTCGTGACCTGGGCAGCTCTAGAAGCTGGGACTTTATGGAAATGCTCTATAAACTGTGCTGGGTGGCTGTGCAGTAACTTCAAATGTGACAGTGATGCTGAAGATTTGAAATCTAACTTCACGGGCTTTAAAAAACAAATGTGTGTCTGTTTGAGTGATGTTCATGTGCAGAGCCCAGAAGTGGATGGCAGTGTCTTCCTCTATCACTCTCCACTGCATTTTTGTGACAGGGCCTCTCACTAAGCCTGGAGCACACTGACTGGCCAGTGAGCCCTGAGCTCCAGATAGCTATCTCCACTAGCTGACTCATGTACACCATCACACACAGCTTTGATGTCACTGCTGGAGACCCAAACTCAGGTTCCTCATGCTTGTACNCCAGGCTTACCTACTGAGCCATCTCCTCAGTCCCTAAATTCACTTAATTTTAATGAATTTAAGCATTTCCTGTGCATAATGGTCAGTGAAGCCTCGGAGCCTCAAAATAGGAGTGGAAAACCCAAAAGTTTCCACAAAGTTGTTTAGCTGACCACAGCTTGTGTTTGGCTTTTAACTTCAACCAAGATGGTGTAGGTGGCCAGTGGGGCCCGTGGAAGACAAGAGTGGCAAAGATGCCCCTCCTCTGAGCTTCAACCCAATTTTGCCAATTTCTGACCACCTGTGTGTCCATATGTCCACTGGACATTTCTCAACCTCGTCAGCACTGCTTGAGAGACAGACAGAGTCATCATTCACGCAAAGATAGAGAGCCCCACAGCCTTCCATCCACTACAGGCAGGCCCTGAATCTGGCTCCAGCCCATGTAACCAGNCAAAGCCTTGTTCTTCACTTTCGGTCCCATAGTCCCTGCCGGATTGCTTGGCCTTGGGTCTCTGTTAGCTGAATTACCCAAACTACCTCAGATCCTACTCCAGATCATGCAAGAAAAAATGTCTTGATTGCCCCAGGAATATCTACTTCCCTCTCACAGATGAGGAAATAGGGCTAGAGAGGGTCAAGGTCCTTACTCTAGGTCACACAAAAATGTCAAGATGGCCTCTCAAGTCTCTAGCCTCTAGATTGGCCTCTGTCCATGTAACAGCCTCCCTGGTGTGAGTCTCCCAGAAATTCTGCCTGTTGTTCTTTCAATAGCTTCCCGGGACACAACCCAGCTTCGCTTCCCATATTTGGGAGAAATGATGAGAAGCGTGTGTCCTCACCCTGTGACGCTTCATGGTGGGGTACTCTTCCCCTGAAGAATGATGGTCCCCAGGACAGGCCACTGCCTCCTACTCAAGTCACTCTGGTACAATACAAGTGAGGTGGGGGACACCAAACNCCTGCCTATAGATTGTCCAGCCTCCAATTGGGTCTGAAGAAACGGGTGACAGGGTCTATCCAGAGCCTGGAGGAGCTGAGCACTTGTAGACTGACCCTCTTGTGCCTGACCAGGTCTCTTAGCACCCAAGTCATATATTGTGATATGCACCAAAATCAGACCATCTATCCAGACTAGGAACTGGGTCAGAACAGCCTAGGGACTCAGCCTGAGAGTTCTGAGCTGCAGGGAGCCATGGTCTTGTCAGTTCCCTGAGACTCAGGCTGATCGCTGTGGCTTTGGGGTGAAGATGAAGAATTAACAGAGGATCTTCCAGTGCCACTGGCCTGCCTGAGGAGCTCCCACTTAGACCAGCAATCTGTCTATTGCACTCAAGATAGGAACATAGCCAAATAAACTGCTATTTCTGGAAGGCCATAGGAGGGATGCTGGGAGAGAGGAGGACAGGATAGCTCTGGGTGAGGGCCACTGATGGCCTTGACTAGGTTAAATATTTTACTCAAACTCCTGGGAATGAAAATGAACCCAGGCCAGGCCCCAATGGGGCCCATGAGGCTTGCAACCCCCAAAATAGCCTGTGGGAAGAGGGCTATGACAGGAAGGAACAGAAGCTGGGAGCATCACCTAATCAGACATGAGTTCCAGGGCTGATGAAAGGGTCATGACTAACCATGGCCTGGTTCTCTGATGCTTGGGGAGGAAATGGATTTTTGAGCACTGAAGATTCACTCCTGTTTTCCAGCATTGGTCTCCTCCCCATCCCTCAGGCCAGGACATTAGTCCAGCTTTGCTATCTCACTGGCATGACTGTGGCCAGACCTAACCTTTCCAATGCACTTGATAAACAGCCCAGTGTCATCTTTATAAAATGAAAGTGGAACTAAGTTAATCCCTGCTTAAAAAAAATAAAAAAGATCCTGCAGCAGCCCCATTATGATTTTCCTATTTTTAAAAGGTAGCTTGACCTTTTAGTCAAATGAATTCTTAGGCAGAACCCCAATATGTAGTGTTAGCCAACTATATCATTGCTTTAAGTCTATTTTACAATTCAGATGTGGTATCTACCTACGTACCAACCTATCTACACAAATGTATTGCTTACAAAGCTAACCAGTGAATANAACAGTTTGGATAACAATACATTTGAAAGCAGGAGTTAAGACGCTAGCACAGGCTTAAGCTTCAGGACCCAGCCAACTTATTTTTATATTTCTGTGNGGTCCTGATTCCAACCACTAAATACTGGAAAATGGGAAGAGCTGCTTTTTTCAGTTATTTAGAGTATTTTTTTAAGAAGAAAAAAAAATGGATTCTTTAAGAAGAAAAAAATAAATTGGATTCATGGGTCTGAAGACTNCCTGAAACATGGGGCTCCACAGAACCCAGTATGAAAGCCTCCACTCCACAGAATAAGGTCCAGGCCCCTTCACAAGGTACTCTGCAGGGCTGTCCGTGGGCTGGGAGCCTTTGTGGGTCCTTCCCTCAACAACCTTGCAGTTCCNACTCAGGGTGGATTCCGAACAAGGTCTTCAGCTTCAAAGACAGCTTNTTGCTTTTCAACCATTCTTTCCCCCTCTGCCCAGAGGCCACACCCACTGAAGCTTTAAGATCGGTTCAAATGCCATTTCCCCAAAGCCTTCCTGGCGGCAGTCGCCCCCTCCCCTATGCTCTCACAGTACCATGTGGGATCTTTTGCCCGAACATCCACCATCTCTATAGCCTCCGTGGGCACACTGCTAACTCCTGAAGATAGGCAGGGCACAGCTTAATATCTCAGTCATCAGGATGAGTGACGGCCTAGAGGCGACGGTGGATAGAGTGACCTCCTAGATAAACTCACTAGAGTGTAGAAGTGGGATGCTTTAAGGTCAGAATAGAGGTCCTTGTGTGATGCCTCTGGGCCAGCTTCTATTCTCAATCCCTTGCCGAAGCTACTAGGTCTAAGGTGGTGGCATGAACAAGGCCAAGGTATCATGAACTTGTCCAATGGAGGAAGAGGAATTCTTTCCTCTGTGTGAAGCTGCAAAGGGCTGATGCCACCCCAGTGATTCCTCTATGTTAATGCCCACCACGAGTCACAGGCATTGTCTAGGGTGCAAAGCCCAGCGTTGGGAGCGAAGCCCTAAGCCTGGAGCGAGTAGCAGTTTCTTTAAGATGCCAGGAGAGCGACCCCTCTGGTTCCCTAGAGCCTGGGTCTCCAGTTAGAGCTCAAGCACCGAGGCTTGAGTTGGGAAGCCGAGCTGGCGGCACTGACGCAGGAGACCTGAGAGCAAAGCGGGATTTCCAGAGTCGAGTTACTGAGCCCCGGGTGCTGCTGCCCCGGTTGCTGACCAGCTCTGCCAACAAGTGCGGTCCGTGCGTCCGGGGCTGCCAGCTCCGGGAGGGGATAGGCCCCTGATGACAGCATGCGGGAGGGGGATCTTGGCGTGGAACCTGAGCCCGGGATGGGGGAAAAAAAACCACTGCCACCAGAGCATAGCTCCCAAAATAAACCGGAGCCTGAGCCAACTGCCGGGCACATTCTGGGAGGAGCTGTGTCCCCTCCGGGAGGGGCTCCACGAGTCCCTTTCCAGAGGGTTTGAGACCCCCTCCCTGGAAGTGGCCCGTCCAGTGTCCCCCAAACCCAAGCCCTGCTTTTTACCGATTTGGGTTTCTTCTTGGGAGAGAGATTGTCATAGAACGTCTTGGCATCCTCCCAGCGCGGCGCCGCGGCGGTCTCTGCCCCTGGCCCGGGTTCGCGGGCCTCCCGGGGCTGTCCAGGTTCCATGCTTGGGCTCGGATCCGATCCGGCGGGAGCAGGNGGCGGCGGAGACGCGGGGCTCGCAGGACTATTGGGTTGCGGGAGGGAGGCGCGTCCCGGGCGGGAGAAGCAAGCGGGCAGGGCCAGGAGGGAGTGTGAGTGAGCCCGCCCCGCCCGCCGGGGGTGGGGGACAAGCAGGTTCAAACTGCTGCTGGCGTTTAGGGGACAGCTGAGCTCTGGTTCCCCGACCGACCCAAGTCTGAAGCAAATGGGGGGCAGATGCCGCCTGCTTTCTGGAGCAGGCCGGCTGGAGCCGGGCTTGTAGGGTGCTGCGGATTCAGGGCTGTAGGGATGAAGTTCAAGGGCACTGAGAAAGGAGATAACCTAACAACTTCTCCCCTAACACGGTGATTCCCAGAACATGAGTAGGTATGCACTCCTCCAAACTATCAGGCCCCTTGCCTCTTGGATGCCAGCATGCTGGGACTCTGCGTACAATCAGCCGCCGTTTTTCAAATCCCGGTCCATCCTTGGACCCAGAGAAGTGGTGGACGGACAGCTCTGTTTATGGACAGGCTCTTCATTACAAGTGGGGGCAAGTGTGGGACCCAGGTCTTCCACACAGGCGAAGAGGCTCTTGAATCCAGGGCGATGTTATGCTCGCCTAGGGCTACGCGGTCAAGAGAGATTCCAAGGGACCCTGAAACCGAGTTCTTGTTGGCTCCCCTGTCTGCCAGCAGAGGGCGTGCATTTCCAGGTCCCGGGTGCTGAACTCGGGCTGGTTAGTTAAGAGTTGTGAGGTGGCTGGAAGAAGAGAAGGGAGGAACGGGGTCTGGGACCCAAAGAATTATAGCCTAGCACTTTAGAATTTCAGGGTACTGCCCACGCTGGTGAAGAGCCCTGTACTATCTACCCCAAAGCACAGCCACCTCTCAGAGATGGATAGGATATGCCTGAGAAACACTGGCCTAGCCGGGGGCGTCCTTTGCCTGGGACGTGGGAAGGAGTGCAGCTTTGTCCAGCCTCCCCCGTATCTTGGTAGGAACCAAGTAAACTTTGTTCCGTATCTGTTTCCTCCTGATGAAACATTCCCTCCTAGGAGGTTCGGAGGCCCAAGAAATTTGCCAGCCTCAGGAAGTCCAGGAAATTTATAGACTTGGGGTTCCCTCCCAATGATATAAATAGCAAAGTAAATCTGGAGAGGGGAACATCTTTGGTGGTGTAGCTGGCAGCAAGCTGCACTGGGAACTCCAACGTTGCAGTTGCCCCGAGTTGCCCAGAGTCNTGTAAATAACCATCACCCACACACCACCTGGATGTAACCCCAGTGAGTTCACCGGTTCAGTAGGCTGGGCTTGGATGAGATCACTTCGGGTGCGGCCTTCTATCTGGAGTGAATAGAGATATCTCCTCCTCTGGAAAAGCAGTGACATAAATTTGGGTGGAGAAGAGAAGGGAAATTAAAAAATAAAAATAAAAATAAATTGGGGGAAGTATTCGAGGTATCCTTTTCCAGACTGGAATGGATGGGGATGAGTGTTTTATTTACATAAAAGTAATCCATCCCCAGTAATTTGCATCTGTGTGACTGGCTTGAAAAGATGACCTGGGCCAGTCAAATTTCTCTTTTAGAACGTGGGGCTGGGTGGTAAACTGAGGATGAAGTGTAGCCATCTCCCAAAAGGCCTGGATGAACCTCCACACAGTGTTATACTCCGTCTAAAACAGAGGGCATGTGGCCAGAGAAGTCTCTAGGGGTGGAAATGGGCAAAGACAGACAGAGGACCCCATGAGAGAAACCTGTTGCCCTGAGAGGGAGCTGCCATGGGCATGACAATTCCACGAGACCTGGCTACCATGGCTATTTCCAGATTTTCATGTAAAAGGCTGAATAAGCAGGGTTTTGTTGAGAAGTGGATAATCCTGAAAATAGGTTAGCTCAGTTTTCCGTGGGATTCTTCCCATAGTTCAATAAATGTCCCAGAGAAGAAAGTTGGTGGCTGCTGATTTTGCTTAATTCGACCACTTTCCTCAGCCTTTTCTAACAAGCCGTGTCACTCCAGTACTCAGGGAGCAGCATGTTCTGAGACTGGGTCCAGCATTTCCCTGAACTTTCTGACTGACAGAGGAATGATTGTGCTGCCCCTTCTGGGCAGCCATATGGATGCCTGGAGACTTGTTTTTTTTTATTCCATTTGGGTTTGTCTTTTGTTTTTGTTTTTTGTTATTGTTGGGTTTTGTTTGTCTATTTGTTTGTTTTTGATATAGCATCTGCCTATGTAATCCTGGCTGTCCTGGAACTTCCTATGTACACCAGGCTGGCCTCAAACTCACAGACATCCTCTTGCATGTGACACCATGCTAGGTTATCCCATTTGGGGTTTTAATTGGGCACTATGTGAGCAGATGACAGAATACAAAGAAGCCTGTCTAGGTCATTGAAGTTGGAGAGATAGGGGAGAGGGTGAAGCAGAGGGTAGGGAGAAGAGGTAGTGGGAGAGGGTGCAACGTTGAGCTTCCAGATCCAGTGGGACCTGACCTTCTAATTATGTGAGCCAAAAAGCTATGTTTGCTTAAGCTTGTTTAGCTTGTGTTTTTGCTCATGTTTTTCTCTTGTTTGTTTTTAGACAAAGTCTTACATCATTGCTAAAGCTGTCCTAGAGCTCACTATGTAGCCAAAGCTGGCCTCAAACTCAAGACAATCCTCTGCCTCAGTCTCCTGAGTACTGAGACTGTAGGGGTCCATGCTCCCCGCCCTGTGCTTGCATTCACCTGTAAACAGAAGCCTTACCTAGCCCTTGCCACCTTACTCATGCCAACAGGACTAAAGTGCCATCAAAGGACCCTGCCCCGACTTATGTTCAGTCCCTTTCAGAGCTTTGCCTAGACCCTGTGTGAAGGGTTAGAGAAGTGATCCTCAACTGTTCTTTCGATCCTCTGGATTTCTGGCTGGCCTCCTTGGCTTGCACAGTTCTCCCTGAGAGCTGGCTGTAGGGATTCCCTGGCTTTGCCTTCCTGCATTCCAGCTGGCCCTTTCTCTTGATGTCCAGCACCTCTTCAGATGATAGCTGGCCCTTTCTCTTGATGTCCAGCACCTCTTCAGATGATAAACTATGAACAGACACTCTAGGTCCCAGGACATCCACATACCTGAGCTGTTCCCCTGGGCATCCTGCCCCAACAAGCCTGGCACCGTTGGCTGGTATTTAGTGAGACCCATGGCATGTACCATGTCTTCATGTAACCATCGCTCCACTTGGCTCTTTACCTCTTACTACCCCTACCAGGCGAGACCCTCGGCTTGCCAGCCCCTTTCACATTCTGGTTTGGGTTTACTTCCAGAGCTGAGAAAGCACATAAGCAGTGGCCTTGATGTCAGCACATCTGAGATCAGGCCCCTGAGGCAGAACAGCAACTCTCTGAGCCTCCATTTCCATCTTCTGAGGAAAGCAGGTCGCATTTGTCACTTTTGTGTAGCTGTGACAAATTACCCATCGGAAACAAGTTAAAGGACTTAAGATTTTACTCTGATTTGTAGTTTTAGNTGGTTCTCGATCTAGCACANCTGGAACAAACACCTGTTGTTTATGATTCCACAAAGAGGCAGAGTGTCCTGGGAGTGGGACACTCCTCGTGTGGACCAGAGGGGCAGGGAAGNTGACTAGGGACACTATACCCACAAGGACCCACCTCCAGTGACCTACTTTCTCCAGCTGGGTCCCTACTTCATATCCAAACCATTAGAGAGACTTAAATGTGTTTGCCTGGGCTACCTGGGAACCACACAGGAAGGTCTGCTGACTGTGACGGACTGTGCAAACATAAGGGGCTGTTGTTGGAGGATTGCAANGCTTCACAAAGATTGAGGGGAACCANTGGCCCAAAGAGGAGCAATGGCTTATGGGACTCCATAGGCCTAAGAGACCCCAGGGAAGGGATCTAGGGTGGCTCCTGCACAGGGTGCAGGAGGAAAATGTGAACTTAAGATCAAGGCTCCTGAGGTCAGCAGGTGCCAGATTACGCAGGGACTCGAGGGATATTTAAGTAAGTAATTCAGGGGAAGGGCCCTTGAAAAGATGACATGGTAGGGTGTGTGCTTTAAAAAGGTCACCCTGGCTTATAGGTGAGGTAGAGAGCAAGATTGGAAGTAGGAGGTACATCCACCTGCCTGGTGAGAGACTGAGGGATTTGACAAGAAGGCAACTCAGGACCTTTGCATCTCCAGGCAGGCAGGGGAGTGGACTTCCCAACCTGTAGTGTGGCTTCTACTGGGAACAGTAACTTCAGGTTCTTGGGCTTCTGAGTCAGGCTTCTGAACCACCCCTTCTGGTTCATAGTTACCCTGAGGCAGGTCAGCCACCTTCCTCTGTCCTAATTGCTTCCTGCCAAGAAAGCTGCCTTCTCCAGGTGTCCTTGAGGAAACCCTTGTAAAAGCAATGGAGCGTCTCAGAAGGAAACCAGTCCCTCCACCTGCCACTGCCCCCGAACCCCTCTGGCTGTTGAGGGGGATTCTGAAAAGAACATTTCACCACTTCCTCCCACACTGCTCCTACACATCTGGGTCAGTGTAGAACTCTCGGGGATTAAACTGGGTTCCTGTGGATGGTGGAACAGGTTTATACTACAATGATTCTGACCAGCAAGCCAGGGGAGGGCTGAAGTCCATCCTGTGCTCTCCTTATTAAACTGAGCACACGGGGATGACATTTGTGCAAAAGGAGAATTTCTCTCTCTCTCTCTCTCTNTCTCTCTCTCTCTCTCTCTCTCTCTCTCTCTCTCTCTCTCTCTCTCTCTCTCTCAGGTCTCACTATGTGAGATTACTAGTAAACTAGGCTGGCCTTTTCTCTTTCTTTTCTTTTGTTTTGGACTGGGTTTCTCTGTGCAGCCTTGCTTGGCCTGGAACTCACAGAGATCCATCCGCCTGCCTCTGCCTCCTGAGTGCTGGGACTAAAGGCATGTGCCACCACTGCCTGGCCATATTTTTCTAATGAATTCAAAGGTGCTTTCGCTCCTTAGCTGCATACTTACTTTCACTCAGAAGAGTGCCTTTTCTTGATTTGCACAGAAACAACATATGGACCATCGCCCAGCTCGTAGCCGTCAGTTACTATCCACTCATTTGGATTCATGGTATGCCTTCTACCAATGTCTCCTGCCATTAACATCCTTCCAGGAATGGTGGAATACTCCTGTAATCCCAGAGCTCAGAAGGCTAAAGGAGGATTAGGAGAGTAAGGCCAGGCTGGGCTACAGAGTGGGACCCTGTTTTGAACAAACAAACAAACAAACAAACAAACAAACAAATCACAAAGTAATTGCCCAGAAACTCAAAGCCCATGATCCCAGGGTTGAAAAGGGAGAGGTACAGTTGCCAGTTCTAGTTTGGAGGCCAAGAATTTTTTTTTAAAGATTAATTTATTTATATATTTTATGCATATGAGTGCTCTATTTGCATGTATATTTGCATGATAGAAGAGGGCACCAGATCCCATTACAGATGGTTGTAAGCCACCATGTGATGCTGGGAATTGAACTCAGGACCTCTGGAAGAATAGTCAGTGCTCTTAACCACTGAGCCATCTCTCCAACTCCAAGACCAAGCTTTTTTATTTTTGCTTCTTAAACAAGGACTTGGCTTGAACCCAGTAAAATAGTCTAGGATGACCTTGAACTCTTAATCTTCCTGTTTCCACCTCCCAAGTGCTGGGATTACAGGCATGTGACGCCATATCCATTTTAAGCAGTGTGAAGGATTGAACCCATGGCTTTGTGCATGCTGAGTAAATACTCTACTAATTGAGCTACATCCCCAGCCTGGCCCACATGTCCTGAACTGCTTGCCATTGGGACCCTTTGCAATCTGTTTCCCCTTTTCTTTGAAGTAGCTTAAGTGGGTCNCTATGCTATATGACTGGATTCCACACTAGACCAAAGAAAGACATTGCTTGGCCCCAAGTAGGCTCTGTGAACTCTTCTGGGCCCCTTTCACTTTGCCCCACCCTAGCCCTGCCCAGTCAGCTCAGGGAAGACAGGAAGCCTTGCACAGTCACACCTTTTATTCATTGTCAGTGGGGAAAACACACACCACACGGCACAGGATTGACCAGTAAAGACGGTTGCTGTGGGTGCAGCTAGAAGCGGCACATCTCGAGGGAACAGGGTTTGCTTCCTCACTGCTGTTGCTTAGAAGGCCCTGGACCTGGCCAGCCTCCACCAAGCAGAGAGATCCATGCATCCTGGGAGGCCCCACCCTGCCCCACACTCTGATAAAGCTAAGAAGAGAAAACCCTGGAAAGTCTAGGGAAAAAAAAATCCCACGTTTTTCTAAGACTTTAAAATTGAGCACATGAATTATTTCTTTCTTTAAGAACAATGAAGGAGCTATGTAAGAAATGTATTTTTTTTTAACCCCATGGTGATTTCTAAAGTCAACACAAAGCCTCACCCAGGGTGGATCTTCAGGAAATAACTTTTGCTTTAATAAAATTTTGTGTAAAACTATTTACAGTGTCAACTTACTACTGCCCTGCCTAGGAAGATCAGCTCCCTTTCTTCTCTCTCTCCTTGCTCCTACAACCTCCTGTGGAAAATGGATTTCTGCTTCCGAGGCTCTGCCATTGTCAGGGCAGAAAAGAATTTAGTGCTTTTGCTAAAGGGGTTGTTTTTGTTTTCTTCTTCATTTTAAAAGGAAGTTAGTAATTATGCAGCTGCAGGGACTGGCATGGCACCTGAGCGAAGCAGCCTACGCTGATGACTTCTAGGGATGAGAAATAAAGGTCTCATCACTTAGTCAGAAAAGATGAATGAGGATAGCAGGTATGAGGAGGCTGAATCTGGAACCACCATGATTCACAGAATTTCTGTAAGAGGATACAGAACCTCAAAGGAGAACTTGGATCAGTGTTTTAACTGCCTGTATGTTTTCATGTCTTTGCAAGTCATGCAGAGATCTCTGCTAACCTTGTGCTTCTCAAGCTGGAGCAGAGATGGGAGACGTATCTCTCTTCTCAAGGCAGGGATGGGTGCTCTACCACATGGTCTCCTGGGCATACAGTGCTCTCGACACCCAAGAGAGTGTGGAAGCAAGGCCTAACCTGCCTGTGGCTCCTCCCATCAGCAAGAAGGCAGAGACAGTTTTGGGCCTGTTGAGCTGTCTGAATCCCTTGGCCTAAGTAGCAAATACTGCCCATGAGTAGGCAGCCAGAACCCTGGAGTGATCAGTCTCAGGGGTAGAACTTGCCTAACAGCTTGGAAAAACAAAAGCAATTCTCTCAGGAAGGAAGCTAGTGGGGAAGACAATGGAAGATGCTTCCGGGATTTGGTTAGCAGCCTCCAAGAACAGCATTGGTCCATGAAAAGCCGCCCAGAAGCAGAAAAGAGGATGCTTGAAAATGGAGAGACTTCAAGCTCCTCCTCCTTTTTGGAAGACCGTAGCCTCAGAAACTTCTTAGCAGAAAGCTTCTGAAAGACAGAAGTCAGTTTGTCCTGCAGCCAATATCTGGACTAACAGACACAGAAGTCAACGGGGCAGAGAAAAGTCTTTAGAGAGCCTGGCTTTCAAGTTTCGGCAATGTGTTATCTCCTGACCGCCTGCCTGCTCTCACACAAGAGGCCTCCTCAACCTTAACCCTTAACCTTAGCTTCCAAGCCTGGGTAAAGGTTCTGAAAACCCCGATCTGTCTCCCTGTGAGGACAAAATGAGACGCAAGTAGATACAAGCCTTTGAAAACCAAGGAATTCTGTGTCATCCTCAGTTCGTCCAGATTCAACATCTGGGGGGGCGGGCAGGAAAAGCTTTTCAGTAGAAAATTCAGGTCCCAGCTGNGCCAGGCNGTTGAGCATTTATGTATCTGCAGTGCTGATGACAGCATAAGACATACTTAACAGGCAGTTCCTGAGGACTATGGAACAGCCCCATGATGCATCCCTAGATAAAACACCTGCCAGCATCCCTGGAGGCTATGAATTCCTCAGCCTCACCAAGTGGCCTGGATAGGCAGGATGCAAAGAAGGTGTCTTGCTACTCCAAATGCCACAAGAAGGAAAGTCTGACAGAATTTTGGACCACAGGTGAGAATCTCCAAAAGTTTCCAGCAGCAGGAAGGTGAGCACTCAGAAGTGAGAGGCAAATAGCATCCTTCCTCCAGGGCAATCTCCGCCACCACACACCCCGGCTTCACTAGCGTTCTCTACTCCCACCCTGGTTGAGAACATCTGAGACAGTTTCACAGCAGTTCAAGAGGAAGTCAACTGTCACTGCACATCAAAGCTAACTCCTGATCACAAGCACAGGAGAAAGTAAAGCGAAGAATTGGAAGAANCAAGATGGATTTTTCTGGAAAGCATGCAGCACAATAGTTAGCTCACAGACCCTAAAATTCAGAAAGGAAAGCTGGTGAGTTTGGAAGGTGACGGATTTGTTTACCTGGTAGATCTAGGGTGGAGGGGTTAGAAAAGCCTCTCACATGGAGTACGCCCAGAATATTTTTAGGCGTTTGGTCCGTAAGTGCAGCCCAGAAACCTGAACAGTGGCCGGAGGATCTTTTTCTTCTAGCTCCTTCTATCTGAGGCTGGGAAAGAACAAGCCGGTCCCTGAAACCAAACCAAACTCAGAAACAAGCCGCTAAGATGTGGGCTATGAACTACCCTTGCTCAAGGTAAACCTCATTTCCCTCTCTGACGCCAGCACCCAAAGTGTGTGACACAAAGTCACTTGTGGAATTGAAAAAAGGTAATAAAAGGAAGTAGCAGAAGCAGCAGAGACTGCTAACCGGAGAGTGCATGTTCTCAAAGTCTGGTGGCAGCCCCACCCTATTGCCCAAACGTTTCCCCCCCTTGAAAATTAGCATTTTTATATTCATTTAAATCATTTTTTATAAGAAACCAAGTAATATAGAGTATATATTAATAGTCTAATAAAATGGTCTTAGCTCTTTGAAAGGGCCCTAAAAAAATAAATATTACATAAATTGTTATTTTTCTTAAAACCCATGTGGCACCTAAACTTCCACGGGCTTTTCATTCAGTCTTTCTGCAGCTCTGAGTGGTGTCAGCTGGAGGACACAGGAGTCCTAACAAGCTGCCAGCTGCCTGTACCCTCACCTCAGTGTGTTCCACATCCTTGTCTAAGACCTCCACCCTTGGAANCTGTCTTGTTACCCTGTGAGCTTTCAGAGGGCATGGAATGTGTTTTTGTAAACAACCNTATTCTTAGCACCTTCAGGTGCCTGGCATTGAACAAGTGCTCAAAAAGCATTAGTTGAAGAAGGGACTCAATGGACGTTCCCAAGGAGGGNGCCAGAGGGGCCAGGTTGAGTCAAGGGGGCAGGGCGGAGACCACCTCTCAAGGAATCTGAAAAGGAGAGACCCAGTTTGGCCCTTTGACTGGGCCCTGTGGGACCACACTGTTTAGAGCTGAATCCTGGGAACAACAGGATTGTGAAGCAAATCCTCAGCCCCTCCTTAACCTCGCCTCTTGGGTCAAAAGCCAACTCTCCTAAGCCCAAAGGATGTTGGTTCTAGGCCAAGGCTAGAGGTGGAGCTAGTGACAGACTGTCTGAGGACAAGCTACATGAGAGGACCCATCTCTTGTGCAGGATGAGGTGGTCCCTCACGGAACTTGACTGAGGAGAGAAAGGCTTGGGCAGAGGAGTGGGGGACCTAGAGAGTGAGGCTGGAATGCCCCTCCCCCTGAGGATGGACCAGCAGAGAGGACATCAGGTTGGGAGGTGCCATGCCTGTCCTGGCCAGGGGCCCCGCCCCTCACCAGCCTCTACTTCTGCATGTCACACTGCAACAGCAACACAATAGACGGGTCACTCTTGGCTGCCTCCTTGAACTCCTCGAGTGTAATCTGGTCATCCTTATCCTGGTCCATCTTCTTGAAGATCTTGTCCACACGCTGCTGGGGTGTGAGCCCATCCTGGTTCATACGCATCATGATCACAGTGCCCACCATCTTATAGATAGCCTGATGGAGCAAGGACGGAGGTGTGAACACCCAACTGGCAGGGAGGACTGAGGAGGAATAAAAGGNACCTGGGGGTGGACTGGGAGGACACTGGAGGAGGGTGGAGACACTAGGAAGAGACACATGGTTGTTAAGACTGGCCTTTTAGGGCTAGCTAGATGGCTCAGCTGGAAAGGAGCTTGCTGCACAAGCCTGATGACTTGAGTTTGGTCTCCGGAACCCACATAAATGTGGAAGGAAAGAACTGACTCCACAAAGTTGTTCTCTGACCTCACACGGACACTGTGGTAATGCACCTCTCCCCATCACACACACACACACACACACACACACACACATTTCTTTTGAGACAGGGTTTCATCATGTGACTCTAAATGGCCTAGAATTCACTGTGTAGACAAGGCTGGCTTTGAACTCACTATGTAGACCATGCTGGCTTTGAATTCACAGAGATTCACCTCCTTCTGCCCACTGGGTGCTGAGATTAAAGGCATGCAACAATACACTCAATCAATTAAAAAAAAAGACTGTCTACCAAATGAGCACCTTAAATGAACCATGTCTCAAACCCAACTCTTTAACTCACTTCTCACCTGTTGTGCCTCTAGAATTCCCTGTCTCAACAAGTAACGACTTCATTCTGCCAGATTTAAAACAAAAACAAACAAACAAACAAACAAAACCCTCAAGCCATTCTTTGTTAAATTTGTTGAGACAGTGTTTCATCTGTAGCCCAGGCTAGCTTGGAACTCATTATGTTGCTCAGCCTAGTCTTGAACTCACCATCCTTCTGCCTCAGCTTCCTAAGTGATGGGATTACAGGAGAGTGCCACCATGCTTAGTTCTCATGTCATTCTTCTCTCCCCTCTCCTCCTCACACATACATCCAATCCTTCAGCAACACATGTCAACTCTAATTCTGTAATGGGCCGTATGGCGACTTGCTTTCCGTTATTTCCACAGTTCATGCTCGAAGGCAGCCTCCACCAGCTCCTGACTGGATTTCTGTGGAAGTCTCCTAACTGGTCTCTCTGCTTCTGCTGCCCACGCTCTCCTCCATCATCTGCTCTCCACACTCAGAATATGCTCAATGCTTCTACCTTAGCCTGAGGCGCTGATGGGACTCCTGGCTCCCTGTGGGTCCATCTTCCTGTCATTCTCCCCTCCACTCTGCCCTGGCCTCCTACCACACCTTGAGCCATGTAAACACAACTTCACCTGCGTGGGTGGTTCACTCTGCAGACTTCAGAGACAGTCCTCCCCCCTTTTCTTCCATCACGCTCCCTTCCTTTACTTTGCTTTT
>LZPO01017308.1:299009-311124 GCA_001675575.1 Neotoma lepida
GAATGAGAGAGAGCAGGACAGAGCAGGAGAGCAAGTCCAGACCATGGTCTGTCTGAGGTCAGAGGACAAACGTGTAGGGATTAGTTCTCTCCTACCACATGAGGTCAAACTTAGGTAGTGAGACCTGGCAGCAAGCACCTTCACATGCTGAGCCATCTCTCCAGACCTCAATACTTATTTCTTGGAAAACCAAATGAATTAACTTGGCTACCCTAAATTTGATTTACTGAGGGCTGCCACATGCTACCCTTTGTTCATCTGGGAAAATGGGGTATCTGACACCATCTACCCCACGAGTTAAACATCGAGCAAGGAGTCTGCAGAACTGTGGTGGAGAACGCCAGGGAGCAGCTAGGAGACTCCTGAGGCTCAAGGATACTGGACGCCCACACTGGCCCCACCGCACCTCGATAATCTCCAGCATCTCCAGGCGCGTGATGCGCCCGTCACCGTCCAGGTCGTACATCTCAAAGGCCCAGTTGAGCTTCTGCTCGAAGCTGCCACGGGAGGTGACAGAAAGGGCGCAGATGAACTCCCGGAAGTCGATGGTGCCGTCGCCGTTCTTGTCGAAGGTGCGGAAAGCGTGCTGTGCAAACTTGGAGGCGTCTCCATAAGGGAAGAACTGAGGCAGGGGTACGGGTTATTGGGGCACAGCGACAGTCCCACCCTCCCTGCCTAGCCCATCCTTCTGAGTTCCAGCAGCTTTCAGGTCCCCAGTACCTGCCCCGCCCGCCCCCCACCATGCCACTCCCCACCCTGCACCTTGATGTAGAGCTGCTGAAACTCCTCCAGGTTGAGGATGCCGCTGGGACAGTCCTTCAGGAATCCCTTATACCACTGCTTTAGCTCCTGCTCGCTGAACTCTGTGTTCTGGACCAGGTCTTCCAGCACCTCGGGGGCCAGCTTACTGTTGTTCTTCCCCATGGTGGGCCTGCAGGAGAGAGAGCTTCCTCATCATGGCCCAGGCTAGGACCTCACCGCGGCAAAGTGGTTCTTCACCCTCGCCCAACTTGGACCTTTCTTCACACTTCCCCTCCCATAAGGAGCCCTTCTTCCTAAAGTCTGTATCCCTCTTTCCACAACAGCCCCCCCCCACTTCAGCCACACCCCACCTTCTTTCATCATGCTCACCCTTCACTCACCCCTTCTCATAGGAAGCTTATTTTTACTGGGTAAAATTTTCTTACAGCAGGACTCCCTCTCCCCTCACAGCACCCTGCACCCCAGAGCAGACCCCTCCTGGAAGGACATTTCCAGCCTTTCCTGGTGGCAATTTACCTCCTCAGTGACTTGTGGTCCAGTATGGCCCAATCTTCATCCTCACATCTCCCGTCATTCATAATCCCCTAGGTCCCTAGCATAAAGCCTCAACTAATCTTCCTGCTAGCAAGGGCTGTCTGCATTCNGCACCCTCCCTCCTGGGTAGACTTCTCTCCTACCAATGTCCCCCAGGAATCATTTCCCAGGTTCTTCCTCCAGGCTTTGCTGGAGGCCCCACACAGGAAGCATCTCTCCTTCCTTCTTGTGAACAAATAGAAGCCCTAGCCTGGAGCAGTGATGACCCTGATTACATTCTGCTTTTCATTAACCCATTCACTCCCTGAGCATTTGTTGGGGGCCTGGACTTGGTATGAAGATAAAGCTAAGATAAGCCGGCCTTCAGGAGCTCATTGGAGGTTTCTAGAGATGATGACAAAGAGCCTTGAATCCATGCCAACCTGGAGGGTTTAAAACAAGAGTTTGGAAGCTAACATTCATTCCATAACACAGGACGCTCACAATATGCCAGATCCTGATCTACGTCCTAGAAATCCAGAGATTTTTGGAATTTTCCTTTGGCTGCAATGTGCAAGATGACTTGAGGACGGAGCTGGAAAGATGGCTTAGTGACTAAGAGCACTTGCTGCTCTTCCAGAGGGTACAAGTTTGGTTCCTAGCACCCATGTCAAGCGGCTCACAACCATCTCCAGGGCAGGCACCTGGCACCTCTGGCCCCCAAGGGCACCTGCACTCATGTGTGCATACCCACAGGCAGAAACACAGCCTACATATCATTAAAAATAATAAAAGCAAATCTTTAATAAAAGATGACTTGAGGGGGAGAGTGTTGAGCTGTACAAGGAGGNGCTTGGCATACAGTTCAAGTGGGGAGATGCTGAGGGACCGAAAGTTGCTAAGAGGGGGCATTAGTAACCCTTGCTGACTGGATTTGGGAGTGAGGTAAACANAGAAATTAAGGCAAATGGACCCTGTTACAGGACATCTCTGGACCTCAGGATCCTCTTCTGGGTCATGAGGTCAAGGAGCAGTGAGGGTGGCAACATCCTTCCCTAGTTACTAACCTACCACCCCCAGAAGATGAAGAATTCTACAGGAGAAGCCAAGGAGGGGGAAGTATGCTATCTTTGGGAGCTTGGAATTGCACCAGGGCCAGAGTCAAGGGTGCCTCTGGACCACCGGTAGGCAGAAGTGAGGGACCATCCTCAGCTGCCTCTTCCCCCAATGATTGTGTAAGCTCAAGGTGTAAGGAAGTTAGAAAACCCGGAAGCAAAGGTGTCTGATGGGGGAAGCAGAACTTCTCCCGTGGCTTTTGTAGGATGTGCCTGAGTGTCTGTATGAGGGGCTGGGTCTATGTGTAGGAGGGTGTCAACNTATGAGGCTGCAAATCTGTCAGAGAACANACGTCTCTTTGTGTCGTGGTGTCTGTGTGGTCCTCGCCTTCTGCTCCTTTTCTTCTCTCTCCTGTGCCACCTTCTCACCCTTCTGTCTTTGGGATCCTTAACCTGTGCCCTGCCCCTACTTGGCCCTAGACCCAGTGAGGACCAGAAAACAACCCCCTCATCTCTCTTCAATTGTCAGAAAGTCAAAGCAGGCAGCACCCTTTGAGATCATCCCCTTACTTTAGCAAAAGAAACAAAATTGAGAGAGAGCAGTGGCTTAGACGGGAGTGGCAGTTGGTGGAGGAGTTCCACTGAGCATCCAGGCTGAATCCTGACCACCTGCTCGAGCTGTCCTTCCTACTTCATGGCTTCTTTCTCAGCACAGACCTTCTCTAGCCCCACCTGCCTTCTGGGAAAAATGGCTGATCTTGTGGTCTCAGTGGGACCATTCTGCCTGNGCTACAGCCCACAATCTCTGATAGGCAGAAACTGTCTATTCATCCTAGTGGATGCCCACAAGCAACTTTCAGTCAACACAACTACAGCCAGATTCACCCTCAACTTGAGCTTCTTCTCTGACCCCACTTCTCTCTGTCTCTGTCTCTCTCCCTCCCTCCTTCACCTCTGGGTGTGGGATAGAAAGAGAAGGAAACAGACCCTATGGACTTCTCAGATTTTCCCCTTTTCTCCAGGTCCAGCTTGCCACTGGGTCTTGTGTTTTTCCTTTTGATATGTTTCTGGAACCTTTGTTATGTCCATGAGCAGGGATACCACTCAGTGCTGAAAGCCAGCCAAAGCTCTTTGCCAAGCCAGGCCCATGGTCACAGGGCTTACCTGCCCCGCAGGAAGGACCTTCCTCCTGACACCTCTGTTCCAAGGGATGATCTCCCCTAGTTACAATNTAGGATTTAGGTGACACTCTGAAGCTCCAGGATCTTCTAGAATCTCAAGGTTAGGGTAGAGATACCCACACATACACTCATGACCAGACCCTCTGAAACTCCAGAANCATCTAGAATCTTTTTTCAAGATTGAAGATCTTTTTGAAGATCACCTGTGGGTCTTCACCCTCCACTGCTCTCGACATCACCACATACTGTCCCTGAACCAGGCATCTCAGAGCCACATCCCACCTCACTTATGTGCTTACATAGTGTCTCTCCCTTCACCCTTTCTTCTCTGGGCAGACACAAGCTGCAAGCTGCCTTCACTTCTTCACTGCCGCCTTCTTCCTTGCCATCAGCCCATCCCAAGCTGGGCAGTGGTCAGACGACTGCATGGGCTCAGCACTCTGGGCATAGGCAGACCTTGTGAGGCTATCGTGTGGAACCCTCACANACACACCATCTCCTGACCTTTATCTATTATGATCTAGGATGCCCAGGGAGGCCTTTGTATTGCCTGAAGCAGGGAGAGTCCCCAGGTCTTTCTGCCCAACAGTAAAATTTTCCCCTTCCAACAGAACTTTGGCTATTTCTAAGCATCTTGGACAGGGAAAAAGGTGCCTTTTCCCTATTGTTCCTNTCTGTCTTCTTGAAGCTCTTCCCATCNGTTCCTGCCTTCCTTCTGTGCCTGCACATGAGCATCCTGCAGAAGCTTGAAGACAGAGCCTAGGAGGCAGTCATGTTCAGTAAATGCCACTTAGATTATGAGAGAAGAGCAACATGCCCTTGTGGTACTATGTCACACTGTTTTGTTTATCTGTGATCTCCTATCAAGCCTACTTCAGAGACAATGGAACCCAGAGTCAGGAAAAGGAAAGGTTCACCCAAGGTCAACTGGAGTCCATCAGCTGCAAAGCAAAGACCAGAGCCTAGTTGGGAGCATGTTCTGTTGGAGTGGTGGTGGCTTCTGGANGACTGTCTTTCCAGTTGAGGAGGCATCCCTTGCTCTAAACCTCTGCACCTCTGTGCTCAGAGGCTTCTTCTAGANGGCTCAGGGCTAGGGGGTTCAAGTGGAGAGGGGGCAGTGAAGGTAGGAGGGGCTGAAGGAGGCAATAATCCCACACCCTCGCCTAGCTTCGGAGGAGCTGGTGCTGAGGCGGTTGCCATGGTGACAGCAGCTCCCTGGTCAGGAGATTTTCTCTTTCCCTCTCCTCCCTTTGCTCTTCTCCAAGCAGCAGNGATGGCAGTAACAGCCAGGTCTTGTTCCTCTCCTTCATAATAAGAGGCAAAAGTGACACCTGCAATGTGAGCTGGGTTGGCCACCTCCAACTTGGAGCTTTCATGCCAGGGTGATCTGATGGTCTGGAAAAGACCCCTAAGAGAATGACCCTGCAGGATGTGTAGGAGGCCTGAGTAAAAAGGATGTCCCTACAGTGAGGACTGGGGCTTCTCGGATCTCCTCTGAGAAATATCCTAATGGTTTAAGCTTTCTTTTCCTATAATTAGCTGTGGAACCAGAAGTATGTCAGAGTTGGAAGGTTGTTCAAGACCACATCATCTAGTCTTCCTCTACCCTGCTCTTTCCCCCATCTCATGAGGAATCGGAGAGGGAAAAGACTTGGCTAAAGTCAAGCGGCAACACAGGCAAAGGCAAGGGCTTACACCAGACTCCTCTGCTTACAGGTTCAGACTTAGGGTAAGGAGAAAGCAAGTCTACACAGATGATGTAGAGCTTCGTCTCTACAAACAACAGGAAGCTGAGAGAGGGAGCAACTAGGCACAAAAAGGGCAGAGAAGAACGGATTACAAAGAAAGGAGTTAAGGAGGTATGGAGACTGGAGCTATGGGGTAGTCTCCTGGAAGGAGCATCCCTGGTTCATGCTCCAGAGAGGACAAAAGAGGCAGAACATGGGATCTCTGTCTAGCTTGGGGGCTACCAGAGAGGAGCTGCTGAATATGCCTGGGATAGGACACTGGGGGTCTTCATCCTTCCCTTGGGTATGCTGTGAGTTGTCAGCATAAGGGGCAGAGGTAGTGTGATCAGAGAATAAATTTGCTATGGAGGTATCTTTGGGAACAGGACCCTGAGGTGTGAATGACAGTGAACTGTTGGTGTGAGTGTGGGCTACCTCTAGGTAGAGGTTTCCATGGGGCTAGGCAAACCACCATCTCCAGAGGCAACAGGAGACAGGGTGACTGAAACCTCCACTAGCATCAGCGACACCACACCCCCACGTGTGTGTGTGTGTGTGTGTGTGTGTGTGTGTGTGTGTGTGTGTGGTGTGTAATTACACTGAGGCCTGAGGAATGGTTGTTCTTACCTGAGCTGGGGGTAAGAAGGCAGCCGTACCACCTTCCTTGAACTGGGGACCCGACTTGAAGTGAAGGTCCCTTGCCCAAGGCGGGCCCTCCAGATGGCTGTCCACCTATGACAGACCCAGGGTCAGGAAGATGGATCTGAGCAGCTGAGGATGGGAGGGGAACGCGGAGGAGGAGGGGCTCAGGGCCTCCGCCCCGCGGGGTTGCTCCGAGGGCCCTGCCCCACCCGCATTACCTGAGGCCTCTCGCTGACTCGCTGGATAGCCCCGAGGCTGGGCGGCCGCTGGGACCAGGCTGGCTAGCGTCGGACGCCGGGATCTGTAAGGTCCGCGTCGGAGCCGCCTTCCCAGCTCTTGTACCACTATGTGCTTCTCGAAGACGACACGATTTGCATAAAGCCCGCCCCCTCTCAAGAACCTTGGACATCGATAGGCTCAGCTGGCACCGAGTGACAGCCAGAGTTTCAGGTGGGGATGGGGTGGCCTCTGAGTCTGGGCCACAACAGCGCGCCCCGCCCGTCCGCCCGCGCTGACCTTCCCCGAGTCGCCAGGATTGCAGAGGGCTGTACCCCCATCTGTCCCTCAACCCTGAGGCTCAGAGCCTGGGTCACAGTTTGGAGCGAAAAGTACGGATGATTAAAGTGGATTCGCAAAAACAACCGCACTGTTGCTATGGGAACAGAAGAACCACAGTTGAATCTCTAAGCCTTCTCTCTTCCTGGGCCCCAGCGGGGGTGGGGATCGGAGAGGGGGTGATTCACAAGATGCGACCCCATCCCGTGTCCTCCTCGAACCTGGAGGGAATCAGTGAGGAGCTGCAGAGTGGCAGGGTGAAGGAGGGAAGAGATAGGGTGGTCAGGAGCTTCGGCCTTTGCACCAGCCCCCCCACACACACCATGAAGCAGAGGGGAGGGTGGGTGCAGCAAGAGCTGGGTGGATGGATGGTGCAGTACCTTCTACCTAGACACACGAGGGCGTGGGCTCCCGCCAGCCACCCCTACAACCTAATTCAGATCCATCCAAGCTCTATCCTTACTTCTCGAGGACCCCCAGAAGAACTCTGGTTCTCCTCTAGAAAGATTCTTCTACGTACCCCAAGGACCGCTCCATTCCCCACCCTCCCGCATTCCCGTTGCTTAGATGGAGCCGGTTCCCAGCCGCCGCCAGTCTCCGGCCTCGGATGTTGACACAAACCGGAGGCGGTTTACACTGAGCGGGTCTGGAAGGTTTCAGGGCAGCGAAAACGCCTCCTTCCCGTACTTGGGACTTGGGGTCTCCCCACAGCCCGCCCAGACGCCAGGGATGTACTGGTGTTTGAGAGCTCACAACCCAAGGTGGTGGAAAGGAGAGCTCTAATGTCAAACTCTGGGCGAAAGAGAGCAGAGATCTCTGGGCTGGGCCACATGCGGAGGAGGGACTTCAAGGGATCTATCAAAAGTGGGGGCGGGACGCGTGGGGATTGGTTAAATGGGATTGCAGATGCTGAAGAGCCGCGGTGAAGAGGCGCCTTTCGGTCCAAGCAGCAAATGTAGAGATGGGCGCTACATAGGGGAATGGGGACAGGCCTGCCACCAGCAAAGGCCCGGCTTTTGGGACTCNTCTTAGAAATTCGCAAACGAAGCACACNGAGGGGAAACCAGTGGGACCTCTGTCTTCCTNATGAGCCATCCCATTTCCTCTTAAGNCAGTTGNGCTGTNCNGTTCTCCTAGCAGNTGGGTATGCCTCCTCTCTAGGGTTGTAACAAAGGGTTGGGGGCTTCACAGTGCCAGATAGGAGACTNGTTGTTTCTAGGGCCCCTCACAGGAGCTCAAGGCAAGTCCTTTTTCACCCTGGACNTCCTTGTCTGTANAATGTGGNAGCTGGTACCAGAGACTCAGCGGAGTTGTGGAAGATTTGAGCAGGAGGATGAATAAAGTATCATTGTTTTAGAATTACAGGGACGTGAATCTGAGGGCTTTTCTTGGACTCCTGAGCCTCTACACAAAAGCTTACTTTGTTGAAAGATGACTTTGCACTAGAGCTTCACAGTAAGTAGTCCATCCTTATTTGTGGCTTTAGTTTCCATCATTTCCATTCCCTGCAATCAATTGAAGCCCCAAAGCACCAAATGGAAAATTCCAGAACTGTGGAATCCATAAGTTTGAAGTTGTAGGCTGTTCTGATTACTATCACGAAATTTCCTGCCATTCCTTTCTAGCCTTCTGTTCTGCTGAACCATGCTCTTGTCCAGTGTGTCCACTCTGTATACACCATCTGCCCCTTAGTCACTGAGACCAGCTATGAAGTGAGTATGTTTAAGTAACTCTTCTTTTACTGAATGGTCCCAACCAGAATAGTAATGCTGGTGATGCGGGTGTTGCAAAGAGAAGCTGTAAAAGTCTTCCTGTAAGTGAAAACATGGAAGTTCTTCCCTTAAAAACAACACAATAATCCATCGATGAATCCATCAATTAGGTAAAGCCTTCAAGATAAAATTGCTTTCCCAAAGTCCTACCTCTGAGCAAACCTTCAATGTACAACCTTTTTGAGAGATATCTCATGTCCAAAGCATAACATGAACATAGATTTGAATTTTGNTTTTTTTGAGACATGATTTCTTTGTGTAGCCCTGTAGACCAGGCTGGCCTCAAACTCACAGAGATCCGCCTGCCTCTGCCTCCCGAGTGCTGGGATTAAAGGTGTGCNCCACNANCGCCNGGTNAATTTTGGTTTTTGAAAGGCAAAGTCTACTAAGAGATGCTTGTCTTAGAGAAATGAGACACCCCAGCATCACAGAGAGGGGGCAGTAGTGAGTACAGCGAGTCCTTCTCAAGTGTGAAGGGACCAGGGTGTGGCTGTTGTGACTATACCCATTTCCTGGATCAGACTGCCTAGGCAGCCTTGCCCTGGAACCATCTTGCGACCCTGTACTGTTCCTGAACCTGCCAATCTCAACCCACTTGCACCTGCTCACAGAGCTTGACCCTGAGCTGTCCCCTGAGGTTTGATGTTTAAAGTAGTAACAACTGATGTGGACTGAGTAGCTTCACTGTGTGCCAGACTCTTCCATTGCTTTTTGTTTTGTTTTTTGCTTTTTTTGAGACAAGATTTCTCTGTGTAGCCTTGTCTGAACTGGAACTCACTCTGTAGACCAGGCTGGCCTTAAACTCAGAGATCTGCCTGCCTCTGCATCCCAAGTGCTGGGATTAAAGGTGTGTGCCACCACTGCCCAGTTCTCAGACTCTGCTGTTCTTTACCATATCATCTCAATCTCAAAGATGACCACACTCAGGGGCGATATTAAAAATAGACAACAATGCTGGGCAGTGGTGCGGTGGTGGCGCACACCTTTAATCCCAGCACTTGAGAGGCAGAGGCAGGCGGATCTCTGTGAGTTCCAGGCCAGCCTGGGCTACAGAGTGAGTTCCAGGACAGTCAGGACTACATAGAGAAACTCTGTCTTAAAACAAACAAACAAGGCAACAAACAACTTAGGTTCTTACGTTACCAGTGTGCTGGCTAGTGTTTTGTTAACTTGATGCAAGCTAGAATCATTTGGGAAGAGGGAACCTCAATTGAGAAAATGTGCCCACTAGACTGGCCTCTTGGCAAGCTTTTAGGAACGTTTTCTTTTCTTTCTTTTTCTTTTCTTTTCTTTTTCTTTTTTTGATTTTTCGAGACAGGGTTTCTCTGTGTAACAGTCCTAGCTGTNCTGNAACTCACTNTGTAGACCAGACTGGGCTCGAACTCACAGAGATCCTCCTGCCTCTGCCTCCCAAGCACTGGGATTAAAGGTGTGCGCCGCCACCACCCCACTCTGGAGTGTTTTCTGATGTGGGAAGATCCAGCTTACTGTTGGTGGTGCTCTGCCTGGGCAGGTGGTCCTGGGTGGTGTGAGAAAGGAGACTGAGCAAGCCTTGAGGAGCTAGACAGTAAGGAGTATTCCTCCACAGCTTCTGCTTCAGTTCCTGCCTCCTGGTTCCTGCCTTGACTTTAGTGATGGAGTGTGGCTTGAGGGTTGTAAGCTGAAATAAACTTTTTCCTCTCCAAGGTTTGAGTTTTGGTCATAGTGCTTTATCNCAGCAAGAAAAACCCTAACTAAGACAATCAGCAGCAGCGGATGCTAGCTTTAGGGTTAGATGAAGGTCTCAACCCTCTGTTTGGCCAAGAGTTAACACTTGGCTTCTTGGATCAAGTGGGGACAGACAAAGGAGAAGTAAAAGTGATGGGATGCCAAAGGCTATGGTTATCTGTTTACTGATTAGTTTGGAAATATTTTGATGTTTTCCGGAACCACTTGAACTATGCTGGTGCATAGGCAACAGAATTTCAGCAGGTATCATTACTTCCTGGTAGTGAATAGAGGCTCAAAGGTATGGGGAAGGAGAAACGCTTATCCGTTATCACAAAGCTCATCAGCAACAAAATTAGGGTTCCAACCTTTGTTTCAGTTCAGATTTCTCATTTGCCACCACTGGCTGTCCTACNTACCTAGAAGGAGTGGAGTCCACTGCTAGGTCGGGGTCTCTTGTGAAGCAGCTGCAGACAAACCTGAGAGTATCTTAATTTGAATTCTGGAACTTAGGATGGGGAGGATGGACCAGCCAGTATAGTGCAAAAACCCAGGTGGGTGGCGTGTGTCTCAGTGCTGGGGAGGCAGAGACAATGGGTCCCTAAGGCTTACTAGCCAGCTAGCCTCTTACTTAGCTAGCTCTAGGCCAGTGAGAGACACTGTCTCAATAATAATAATAATAATAATAATAATAATAATAATAATAATATTGAGGGGGCCAGAGAGATAGCTCAGTGACTAAGAGCTTGCTCATTCTCATCTAAAGGACCTGAGTTTGATTCCCAGTGTCCATGTCAAGTGGCTCACAACTGCCTGTAACTCTAGATCCCTCCTCTGCAGGAACCTGCACAGGTCATCCCTGTGAGATCNTTGCCAGCCTGGTCTACACAGCAAGTTCTAGGCCAGCTAGAGCTAGGTAGTGAGTGAGACCCTGTCAATGATAACAACAACAATAATAANATAAAATCTTTTTTAAAAAATATAATTGAGATTATCTGAAGAAGGCTTTCAACACTTTGGGCCTCCACATTTAAAAGCTTACACATGTGCACACACCTGTACACATATACAAGTACACAAACACACACACCACACACACACAGTCACAAACTCTGGAGTTTTGTCATGGCTCTGCTGTTCTCAGCCTTGCACTTTGACAAACACCTGTTCTGTGTAGAAGGGGGGGGCAGAAAACAGTGTGGCTGTGTAGGAAGCCCTTAAATGAGCTGTGGGCCCATAAGGTTCCAGTGAGAAGAGAGCACTGGCCGCTTCAATTTGCTTCCCTAAAAAGCTCTCATTTCTCTCCCTCTGCATCCTGAACAGTGCCCATGTGATGGATAATGCCTTTGATTCCCTGGGTTTTCTCCACCNTGGCTAGTGCAACCTGGTGACAGCTGGAATTCCCTTGGGCCCTAGATATTTCACTGTCTCTTTGTGTCTGGGAGAGAATGAGGTCACCAGAGCTGAGTTCCTTCCTTTCCCCATAATTGCTAAGCATGACTTTGTTTTTAATTTCTCAAGTACAAATCAATCATTTCTGGGTCTCCGTCCCTCTCTGTGACCCTACTCCTATCTGTCTACTTCATCCCTCTCCGCTTCCATGTTAATGTGAATCTTGAGCAAAGTGTCTCTGGGCGGCAGTTGGTTAGTATTGGCTTATTCCAGAGCAGAGCCCCAATGCCACTGTCCTTTTCCTATCCTCTCAATCCCCAGGAACCACTGTGGCACGTGTCCCTTCCTGAATCCGCCCTTGCTGCTTTTCTTTCAGTTCTTAAGGCTACCCTGCATCACTTGCAAAAGCATTCTTTCCTTTCCCCCATTTCTTAGATAGAGGTGGTTGCTNTTTTCTTGCAAAGAACATGTATGAGTTTTACATATTTCTCTATCTGTTATCATGCTTGATTACAAGTGACAGAAAACCCAGAGCACTGTGGGTTAGGTAAGAAAGGGAATGTCATAACTCAGGGTGGGAAAAATCCAGTAGATTGGACTTTAGGGATAGCTGGACCTAGGGGCTTACTCAATATGAATAATATCTAACTGAGACTCAACCTTGTCTCCTTAGTTTTGCCTTAGTTCTTGAAATCAACNTAAAAGATACAATCTCTGCCAGCATCTTGGGCTGGAGTCTTATAGAAAACAAGAGGGCTTCTCTTTCCCAGTGCTGTCACTCAGCATTCTGACTGGGACCCAGGCTAACC
>LZPO01017308.1:325793-338177 GCA_001675575.1 Neotoma lepida
CTGCCTTTTCATTCTTTAAATGGAAGAGAAAACAAACCCAATCAAGACCCCTAGACTGGGGATCAAGATGTGAGCCCTCAGCTGTCCCTGCCACCATGCCTTTGCTCCTCCATCATGGACTCCACCCTCTGAAACCATAAGCCCACTTAAGCACTTTCTTTTATAAGTTGCCTTGGTCACAGTGTTCTGTCACAGCAATAGAAAAGTAACCAAGAATAGAACCCACAACAGGTGGCTCACAACCATCTGTAACTCCAGTTCCAGGGAATCTTGATACCCTCTTTTGGTCTCCAGGGGTACCAGGCAGGCATGTAGTGCACATACATACAAGCCCACAAAATACTCATACACATAAAGTAAAAAATAAATCTAAAACAAAACCAACCAAACAAAAGCTACACTAAAAAGGCTGGATTCCAGCGCTTAGGAGGCAGAGGCAGAGAGATCTCTGTGAGTTTGAGGACAGCTTGCTTGGTCTACATAGCCACTTCCAGGACAACCAGGGCTACAAGTGACACCTTGTCTCAAACAAAGGAACACCAAACCAAACAAAAATATGCTACTACTACTACTAATAATAATAAATAAAACATTTTTTAAAAATCAGTTAAACTTGCATTCTGACAGAAGAATTTGCAGGTGAGGAGAAACCTGTCAGNGTGGGGTTAGTGACATGGCTTAATAATAAAGGCTGCTGCCACCAAACCCAAGTTCCAGCCCTCATGGCAGAAGGAGAGATCCAACTCCTTCAACTTGTTCTCTGACCTCTACATGTGTTCTGTGGCACACATACACGCAAAGAAATGAATAAATGTAATACAAATTTTAAACCAAAAAAAAAAAATCCCTGTTCTGACAGCCTCCCTGCTAACCCCCCAGTGAAGAGGCACTGTGTGAAGCAGGGCTGGAAGCAGGTGGGAGGGATGAAGTATCAAACNACGGATGTGCTCACTGGCCAATGCACACGAAATGGCGATGGAGAGCGAGCAAATTCTGTACAAGTTATAAACTCGTTAGGGCACCATCGTGACCATTGATAAATGAGCCTCCCAAAATAGCCACCCCTGAGAAACATCAGCAGCCTCTGTGCCTCGCCCACGTTGCAGCTGACAGCACGCACGGCATTGCTCATTGCTGTAGAAAAATCATTGGTTTATCTTTATCCTGAATTACTCACTTGCTAGAGCCTTAACAAGCTAAGCTTTACTTTGACTCTATTTTCTCTTAGTTAGGAAGAAGAGTTTGTGGAATACACTGAAACAGGGCAGCAGGCTGGCCAGTAGCTTGAATCCTACCTCCTCATGTTATCGCCATTGCTTGTGCATTATAATATTTGTAGTGTGTGTAAGGATGCTTTTCTTAAAAGACCCAGAACCTAAAGACAAATACNTGGGATAAAGAGACAACATCTGGGACTGGNGAGATGGCTCAGTGGTTAAGAGCACTGGCTATTCTTCCAAAGGACGTGGGTTCAATTCACAGTATCCATATGGTGGCTTGCCACTGTTANCAGAGGCCAGAAGAGGTTCTTGTCTCTACTAGTACCAGGCATTCATATGGTTCACAAACACACATGCAGGCAAAACACCCATCTACATAAAAATAAAATGTAAAAAGAAAGAGTTGGCTGTGGTAGTGCACACCTTTAATCCTAGCACTTAGGAGGCAGACAGAGGCAGGCAGATCTCCATGTGTTCAAAGCCAACCTGACCTACAGAGTGAGTTCCNGGCCAGCTAGGGCTACATAGTGAGANCCTGTCTCAAAGAGAGAGGTGGGGAGGGGGTTGCAGCTTTCGCATCTCTGGTGACAGCTGCTGTCACTTGCCTGGAGAGCCGGAACAGCCTTGGAAGTGGTTTGCCTTCCTCTACTTACAGCCTAATTGTTCTCTAAACAGACATTGATCCTTCAGAAGCAAAACCTGTCCTTCAGCCTTCCCTCCTACTACACCTGNGCCCATTTCACATATCTCACAGGCCTGTATTAATGTACTCCAGAGAGNCAGAACCAATGGGATGTGTTTGACATGCATGGAGACACAGCCTTAGGGGAACTGGCTCACGTGATGAGGAGTCAGGAGAGTCTGTGAGACAGGCTGGCTGGCAGTTCAGGCAGGAGGAGTTGGTTTGCATTCTTGTGGAGTGGGAAGGCTGGAGAGACAAACAGGATTTCTAAACCAGGGTCTGGAGGTAGACTTCTTCCTTCCTCGGGGAACTGTAATCTTAGGGCCATCAACNGACTGAATGAGACCAACCCACATTACGGAGGACAGTGTGCTTTACTCCAAGTGCACTGAAGTTTACTGCTTTAAATATTGACCAGATTCTATTTAATACAACAGCAACAGCTAGATTAGTGTTTGAGCAAACGCCTGAGCACCATAGCCGGGCTATTTAACAATAAAATCAACATCANACAGCCTCTTTGCCTTTCTTGAGGGTTGATACTTATCTCAGGGTATTTCTACTTCCCTTTCTCAGGGTATTTCTACTTCCCTTTCTCCGCTCTAAGGCTCTGCTCCCTGATATCCACATAGCTGTAAGATACCCAGGTAGTTGCTAGATGTCTGCATGGTAGGCCTCTCTAACAGCCCCATTGCCAACCTCTCCTAGCCTCCCTACTCCTTGCCTGTCTCTGCTAGCCTTCCTATACATGATGTTCCCGAGTGTGGCATGCCTCGGAGATGCATTTTCTGCTCTGCTACTTTTGAGTCATAAACAGTTTGCCCCGCACTGTAAGCTCCTTAATAGTTTGGGCCTTATCTAACTTGAGCACTGCACTGGTGATTAAGCTGCTATCCTTCTGCTCCATCCCACCCCGCATAATCTGCTTTGTGAGGCTGGGGTTGGGCTCTGGAAGCCACATTTGTGCTCTGCTAACTGGTTTTGTGTTAGGCTCTGTCAATGGAGGATGCTGCGTGGGACTGTTTAATTCAGGGGTGGTGAGGAAACACAGAAATGACTGCGAAGAAGGGAGAAGTGTCTCACGGGTGCCTGAAAATGGGAGACATGGCACTGCAAAGCAAGGTTGGGGGGCACGTGGAGGTGCACCAAGATCAGGTGGGGACGGAGGAGGACCGGGTAAACATGGGCAGGACTCTTTGTTGTGCTTTTCTTTATAAGAACCAAGCAAGGCATAGTGAGCAGCCTTGAATTTGGTTGGTCTGAATAGTTTTAGCAGGCTTTGGGGGTACAGGGGCTCCTCTTAGGTGTCTGGAATTTGGCCTTCATGATTAGGACAGGTAGAAAACCCTCCATCTCCAGAGCCTAAAAGATCTGGTACCAGGTTAGGATTATAGGCACTGCTTTGTTTAGCTTATTTGCATGGGAAAGGTATGCTCTAGGGTGAGTTGTCATCTAGGTGAGTATATTAGGGTTCTCTAAAGAAACAGAACCAGCCTGCTGTGGTGGTGGCTCATGCCTTTAATCCCAGCACTCTGGAGGCAGAAGCAGGCAGATCTCTGAGTTTGAGGCCAGCCTGGTCTACAGAGTGAGTTCCAGGACAGCCAGGGCTATAGAGAAACCCTGATTCCAAAAAACAAACAAACAAACAAAAAACTCCAAACAAACAAAACCAAAACCAGCTTTGGTCAGAGAAGCTGCATCTAGCTCTAGGCAGTGGGAACTGCAGAGATTCATGCCTGATCAAATTTCTGAGAATAGAGACTGTTGAGGGCTCAGTCATAAATGGAGCATCTGTAGCATTCCCTCAAAGGCTCAAGAAACATCATGGGAGAGAGAGAGAGAAGAAAGTATGTAAGAGCCAGAGGAGAGGATGGAGCATTGTGTAACACTGGCTGCCGGCATAATGTGGCTACACAAGCTTGGGCCTGTCAACACCCTATGATATGGGGGACCTGTCCCCACTTTTTCCCCAGGGTACTCTTGAGCAGGGAGAAGTGGGAACTATTTAGATAGAAATATAGAGGAGAGAGACAGATAGAAACACAGAATAGTCTCGGGAGGGCCTGGGTCAAAACCCACCAGCCCCTTGTGTCTCTTCTAAAGGGCTATTTATAGAAATGCCAAGGGGTGGAGCAAAAGACCTCCCCCTAGCTCAGCCAAGTGCAGACCCTTCCAAACACCTAGTAACCACACATGTGGTCAATCTATCCCCTTATGCAGCCCTGCTGTGTAAAGCAAGCTCAGATCTCACTAGGAAACCTCTGTGGACCCCAACACTGTGTGGAGAGTGGAGCCTCATGAGGTCCCACCCCTCCTTGAGGATTTCTAGGCATTTAAGGGTTACTGGGGAAGGGAAAGTCAATTTCTTCAGTGGTGTAGCCTGTAGCCTGAAGCCTTTCTCTGTCCTGCCCAGTCCTGCGGTCCCGCAGCCGCTTATAAAATAATTACCCAGAGGCTTAATATTAATTACAAACTGTTTGGTCTCTGACTCAGGCTTATTGCTAGCTAGCTGTTACATCTTAAATCAACCCATTTCTATTAATTTATGCTTTGTCAAGTGGCTGTGGTGTTACTGGCCTGCTGGCATGTTGTTGCTCCTTGGGCAGCGGGATAATGTCTGCCCTGACTCTGCCCTACTTCTCCCTTTATCTCTGCTTGGATTTCCTGCCTGGCTCTTATCCTGCCTTGCCATAGGCCAAAGCAGCTTTATTAAGCAATAGGAGCAACACATATTCACAGCATACAGAAAGACATTCCATAGCAATAGCCACTGCTGAGATACCCATACTCCTGTATATAACCTCTCACCTGCATTGCTGTGAGCAACCCTAGTGAAACTCACCGGGTCACTAAATAAATAAACACAAACACATATATCTGTTAAATTAGAAGGAGGCCAGTTGGGGAGAGGAAGAGGACCTGTGGGAGGGGGAGAGGGTTCAGAGAATCATAGGGGAGTGAATGTAATCAAAAAACAACATAGGCATGTATGAAAATTTCATAATGGAACTCAGTATTAAATGTAGTTAGTAAATGCTAATGAAACATAAAAATAATAGGCATACAACTATAACAGGGGTATATTAGATTAGNTGTTACATCACTGGAGGCTGGATAGTTGGAATATTGCCTTCCAAAGATTAGAGGCTCTAAGAAGCTGTAGCTGGCCAAAGCTGGAAGTGTCAGAGCATAAGCATGGGTGAAACAGCTCCAGTCTGAGGCAGACAGCCTGGACACCCTGAAGTTACTGGTGTGAGCCCACATTGAGTGCTGGAGGAGCTGGAGAATGCCGGACTCTGCNGTCTGCCNGCNTCAGNACCAGCGGGGAGNGCACAGCTTGGCTGTGCTGTCCTTCTTCCTCTACCAGCTGTGTGCTTACTAATCTTCAAAGTGGCTCTCAGTCTAACTGAGCTGACAGTCGAGATAACCTGTCAGAGCCAGTATGCCCCAATCTCAGTCCCATGCAACCCAAACCTTTTTTGGGTTCAGCAATATAATTAGCAATTATTTATGTTGAATTTTCACTGTTTGAATTACTGAAGAGTCTACCTTCTGATTGTGCCCTGCCTGGCTAGAAATCTGTGCTAGAAGTGGACACAGAAAACAGCCTCTTGAAGAGGGGATTTGAGGGAAGTGATATTGATTTGATTTGATTCTTGATGAAACTCAGTGCTGGGCTCCTTGCTCATAGAAAAGTGGATGCTAGCAGTCTGTGACATCCCAATCAAATGATCACCTCTGGTTGACTGCATGACGTGACTACTCCAAGTTTTCTGGAGCACAAAGTGGTGTCTCACTTAATCATTATGATAGTAATAATTACTGTGATATAAANCATATTCTTTTGAATGNGATAGATTGCTTATAGGAAGAAGGAAGAAGGCTGGGGATGTAGCTTCATTGGTAGAGTGGTTGCCTGTTATGAAATGCTGGATTCAATTTCCAACATTAAATTAACTGGCCACAGTGGCCCATGCCTGTAATCCTAGCACTTGGGAATTGGCAGTAGGAGCNGGATCANAAGTTTAAGGTTATCTTCAGCTACATATTGAATTTGCTTAGTATACATGAGCCTTGTCAGAGAGGGTGGAGGGAGTGTTTATTTGGGATTATGACCAAATTTGATAGATAATTAATGTCTTAGCTAGNGTTTCTATTGCTGTGACAAAACACCATGATCAAAGAGCAAGTTGGGGAGGAAATGGTTTATTCAGCTTACACTTNCACACTGTAGTCCATCACTGAAGGAAGTCAGGACAGGGACAGGGAAGGAAGCTGGAGGCAGGAACTGATGCAGAGGCCATGGAGGAGTCCTGCTTCACGTGGCTTGCTCAGCCTGCTTTCTTAGAGAACCCAGGACCACCAGCCCAGGGATGGAACCGCCTACAATGGGCTGAGCCCTCCTCCATCAATAACTAATTAAGAAAACACTTTACAGTCCTATCTTATGGAGGCATTTACTCAATTAAGGTCCCCTCCTTTTAGATGACTCCAGTGTGTCAAGTTGACATAAGACTAGCCAGCACAATTAACATGCCAGAGAAGAAGATGACATGAATATCTCCCAAAGGTAGGTGACGGGAATGATGTTCTGTATGCTATGAATGTGTGTTGCTCTGATTGGTTGATAAATAAAGCTGTTGGCCAATGGTGAGGCAGAATAAGGTTAGGCAGGATATTGTAACTAGGAAGAGAGGAGAAGAAAGGCAGAGCTGAGCAGATGCTGCTAGCCACCACCAGGAAAAACAAGATGTAAAGGTATCAGTAAGCCATGAGCCACGTGGCAAGTATAGATTTATAGAAATGGGTTAATTTAAGATGTAAGAGCTAGCTAATGGGAAGCCTGAGCCATTAGGCCATAAGTTTGTAAATGACATAAGCCTCTGTGTGTTTACTTGGGTCTGAGCAGTGGCGGGAGCCTGGGTGAGACACAGAAAAACTTTTTCCTACAGGTAGGTATTAAAGTGAGTATTAAAACTTTATATCTACCCATTTAGGGTCAGGATTCAACGCCCTTCTTTGAAGAAGTGAATGGCAGTTCTTTTTCATTAGGCAGATATCCTGAGATATCCCAAAGATATCCTAAGATATCCCAAAGAGAGCAAGAACACCTGAAAACAAGAACAGGATCATTTTGGTCTGGCAGAATGCAGGTGTGTTGAAGGCTTGGTCCCCAACGCAGCAGTGTTCAAAGATGAGGCCTTTGGGAGGTAACTGGGTCTTGAATGGTTCATCTCATGACTAGAGTAATGTGTTTATTACTCTAATGTGTTTATTGAGAGGAGGGGTTTTTTTCTGCTTCCTGGCCATCATGATGTGAGCAGTTTTATTTTACCACATGTTCCCTGCCACCATATTCTCCCTCACCATAGACCTGGGTTGGTAGAGCCAAGTGACCTTGGACCGACCAACTCACTTGCTGTGAGTCGACATAAATATTTTCTCTTTAAGTTGATTTTCTCAGGTATTTTGTAACAGCATCAAAAAGCAGCCCCAGAAGAGAATGCCACAAATTCCTACTGTGCTTTACCTTTGTACTTGATATTTTAGTCTTTTTTTTNCCAGAATCATCTTAGATATTCCTAGACATGTCTTTCCTCTTTCTTATGAATTTTGAATTCTGTGAGTTGCATATTAAATCTTATTAAGTTAGGCTTTTAATTAACTTTTATTTTTATTTTATGTGTATGGGTGTTCTGCATGCATGTGTGACTATGCACCATGTGGTGCCTGCAGAAGGCAGAAGATAGCATCAGATCTGTCAGAACTGGAGTTACAGACGGTTTGGGGGCTGCCATGTGGGTGCTGGGAATTGAACCTGGGTCCTCTGGAAGAGCAGCCAGTGCTCTTAACTACCCAATCCTAGTGAATTTTTATTATAATAAATTGAATATCAGCCTGGGGTGGTGGCGCATACCTTTAATCCTAGTTTGGGAGGCAGAGGCAGGCAAATCCCTGTGAGTTCAAGGCCAGCTTGGTCACAGAGTGAGCTTCAAGACAGGGAGGGCTATGTCTCAAAAAAAAAAAAAACAAAATAAAACAGCAGCAACAAAAGAATTGAATTTAAAGATTTATCTAGGTGCAACATTATTTTTTATTGACTTGGAATTTAAATATGTGAAGAGAAGTGCAAATGGACAAGAGTATCCAAAGCAACGGGCTGTGTTAATAACTATTTAGCTGCCACCTATTAGCTTCTAACCACCCTTTTTACTCTGCTGAGGCAGGGACTCTGCAAGTCACACTTCTGTTTTGCCAAAGCAGGCTCCCCATTAGCAAGTGGGTAGGAGGNGACTGAAAAGGAGGAGGGGGCTGTCTTTTTTCTTTGGGTTTTCTGAGCTTGTGAACATCACCCAGCAATCCTTCTTCCCCCAGACCACAGCAGTTACTTCCTGTAGGTTGTCTGAAGACAGGCAGCAGTTTTCCCATTCTCGCAGACCAACCCGGTCCTGCTTCAGCAAAAACTGCAGTGACAGCTGGCCGAGGAGCAACCCTCCTTGGAAATTTGAGCCTCTCTCTGCAGGGCCCCTCAGCTAAGCTTGAGTTTTGATCATTTAAGCACCTTCCCTTGGTTATCCCATCCCAAGCGGTGGCTGGGTGCTCCTGGAACCTCTGTTTCCAAGATACTTTGCTATCCTTTTCTTGTCTGCATTTTATCACCTACCCAGGCTCAAAGCCATGCAGTGGGTAATTCTGTCTGTCTGCATATGCTCAAGGCTTAGCCAACATTTCTATTATTTCATTGGGATAGATGAGGATCCTGGCGCACAGAGCAATTAAGTCACCTTCCTTTGGTTGCATAGCTATCGTTAGTCAAACTGACAGGTATAATAGGCAATCTATTCTTCATATGATTCCACTTCCTGTTGCAGTCATACCCTGCAGGTACCNGGATGGACCAAGCCTTTGGTCAAGCAGGCTGTTTCAGAGGCAATGCATCTAACTGTGGTATTCTGCTTCTACAGGGAAGAAGGGACAAAGAAAAGGATGGAGGAGGGAGGGGAAAAGAGGAGGGAGAGAGATTTGCGTATTGTTAAGACAGTGGACTTTGGTGGCAAATAGATCTTGGTTAATAGCTCAGAATTACCTTTTTGTTTGTTTGTTTGTTTTTTCGAGACAGGGTTTCTCTGTGTAGCTTTGGAGCCTGTAGCTGGAACTCATTCTGTAGATCAGGTTGGCCTCAAACTCACAGAGATCCACCTGCCTCTGCCTCCCAAGCGCTAGGACTAAAGGCATGTGCCACCATCGCCTGGCTTTCAGACAGAATTACCTTTTACTACTTAAAACTTACATCATCCAAGTAGCTCACTCAGCTTTTGTTAGACTCCATTTATTCACCCGATATCCACGCAAGATAATTTTAAAAAAAATAGGACATCAGCTTACGGTCTATGACTGCCCCCTAGAGGTAAAATTTAAATGCTTCCTCTATAACTACATTAAACATAACCTCAGCATTGTCCAGCCCCAAAGCCAGCAGTTTCTACAAGTCAAACAGCCCGTTGATAATTAGTCATCAACGACTTGGAATGCTTTGAATTGTAAATCAATGCTTCTTCATGGGGACTAAGAAAAGTTAGAGGACTGGAAAAATGGGTCAGGTAGTAAAGCCCTTGTCCTGAAAGCACAGGACTTGAGTTCCTTCCCTAGAAACCATGCTTTTAAAAAACCAGGTGTGCCTTTAATCCCAGCACTCGGGAGGCAGAGGCAGGCAGATCTCTGAGTTTGAGGCCTGACTGGTCTACAGAGGGAGTTCCAGGACCGCCAGAGCTACACAGAGATACTCTGTCTCAAAAAACCAAACCAACAACACAACAACAAAACAGGTGTAGTGGTAATCCTAGCTTAGCGGTGGGCAGACAGGTGGATCCCTGGAACTTTCAGGACAGCCAGCCCAGCCTATTTGGTAAGCTCCAGATGAGTGAGAGAGCCTGTCTCAAAACAAGGTAAAGGGGCTGAGTATCAACAGCCGGGGTTGTCTTCTGACCTCCTGCCATAGGACCACATGTTTACACACACACACACACGCACACACACATACAAACACAGGGGGGCATGCACACACACACACACACAGAGACACACATACACACACTCACAAGCACAGGCTTGTGCTTAAACTGGTCAGTGTGGGTAAAAGAAGACAGAGGGGCCCCAAAGAGCCAAGTTCCATGAAAATTTACCCAGGAACAATAGCAACAACTATACTTTAAAGAAACAGACTACCTCTGCATTATGCAAACTACAACAAATAGCCTACTAAAAAAGCAGAAAGCCAAGAGACTATGACCCAATTCATCTTATTAGGCTAAAATAGATCTACAATCTTCTATCTTAAACTTATGTGAGTTTGGGAGGATGGAGAGAAGGGTCAGCAGCAAAGAGCACATAATACTCTTGCAGAAGACCCAAGTTCAATTCTCAGCACCCATGTTTGGTGGCTCACAACTGCCTGTAACTCCAGCTCCAGGGGATCCTCTGGCCTCCAATGACACCTGCACCCGTGTGTGTGTGTGTGCATGTATGTGCTCATACACATGCCCAAATACAAACACACATATGTACACACGTTATAAATCTTTAAACTTATATGAGTTTGGGAGTGTAGAAGGTGTGTTTGTTGAACTCTATAACATCCTAGTACAGCTGGGCTAGCTTCACACAATCAAATATCCCAGAGACAAAACATATTAAGTAGGATAGACAGAAGTTAAAGGGTGTCCCAGCAGCCCACAATACGTTTTGCTGCCCAGTGAGCTTGTTCAAATTCTTTCCCTACCTCCAATAAACAAACAAAAAAAGTATCTACTTCTAGTTTTCAGAATAAAATTTAATTTTGGAATTACAGATAAGGATTTTGAACCTACACAACCAATGCCAATCCAGGACAGTATGAGAAAGAAAATTCAATCCAAATTCAACTCGAATATATTGGCAGAAATAGTAAAATAAATGCTAGAAAATAGAATCTGGCACTGTGTAAAATCAATATACTCTGGGGCAGGGGAGATGGCTCAGTGGGTTAAGTGCTTGCCGTACAAGAGTGAGGACCTGAGTTTGGATTCCCAACAACCATGTAAAATCCGATGTAGTGGCTTTGTGCACCCCTAATGGTGATGGAGGTGGAAATGGAGGATCCCTGGAGCTCACTGGTGAGCTAGCCCAGGTGAGTTAGCCAGCTCCAGGTTCAGCGACAGACCTGCCATCAACCTTTGGCTTTCACATGCATTTGCACACATGTGCATTTACACCCACACACATGTACACACAGATCATGTATACACGAATATTCCCACATATGCACACACACATTCCAATCGTTGGAATGGATGTGCAGCACCACAGTGTGATTATGGCTATAAGATGACCACAGGCCTCAGGAGACATGGGAGATGACACACCTCCATCTCACTGAGAGGCTCAGCAGCTATCCAACACCCAAGTCCTGCCACCACTCATCCACAGGGAACATGCAGCTGCCGTGGAAAGCAAGGCCTGGGGGGATCACTCTGGCTCATAGTGCTAGCCTGCATTCCTCACTCATGTTTCCTACAGTTTTAGTTGTATGAGCAGATGGCCAGCACACCCACCAGCGACACCTCCAAACCCACACAACAAAGGCTGCATACACAATACCCCCATTTATCTTCACTACAGTTTCCAAGGAAACAGTAGAGTTGAAGGCCAAGGCCAGTGCCATTCAGGCTTGCATGGGCCCCAGACTGATATTAATTTTCCCTTTATTCACAAATGGACAATTTAATGTTCAGAAATCGGAAATTTGGCACTCTGGATGCCAGTTAAATGGTAAAGGGAAAAATGACATGAGCTTTTCCAAGATACAGAAACAGCATTAAAAAAAAAAAAAACTAAACATAGATTCTTCTTTTTTTTTCCCACTGTTATCAGGGGCTGCAGAAATGGCTCAATGCTTAAGAATATTTGCTACTTTTGCCGAGAACCTGGGTTTGGTTCACAGCACTGGTAGGGTAGCTTCAGGTTTGGCGCCCACTTCTGGCTTCCATGGGCACTGCATGCACACAGTGTAATTATACACACTCAGGCAAACACACTTATACTCATTGAAATATAAATAAATAAATAAATATTTTTTAAAAACTTGATGGAAAATTAAAAATGGAAGGGAGGGGCCAGGTGTGGTGGCACATCCTTTAATCCCAGCACTCATGAGGTAGAGACAGGCAGATCTCTGTGGGTTTAAAGGCAGCCTGGTCTAAACAGTGAGTTCCATGGACTACACAGTGAGACTCTGTATAAAAAAGAAATTGCTAAGAGTAGAAGGGAGCATTTTCAATCTTTTAAAGAGTATCTACCTCAAACCTAAACTTCATGCTTAAGATGAAAATCTGGAATTGAGGTGTGGTTTGTATTAGCACTACCATCTACCATCCCAGAGTTCCCAGCCTGTGGAATAGGAGTTCCCAGCCTGTGGAATAGGAGTTCCCAGCCTGTGGAATAGGA
>LZPO01017308.1:358373-374745 GCA_001675575.1 Neotoma lepida
TGTTTTTGCTTAAGGCACTTTTAAAAATATTCAAGAAAACAGGAACTGAGGATTACCTGGGCTAAGATAGCCAATACAGGTTTTGGCCTCCAGCACTCGTTGGGTCCTATGCTTTGGCCTCCTTAATGTGCATGCTCAGTGCTGCTTCTGGTGGACAGGAGTGGAGGGGGACGAGAGGGTGGTCCACACTGTCGAACAACAGCAAAGCCAAAGTAATTGTTCCTCTTGAGAGAACCCTGCCTGGTTTCTCATCTCCCAATTTTTTNGGTACTCAATTCCTTGGGAAGCAGTGAAGCCAGCAAAGCCCATCTTTGCCTTTGCCACAGCTTTTCCCCTTGGTCCTACTAAGCACTGGACCTCCAGGGAGTCCCAGTGGGAGCTTGGTCTTGAGTATTCTCAAANGGGACTTCTCGGACCAAGAGGACCACACAGATGGCCAAAGCATCTGCCTGGCAGTTGAGGGACAGTCTGATTTTTTTCACTGTGTGTCTTTTCCTTCTAGTTTGGTCAGATGATGACTGGTTGAAGAAGTTTTCTGGGAAGACTCTTGAAGAGAATAAAGAAGAAGAAGGACCCGAGCCTCCTAAAGCAGAAACCCAAGAGGTGAGAGGGAAGGTGGCGCCTCCCCCACACAGAAGACAGGCTGTGCTTTCCATCGTTATGGGGACTTGGAGATGCGTATATTTATGAAAGTGCAGAGGGTGGATGGTGAACTTAGGACTTGGTGAAGGCNGTGCTGGGGGAATGAAAGGGAACAGCTTTGGGGATCATGGTTGTGCTCCTCCACACCCTGCCAGGCAGCCCTCCTGTGCTGAGGTCTTTGGCACCTTGTTCTGTCCTGTTCTTGGCCTCATAAAGAGGTGACAGGACAGGTAGTGTTTTCGCTTTAGTTTGTGTGTGGTTTCTGGGTTTGCCTAAGGCAGTTCTGCCCTAGCACATTTCCTGGTTCTCAGCACACCTCCATGGCCAGTGCTGCAGGACTTCAATTCCTCTGTGCACCCTATGAGTTGACATTCTTCTGCGCTTTGTTCACGGCACATGGCTTTTCTGTCCTTTTTCACCTCAACAGTAGTAGTCATCCTTGGCTGTCTGCAGCCCTCCTGTGCTGCTGTGGCTGTCTCTTATACACATCTAGATGTGTATAAGAGACAGGCTTTGTTCACGGCACATGGCTTTTCTGTCCTTTTTCACCTCAACAGTAGTAGTTATCCTTGGCTGTCTGCAGCCCTCCTGTGCTGCTGTGGTGATTATATTATGTCCCCCAAAATATTGTGTACCCTAATAAAACTTATTTGGGGTCAGAGAACAGAACAGCCACTAGATTAAACATAGAAGTTAGGCAGTGGTAGCACATGCCTTTAATCCTAGCATTCCNGAGGCAGAGATCCATCCAGATCTCTGTGAGTTCAAGGCCACACTGGAAACAGCCAGGCATGGTGGCACACACCTTTAATTCCAGCACCTGAGATCTCATGTCTTTGCTTGAGAAAGACACATGCCTTTAATCCTAGAAAGTAGTGGCAGGAAGCAGAAAGGTATATAAGGTGTGGAAACCAGAAGCTAGGGGCCTCTTAAGCTATCAGGCTTTGAGCAGAGTTCAGCTGAGATTCATTCGGGAGAGGACTCAGAAGCCTGCAGTCTGAGGAAACAAGATCAGCTGAGGAGTTGGCAAGGTGAGGTTGGCTGTGGCTTGTTCTGTCTCTCTGATCATTCAGAATTTACTTCAATACCTGGCCTGGTGTTTTCAATTGATAAGACCGTTTAAGATTCGCTCTACATGCTGCACTGTCGACTTTGATGGGTTCTGTTTCTAACATTGGACTTCAGTTGTTTCCAGCTGCTCGTAAGGGCTTATGTTGCCTGGAATGGATGCTCTCCCTTGTCCTGCTGTGCTCTTAATCTTGGTCAATATCTAACCACACATTTACCTAATCCAGAAATTTGTATGCAAGGCAAACACTTAAAGTAGGACTCGTGGGGATGGGGTCCCCTAAGTGTGTCTAGTCCCTTTATAGTAGAACCAGGTGTTTCCCAAAGCCTCCCTTGACAGCCCATCTCTGTACTGCAGCCCCTGTCTAAGCTCAAGTCTCTGGTTTGGAAATTTGCGTTGTTACTGATTACAGTCTTGCTCGCCTCTAGTGCTTTCCCAAAGAAGCTAGAATAATTTTTCTCGAGTACAGATCCTGTCATTTTCTCTCATGCTCAGAACTTTGCACTTCCCCTGTCATGTATCTCAGGTCTTCTTCCTGCCCATCTTGCAGGTGTCATTTTCTGCTGCTCTCTAGTACTGTCTCCTCCTGACGCTTAGTAAAATAGAGTTTCCGTGCACACGTTTGCTTTTGCACAGGCTNCTCTCCTGTGCTGATTGNCTTTTCTGGGCAGTACAGTTGATAAGCTGGGGCCTTGTACTGTGGGGTGGAATACTGGACTAAGAGCGTGAACTTGAGGGGAAAAGGNGGCTTGTTTTTCAGTTCCTACTCGTTATGTACTACCTTTGTGACTTGACGCAAGTTATACAGCAAGTACTGTATTGTTGTTACTGCTGTGGTATTGCTAGTACCAATGTAACCAGCAGTAGCCAGAGCCTCTGCATCTGCATGATGCCTTGGCATGTGATCAGCTGAACCAAAACAAATGTGATGTTTGTATTCCGTGTCTGCCTTCCTTTGCGTAGTCTCCCCTGCTTCAGTACAAAGCAAGCCTCAGCCTCTTGTCCTTTGANCACTCCAGTCAGAAGGGATCCCCTGTGCTTCCAGGGTGAACCTGTGACAGTGATTGTTGGGCATGGAGGAGAGGTGTTGGTGTATGAGTGTGTCCACTACTGTAGTGAGGTATATGACTTGATTGAGGCATTGAAGATGAGAAGTGTTGAGTATTCTGACCCTGCTAGCTGCAGGACAAGGAGAGGTGAGCTGGCATGTCTGATGGTGAGCATGGAGAGATATGCCTACAGGTGGGGGCCCCATTTTATAGTGCTGAGTGGGCTTTCCTGTCATTGGGTGTCCAGTTGGGTGCTGTGGCCGTAGTTCCTGCCTCCTATGGCCCTATGAGGGCTCACGACCCTCCCTGTCATCACCTGTGTTCAGGCTGGTCACTGGAGTTGTGCTGGTTTCCATTAGTCCCGCACCCACTTAGGGAGCACTAGCACTAGCATTCTAACTATTTTTTTCCTGCACCTAGGGAGAGCCCACAACAAAAAAAGCACGGTCAAATCCTCAGGTGTACATGGACATCAAGATTGGGAACAAGCCAGCTGGCCGCATCCAAATGCTCCTACGTTCTGATGTTGTGCCCATGACAGCAGGTAAGCAGACCCCTGTAGTCAGATTGGCAGGAAGCTGGTGGCTGAGCAGTCTTCCCAAGGCTCTCACTGCCTCAGCTCTTACACCCTTGGCGTTGTTTCTGACCTAAATTAATTCATGGCGTCTAAGGTCCTAGAATCTAGTAACAGATCAGAGCTGACATTGAAGCTTTATAAGTGCTGATTTATTATTCTTTAATAATAGAGGGTTTTTTTTAAATAACACAAGTAATATGTTATTATGAATACATTGTAAATAATATATTTATTAAGAGAAACTATCATATATATATATTCCAACAGTATTACATCTAGCTCTATGCTTTAGAAGTAACTAGTACTAATTTCTAGTTTATTAAAATATTGACTTTTTTTTTTTTTGGTGTTTTGAGACAGGGTTTCTCTGTGTAGCTTTGGCGCCTTTCCTAGAACTCACTCGGTAGCCCAGGCTGGCCTCGAACTCACAGAGATCTGCCTGCCTCTGCCTCCTGAGTGCTGGGATTAAAGACATGTGCCACTACCGCCCGGCCTCTTGACTTATTTTTTTAATGTAAATTTTACTATTTACCCATATAACTTAAGGAGTTGTTATCACAAAAGTTGGTTTGAAAAGTCATTAGTCCCCTGTAATAATGGGGACCAATAAACCCCATTCCCTGTCCTGCCATCAGCACCATTTGCTGTTCCTCAGAGTTGCCAGTTTCATTTCTTAGCTCATTATTTTGATTTCCATTTTGGAAGATAATAGCTATATATTCAACCCCTCCCTTTTTTTTNAACATATATTTGTTTTCATTTTAGGCATTATCTTTTGATTTACTGCCCCAGAGAAGGAATTAGTTTTTTTCCCCCTTCCACACCCCTTATGTATCTTGGCTGGCATGTCTGAGGGTGAGCATGGGGAGATATGCCTACGGGTAGGGCCTGTTTTATAGTGCTGTAAGTTACTGTAAACCTGGCTAGGCAGCTCACAGGGACCTGTAATTAGCTCCAAGGAATCTGATGCCTCTTCTGGCACCCACTTTCACATGCATATACTCTCATACAGACACGTTACATGAACATGATTTTAAAAAAAGAATCTTAGAACAAAATTATTGTGGCTGGGTGTGGTGGCGCACCCCTTTAATCCCCACATTTAGGAGGCAGAGACAGGCAAATCTCTTGAGTTCCAGGCCAGCCTGGTCTACATAGAGTCCCAGAATAGCCAGAGCTACATAGTGAGACCCTGTCAAAAACAAATGATTGTGTATGTGTGTGTGCATGTGCATTACACATACGGAGGTTAGAAGACAACTTGTAGAGTTCCAGGAAAGACGTGAACAAATGTGTACTCACTCTAGGTAGGGGACTGATGGACACAACAAAGAAACAATACCATACAGTTCAACTTGGTGAGCCAGTGACTTTATTGTGGTTATTTACAGAATGTGAGTAGGTAGTTACTTACAGGAGCAGAAATTGACCTAAAGTCAGCTACATCACGAAAGGCCCCAAACAGCTCATGAAAGCTAGGAACCTGGTGCTAACTTCACAACTTCATGTAATTTGACAGGTTAGAGAGTGGTTTTTTCAGGCAGCTCTGGTGTTTTGAGATGATTACCGGCAGCTCTGTTTGTTGACAGTGCCTCTCAGCAATCCTTCCTGCTTAGGGAAGAAACGATCCTATTGAATCTGCTCAGTTTCAGGGACTTCCTGAATTGACAGAGCGCTTTAGAACATCCTGAGTCTTAACAAACTTTCCTCCAACCTGGAGAACTGTATCTTGGAGGAAAGTACCACTTAACAGTCAGTCCTGTCCTTCCACCTCCACATAGATCCTGTGGGTCAGACTCAGGTCTCCAGGCTTGCACAGTAAATGCTTGCCTTTACTTGTTGAGCTGCCTTACTGCCCTGGATTCCACCTCCCCCGCCCCCTTCTTTTCTTTAAAAAAGAAGAAAATCACTTCATGGGGCTAGAGAGGTGGCTCAGTGGTTAAGAGCATTGGCAGTTCTTCCAGAGGTCCTGAGTTCAATTCCCAGCAACCACATGGTGGCTTATGGGCATCTATAATGGGATCTGATGCCCTCTTCTGGCATGCAGGTGTATATGCAGATAAAGCACCATATACATAAAATAAATAAATCTTAAAAAAAGAAATCCGGCTGGAGAGATGGCTCAGCGATTAAGAGCACTGGCTGCTCTTCCAGAGGACCCGAGTTCAATTCCCAGCACCCAGGTTCCCAGCACCTACATGGCAGTTCACAACTGTCTGTAACTCCTGCTCCAGGAATCTGACACCCTCACACAGATGTACATGCAGCAAAATACCAATGTACATAAAATACAAATAAATTGAAAAAAAAACTCACTTCATTATCACTTCAGTATGGTTTGGGAATACAGCAGAGATAGAATGCACATATTCTGTCCTATTTAATCAGGGTGGCATGTGTTATCTAGTGAGTCAGTATCATAATGGCTTATAAGGAGCATAAAAGGAGAATACAATTAGCCCTCTCCATCTGTGGGATCCACATCTGTGAATTGAACCAACCATAGCAGAAATATATGATGGGCCAGTCAGATGGCTCAGCAGGTTAAAATACCTGCTGCCAAGTCTGACAGCCTGAGTTCAAGCCCAGGACCCACATGATAGAAGGAGAGAGCCAAACCCTGTAAGTTTTCCTCAGACCTATACACACATACACATATACACACATACACAATAAATGAATGTAATAAAAATTTCTAAATATATTTGAGGGGAACATTGCATCTCTACTAAGCATGCTTGTCCCCCATTATATGTCCTAGATAATATAGTATAGCAACCATTCATGGAGCATTTATATTGTATTGAGTATCCTAGATAATATAGAGCCTGGGGATCATCCCCATGTGGATACCCAGGAGCAGCTGTGCAAAACTAAACAAGTAAAACGTTTTATTACCCCCCTTACATTCTGGGTAGTTACTTTAATTTTGGTCAGGAAGCTACATTGTCTTCAACTTGAGCACCATTTCCTTTCTCAACACCAGAGAATTTCCGTTGCCTGTGCACCCATGAAAAGGGCTTTGGCTTCAAGGGAAGCAGCTTTCACCGAATCATCCCCCAGTTCATGTGCCAGGGCGGTGACTTCACAAACCACAATGGCACAGGGGGCAAGTCCATCTATGGAAAGAAGTTCGATGATGAAAACTTCATTCTCAAACACACAGGACCAGGTAAGCACTAACTCTGGTGTGGTGTGTAAGGCCGGACCAGGGCAGACTGACAGCCACGATAGCCTGTGGTTGGCCAGCCACTGAAGAAACATGCTGGGGTGAGCTGTGTGCCTCCAGTCTTGTCTCTTCATTCCANAACTTGGTGTTCCCTGCTAGCCTAGAGTTTGTGGTTATCTTTGCCAGTTCCCTTGTGCCCTCAACCTTTCTGCATCCCCTTTACGCCCTCAGTCCCCGTCAAAGATCACAGACCCATGCCTGTTTGTCTTCTGAGACCTCCATATTGATCTGAGGTCTTGCCTCCTACCTACCACAGATGCATGCTGACTTCCCTCCTGTTATAGAGACCATCCCTCCTTATGAGGGAGTCTGTCCCTCTGCCCTGCTCAGGAAGTTGGCATCTTCTGCTGGTTCCCTTTGACCTGTATAATGTGTTTCTCCTGCTTAGCCAATTTGGTCTATCAGTGTCCAGGCATGCAATCTCAATCCTTAAAAAAATTATCTCTGGACTCTTGTTCCTCTCACCAGCTGTCTTCTTGACTCTAGTCTACTTTTTAGCAAAACTTTCAGGAAAAAATGTGTAGACTCACTGCCTTTTTTTACTCTCTTGAAGTCTTTCTATCTAGACTTGTAGCCCCAGCTGGCCACTCAGACTTTCTTGCTAAAGATGCCAACCATCTTTCTTGCCAGTAGCCAGTTTTCTGCCTCACCTTATTCCGTCCCCAGCAGCATCCTGAACTTTGGCCCTGTGCTCCTGTTTCTCATCTTGCTCTGGTGGTCGGCTCCTCCATCTCTCAGGTGCTTTGCCTGCTGCGCTACTCTGTTGACTTGCTGTCACCTCCCTTGATTCCTAAGCATGGCAGTGGCTCAGAGATCAGTTGATTTTCTCCATAGAAACCTGTTCACTGTGCCTTTGTTTTCTTCCTGCAAGTGTGTACTAGACTGAAGTACAGGGATAATGAGTTCTTCTGCCTACATTATTTTAAAAGTAAGAATGTTCTAATAGGTGCAGTTACGCCAGAAGACACGAGTTATTCCGCTTGTGCCACACTCAGATGCAGCATTAGAAATAGAGAGATGTGTCTGCTGGTGATTTGAACACCACAGACAGTATTGCTGGGGCTGTTTTGTGAAATGATGAATGAGATTCCATTGATTTATATTGTAGTTGTAATTCCTGGGTTGTTTGTCTTGGTTTGATCTTGATTTTGTTTTGTTTTGTTTTTGAGACACGGTCTCACACTATGTACCCCTGGCTGACCTGGAACTTGACCAGGTTAGCCTGGAAATCACAGAGATCCACCTGCTTCAGGCTCCCAGGTCCTGGGATTAAAGGCATACCACTATAACTGGTTTTGTTTTGTTTTTTGAAACAGAGTCTTAGTGTATAGGTTCAAGCTAGCACTGAACTCCGGATCCTCCTGAGTACTCTGCCTCCTGAGTGCTAGGTTTATAGGCATGTACTGCCACATCTAGCTCCCTAGAAGACTCCGTTATTGGNGAAAGCCCTTAAAACTTGGGGTTTATGTAAATATAACGGACTTAGTTCTTAAGGGACTAGAGAGATACATGGCTCAGTGGTTAAGAGCACTGGATGCTCTTGGAGAGGACCCTCAGACTTCACGGATTAAAATAGTTCTTTCCTCAACTCCCTTCAGGTCTTTCCATTTTAGTAGATGATACACTGTCTGCTTGTACCTGATCAAGAATTAGGGCTCAGGCTGGAGAACTGGCCCAGTGGTTAAGAGCACTGGCTGCTTTTCCAGAGGACCCAGGTTTGATTCCCAGCACCCACATGGTAGCTTACAACTGTCTGTAACTCCAGTCTCAGGGGAGCCTCTTATGGCCTCCTCTGGCACCATGCACACATGTGGGCCATAGACAGACATGCAGGCAAAAACCTATACACATAAACATAATTTAAAAAAAAAAAAGAAGAAATCGTGATGCACACGCCTTTAATCCCAACACTCAGGAGGCAGAGGCAGGCGGATCTCTGTGAGTTTGAGGCCAGCCTGGTCTGCAGTGCGAGTTCCAGAAGAGGCTCCAAGGCTTCAAAGAAACCCTGTCTCGAAAAAAGAATTAGGNCTTATCTTGGATTCATCTCCCCTGTCACCTATAACTGTTGCCTGTCTCCAGCTCCTCTCCTGGCCCAGCTTCCCCGCCCCCATGTGACTGCCTTAAGCTTCTCTTCCCAGCACAGATGTCCCTGCATCTTAGTTGTCATAGCACAACATCCTTTAAAATACATGGATGTGTTTATCATTGGTGTGGGTTTGTGTGGACTGTGCGTGTATTTGAGTGCCAGGACATGGACTACAGTTTGTGTGTGGAGACCAGGTGACAGCCTTCAGGAGACCGTCCCTTTTACTGTAGGTTCTGGGGATGAAATTTAGATTGTCCAGCTTCTACAGCAAGCATTTTTCTCTGCAGAACCATCTCCCCAGCCCATACAATTCCNTTTAAATGAATGGGCCTGGNTACAAAGTAAACAGCAAGTTATTGTTAGAAATGAAAAGACAGATGGACATGAACAAAATGAAACAGCCCACCTGTCCTTTTTCTGTGGTGAGGAAAGACAAGGTGCTATATCTCAGGGTCCCTGTCCTGGAGCTTGAGCCAGTATGCAGAAGCCCTGTCAACAGTCAGCACAGGTGTGCTGGAAGCAGTGTGGAGGGAGCTGAGGAGTCTTATTTTCTCCCAGGCCTTCTCTCCATGGCCAATTCTGGCCCAAACACCAATGGCTCCCAGTTCTTCCTGACCTGTGATAAAACAGATTGGCTGGATGGCAAGCACGTGGTATTTGGGGAGATCACTGAAGGCTTGGATGTCTTACGGCAGATTGAGGTGAGTGGTTGGAAATGGCTTCCTACCTGGGCCTGGGATGGGCTTCCCAGTGGGAGAGCTGGAGGGGGTTCTCCATGGCCGTGGAAGGGGCCATTTGGAGGAGGTCCCTATTGGGGAGAGAGGGATCCCTGAGCAGCTTCTCAGAAGCCCCATGCTTCTCCTCATGTCTCTCTTCTGCCCACCAAGGCTCAGGGCAGCAAGGATGGGAAGCCAAAGCAGAAGGTGATGATCGCTGACTGTGGAGAGTACATGTGACGCTGTGCTCCGCTCCCACCTCTGGAAGACAAGGATGGAGCTGCCTGGCCTCTGGGGCCTGGTGCTGACTGAGTCCTGTGAAGCAATTGTGTGTGGCCCAAGCCCTTCTTTGGGGTCAGCTTCCTTAGCAGCAGCTCCTCTGCAGTGCCCAGGCTCTTTCTTTGGACGTGGCTGAGCCTTAAAGCCAGCATAGGTAGTGTGCTGCCAGTCTGTCCTGGGCTGGCTGTAGCCACTGGGTGGCTTCTTTGCCAAAATAAACTGTTGTTTTGTACTGTTGACTACGGCAAGTTCCTGGGAGTTATGTGTTAAGAGACCACATTCATGACTAAACTGTCCCCTGGATGGGATGGCAAGTTTGTGAAGGTGAAATACCTCCCATGGCTTTTGTTTCCTTCCTGGGCTAATTCCCTTACATGCTGGGTAATGTATCTTTATGCCAGATGTCAGGGCAGATCATGTCAGGGCAGCAGGAATCAGAGCTGCCTGCCTGGTGTCGGCCTCAGTGGCTCCAGTGTCTTAACATTCATGCTGTGTTCTCAGATTTTTAAAATGGTATATTATGACTTCAAGAGCCAACTCTGCCGGGAGACAGGAGGTTGGTATACTACCTGGGCTTTAGGCAACTGCTGGTTGTTTCTGTGAAGAAGGTTTTATTGAGACAGCTGTATCCAGTTATGTTCCAACACTGCCTGTGGCTTCATTCTCATTACAGTGGTAGAAGCAAATAGTTGGTGACTGACTGTGTATTTTGTATGTTCTCAGGGTGTGAGCGGGGTGTGTGGTGGTGGTGGTGTGCATATACATATATATGTGTGTGTATGTATGTACACATATGTACTGACTAGGGAATTGGCTCGTGTTTATGAGGAGTAGCAGGTCACGTGTGCACAACAGGCAGCAGACTGGAGACGCATGAGAAGATCGATATTAAAACTTCAAGTCTTAGCCGGGCGATGGTGGCACACGCCTTTAATCCCAGCATTCGGGAGGCAGAGGCAGGTGGATCTCTGTGAGTTCGAGGCCAGCCTGGGCTACCGAGTGAGTTCCAGGAAAGGCGCAAAGCTACACAGAGAAACCCTGTCTNAAAAAAAAAAAACTTCAAGTCTTTAGGTAGCCTGAATGCAGAATTCCTTGATGACTGTAGTCTTTGTCCTCTCAGGGCTCTAACCTGTTTCAGTTAGGCTCACCTACCTCTGCCTTATTACTCCACTGAATTCAGTATTAATCTACCTAAAATATACCTGCACAGGAACATCTAGACTTGGCCCAGGCTGATTGACCCTGCTGTGTTCTTTATTCAAAGGTCAGCCTTAGTGAGCAGGAACCAGTCTTAGGACAGGAATTTGAGGTGAAGGACCACAGTACTTAGGACTTGTTCTAGAATCAGGAGAGGCCATCTCTAAAGAACTTAGCAGAGAGTGCCAAGAGATGATGAGTTCCTGTGACAGTGACCTAAAGAATTGAGGCCAGGAAGCAGTTGAGGACAGAGACATATTGGAACCCTGTCCTGGTTTGGTTTCTGTTGCTGTGATAAAACACCATAACCAGAAGCAACTTGCGGAAAGGTTTTGCTTATTTGTCTTACACTTCTACATCATAGTTCATCAATGAGAGAAGTCAGGGCAGGAACTGAAACAGAAACCATGGAACACTGTTTTCTTACACAACCTGCTCAGGGATGGTACGGCCCACATTGGTTTGGGCTTTCCTCCATCAAGAAAATGCCCACGGGTGTGCCCATGTGTCAGTCTGATGGAGACAGTTCCTCATTGGAGGGTCCCTCTTCCCAGGTGTCAAGTTGACAACTAAGATTAGCTGATAAACCAAAGATCTGATTGGTGCAGTGGAGGTAGGGTGGAAATTGCCTTGCCTTCGCTAGTGGCAGTGGAGTACCAGTCCCCAACGTACTGGGTTTTCAGGGAGGACAGCTCTGGAAGGATAGCGGGGCTGAAGTCCTTGGTAGGAGACACAGTCGTGGTCCTCCGCCAGCAGGAGTCAAGTGTGGCTCTGGGGCCTGGGCGGATATGCAGCAGCATGGCCGTGCTGCTTCCCTTCCTCATAATGCAACTCCTGCCGTGCCGCCTGCTGCTGCATGGACCATGGGCACCTGAAGGGTAATGCATTCCTTCCTTGGGGCTACTTGGCTTCTGTTCTGGGGTCTTCTTGCTCACGATCCCTTTGCTCCAGCACCAAGACAGGACATAGCTTTGTTTTTCTGGCTAATGCCGAGTTGTGTGCCTGCCTGTGATGGCTGCACCAAGGCAAAAATGGGGACTGTGGATCATGAAACTGCTGGCATTAACTTTAATGGCAATGACTGAGTCCAGATGTCAAATCCACAGCAATTTTTTCATCAGCTGGCCTTGCCTGTCTATGGCCAGAGGTTTAGTGACTGAGATCCATAAATACACTCGAGTTTTGTTTGGTTGTTTTCTTTGTTCTTTTGAAAGATCTTGATATATATCTTAGGCTGGCCTTGAACTCATGGTAATTCTGCCTGTCTCCCAAGTACTAAGTGTATATCACTATCCCTGGCTTTTCCATGTTTTTTTAAAAACTCTTCTCCAGAAATCTCATTTTATACCTCCAAGGGACAGGCTGTGGAATAATGGAGGGAGTTGGTCATGTCTGCACACACCTAAGTATCTGGTGGATACTAAAGAGCCTGAGGTCCATCTAGTGCTCCAGATTCAAGTCAGGCTGGTCCAGTAGTCATCATGAATAGATGGGTAAATGAGACTTCTGTACCAATCCCAAAGGACATTCAATAGATGCCCCTGGGGGAGGGGCAGAGATGGGCTGCTGCTTGGGGATTTAGGCCACCAGGGTTGTAACCAGGACTGTCTTCCCACCCTTGGGTAGAGGAAGGGAACAGAGGGGCCAGGAGAGTGCCAAGCCTGTGACAAGGACAGAACATGGACATAAGAGTTGAAAACCCTACTTTGCACCTTGGCCTTGGATCTGATAGGGTCTATTTGTTTTCTGGTCAAAGAGGCTGACCAGATAAATGGGCCAATGGCAGCAGGTTGCTAACTCAGTGGCAGCCACAGGCCTGGACCACCATGTTACGCTCCCTGCGCAGGATGACATTGTTGCTTCTGTCATAGTAGAGCACAGAAATGGCACTCAGCTCAGTGGGCACACAGCATNCCTTGGGGACGACATCTGGCTTCATCAGGTGTACCTAGTATGGAGGGGATGCAGATAGGGACATGTGCCTGATGATCCCAGTTCCCACCCACTACCCTTCCAGAAGATCTCAGCCCCTTGACCAGCCCAAGGTCATTCTCCACCTGCAGCTAGGGCGGGTGCCTCCTTACACATTTGCCCTGCCCACTGCCCTCAAGACAGCCCAGGCGCCTGGCTTTGAGGGACTGATACACAAGCCNTTTGGCACCCTCAGCCCCTGGTCCACTGTCACATCCACTTGCGCCGAGACTCAAGTTTACTGGTCCCCAGCACTGGGTGCCATGGGGAACCCTCTGGTGCCTCACTGCCCCAGATTGGTCTCTCCTTTACTACATCCTCACCAGTAGGTATAAGCTGTGGAAGGGGCAGTCTCTTTGCAGACTGAACTAAAAACGTTTATGGAACAAATGTATAAGTTCAAGGGTTCACTCCTTGATGTAGCTTAACTTCAATTTCTGAAGCAAGGCTGTCTTTGCAGGTGATAAACAGGCTACATGGCTGTCTGACTGTGTCACTGAGCTTGAAACAGGTGCTGATCCTTTTACCCCTCTTTAGAGCATGCACATTCCTCCGCCAGGCTGAGCATCTCCCAGGACAGTGGCTCCAGGCATCCAGCAAACACCAGTGCCCTTTGTGAAAGGACACTTAAGAGCAGCTTGTTAAGTCATGATGTTTACTCTAGAGGAGTGGTTCTCAACCTTCTTAATGCTTCCACTCCTTAATACAGTGCCTCATGTTGTGGTGACCCCAACCACAAAGTTACCTCGTTGCTACTTTATACTGTAGCTTTGTTACTGTTTTGGAATGTAAATATCTGATAGTCAACTTCAAAGGGATTGTGACCCACAGGTTGAGACCTGCTGCTCTAGAGCATCATTTGGTACAACTGTCTATTAGGTAAACACAAGGCCAAGGATTTCAGACAAAATATTCTTGAAGAAAGTCTCAACACCAGGCTCTACAAGCACAAATATATGGCAATAGGTAGTTGCAACTGCCTTCCTGCTAGCAACTTCTTCCATCACTGAGTGGCCCAGACTGCAGCTCATTAGTACTACAACCTGAGAGAACAGCCAGCCAGGAAAGAAGTGGGGAGCAGGCCCAGGAGGAGCCAAGGCCTCAAAGAGCTGAGGGTTTATGAGTCCCCCAGCCAGGCAGGATGGGTAAGCACATGAACATCAGGGAGGCCAGATCTACCAGGATACACAGGGCACATAGGTCATGCAGGCCCCTAGTGGGCATCCATCTGTTGTGTGCATGCCTCAGCCTGACTCCAGAGGCTGTATTATGATAGTCTGGGACCACACAAGTCCACAGGTTCCCATCTATGAATGTGCAGTGCGTGGCACATGCTGAGGTGTCTGTCCAGAGACACCCATGTGAGCAACAGCATTTACTGAGGGGCAGAAACCAAACTTCATGGCGAAGTGTGCAGAGAAAGTTCCCTTTTGCCATTGTTCTTTCCACCCCCCTGCCTGTCCAGTCCCTCAGGTCCCCAGAAAGCCACTGTGATACTGACCAGGGCCTGCATGGTGGCATGATTGGTAGAGTTCATGCAGGAGTTAAGTGGGTAGTTGCACTCTCCAGCACAGTAATAAGCTGAGTAGCCTTTCGGGGCAATGACTGAGTCCTGTAGGTGGGAAAAGGTAAGTCACATCAGTGTCCTTCCATAGACCATCATCATAGCACCTGTCACAGGATGACCTGAGCCTGTGAACCCTCAGCAGGCAGGGCTGGACCCTCTGTCCTCCACACCTCATTCTCCTCTGCTGTCTCCTCCACAGCTGCCCNCATGCCTCTTGAAGCAGCTGTAGCAGGAAGAGCCCAAAGGCCCTGCCCACCCAGCCTCAGTTTCCCTGTTGTGGTGCTGACAGTTTACTGGGCAGAGGGCTCAGGTTGCCTCCATTTTCACGGCTTTTATACACAACTAAAGGCCCAGTAGCTCCCCCTCCACCCTGGAGACACCAGGCATGCAGGTGGCATTCAGAATTACCAGCCAGCCGAGGTCCCGGAAGCTGACGTAGAGCTCGTGCCTACGGCAAACATCTCTGCCTCGGGAGCCATGACCATCTGCAGGGACAATAAGGTGCAATGTCTATTCAGGGGTCCTGCTCTGTGGAGTTGCCATGGTACTCCCGGTGTGGGGTGACATGACTGGCACATTTACAAATGAAGGACAACAGGAAACTGAACCATTGGGATCACAAGTTCTACTTCTGGATCCCTGCTCATGCCATGACCCAGCTCAACAGTCCTCAGTGGTTCCCTGTCACCACAGGGTGTGGCTGTGCTCAGCAGGTGGCCTCTGGGCACACTGGGCTACTGCTTTCCTCTGCAGATTCTTGATTGCAGCCCACCCCCCTGCCAGGCACAGCCCACCCTCCCTGCCAGGCACACACTGAAAAGGACAATGGGCTCTAATAAGACCTAGTGTCAGACTGGAAGGACTCAACTTGTAAAGTAGGCCTCAGATCCCAGCCTGGCCCTCACCAGAGATACCTAGGTGTTTGTTGGAGTGCAGCATCTGGATGGTTTTCTTTAGCTGCCTCCTCTTCAGTGGCCTCACTGCCCGAGGGGCCCGCACAGGACTCGGGCTGGCTCTGAAGAAGGTGACCATGAAAGGCTGTCTGGATTGTGGTGCTTGTTGTCCAAGCAGACCAGCCAGGCCAGGATCCATGCTGTGCCCTGGGAGACAGAAACAGAAACAATAGACTGCTGACTTGTGGGTGGTGGGGTGGCACCTGTGAACCTCAGTTCCCTCATCTGGAGACCAACCCAAGCACTCTAGCCAGCAGGTCTGAGGTGACAGGGACAGGGACCTCAGCAGCCACAGGCATTCATTCCTGCTGGTGATAACCTGACATAGACGGGAAACATTTGACAGGTTCAGAGTTTTGCCCATTAATTTCCTCAGTTGGTCCTCACTGTAACCCAAGTCANAGTCACTCAGAGTCCACTGCTGGTGATGCTCAGGGACCCGGACTCCCTTGGTCCGGTGATCTAACGCCCAGGTCCCATCTACATCCTGTATGTTCTGGGAACTAGAATGTGTGGTTGATGACACACCAGCTCATGGCAGCTTCTGTAAGGACATCGCTGGGGCTTATTCTCCCAGTACGACAAGCTTGATTATCCAAGGGCAGGGCATTCACTGCCCTGATGCCCACTGATGCCCACAACCAAGGCCTCAGGCTGAGCAGGGCCAGAGGTCAGAACAGTCAAAGTCCAGGGTTCAGTTCACATCAGGCTCATTCCAGTGACAAGTGTGTGTTCACCAGGCCAGCTGATGGCTTNNAAGAAAGGAAGGGGCTTCAGAGACAGACCAGCACTTGTCCACAGGAAGAGCGGAGCCTATAAAAAGGGGGTGGTGGTCCCCTGATCCACTAAGGACTGCAGATGCCTCTACAGCAACCCAGGAGAGCAAAGCCTCCACCACCAGCTCCGGCTTTGCTGGTCTTCGAAAAAGCAAAAAGCCAAACAGATCTGGCTGTTGGTAGGTTGCCTGACTGCAGAGCAGAGGACAGCTCCACATCCATGTGTTGGTTGGGCAGCAGTAACAGGGTCTGGGTTATTAA
>LZPO01017308.1:395801-417062 GCA_001675575.1 Neotoma lepida
GCTTTTCCACTATCAGGCAAACTAGACGCTGGTTTAGAGAACATCAGAAGTCAGGCGTGGTGGCTCACCCCTGCAGTCCCTGTGCTCAGAAAGTTGAAGAGTTCCACTTTGAGTTTGAGACCAGCCTGGGCTACAGACTGCAACCAGTGGAAGTTACAGCCTGTATTAAGGGCACGGTGGGGGGCAGGGCTCAATGGTAGAGCCCTTGCTTGGCATGCAGAGGGCACCGTAGTTCCACAGAACAAGCTCAAGCCGTGATAAATATTGCTGTGTCTGACTCAGAAGTGATTTAAACTCTTGTTTACTTTGAGAGTTAGTGGAAGCGAATGTCCTTAAAGGTTCCTACGGAAATTAAATTCGTGTTGTGATCGCAGTGAGAGATATCAATGGATGAGTGGATCAGCTTTGCTCAGCCAGACAGAAAGGACACAGGCTGATGGGGGACCTCTCATCATGAACTTTACATGTTGAGTCTAAACCAAAACCAGTTTCGGCAAATTCTTTGTGGCTGATGCAGAATGTCAGCAATAGTTTGTAGACATCGCCAGAGCCGCGAACCCCCTCTCTGACAGTAGCCGTGTGCTATCTCAGGCTGGATTTCTCCTCTAGATGGTTAACCTAGAGTGGAAGGACCCAAACATCTTTCCCGCCAACTCTTGCCTCCTTGCCTCAGGGTCTCCACGAGCTTCATGCCTAGGTAGAGGTGCCCTTGCACAGGCTGGCCTGGGCTCCACCTCACATACCCAGTTCATGAAAGCCACAAAGTATTCAAGAACCAGCTTGAAAAGAGCAGGGATTCCCCTAACTTGTACTGTCAGGAAAGGGTATAAGCCTCACCATTTTGGGGTGCCCTCAGCTGAAGGGCAAGATGGTTTGAACGCTATACAGAAAAGGACCTTGCCAGACACTGCTTTAATCCCAGTACTTGGGAGGTAGAGACAGGCGAATCTCTGTGAGTTCGAAACCAGCCTGGTCCACAAAGTGAGTTCCGGGACAGCCGGGACTACATAGAAAGAAAGGACCTCCGTAGTGGAATAGTTAGAAATATGATCAGCGTGACTAAGATGACACCCAAAGCAAGGACAACAAAGAAAAAAAAAAAAAACATCATTTGGACTTTTAGACTTTATCAGAATTTGAAATGTCACCAGACATGATGGGGTACATCTGTGAGAGTGTGAGTGTGAGTCCAGGCCGGCTTGGATTTAGCTTGAGTTTAGCTTTGGCTATATAGTTAGACTTTGTCTCAAAAATAAGCAAAACCCCACCTTTGTGTGTCAAAGCACAATATCAAGATAATAAAAGGCACACAGGCTGACCATAGTAGCTCATACCTGCAATCCCACCACTCAAGAAGCTGCGGCAGCCAAATTGCCCTGAGTTCTAGCCCAGTCTGGTCTACGTAGCCAGTTCTGAGCCAGCTTGAACTACAGTGAGACTGTCTCAAAAAACAAAGGAGGCACTCCACAGAATGAGGAAAACTTTGTTATTTATTTTGGGTAAGTGGTTAACATCCAGGAAGTCTATATTTATTATTTTTATTACATTTATTTCATGTGTGCTTGTGTGTGTGTGCTTGTGTGTGTGTGTGTGTGTGCACAGTGCACATGTGGTAATAAGAGGAGAACTATCAGGAATGGATTCTTCCTTTCACCACACAGGCACTGGGGCTTGAACTTGGTCCCCAGGCTTGTGTAGCAAGCCCCTTTGCCCATTGAGCCATCTTGATGGCTTCTCTTTAGTTTTTGTTTTTACTTTAAAAAAAAAACACAGACTTTATTTTATGTACAACAATACAGTTTACCTATCAAAGAACACTAGAATAGATGATTTAATATAGTTTTAAACAGAAGAAAAATGCGAAATGTTTCAGGGTACAAAACTCCTCCCCTCAAAACAAGTCATAAATCATTTTTTCTAAGTGGATTAGTGTGACAAGTGTATTCAGTGGCCAGTGTACCTAATTCCCATTGACCAATGGTTGGTGAATTAGAAAGAAAGCAAATGTTCATAACCCCTGTCTCAGAGGAATAACATACACTGGGTTTTTTTAGATGCAAAAATGGGCCTGGATACTTCAATATCTAGAAGGTGAATCCACATACCCACCACAAAAAAGAAAAAAATTATGACAGGGTTGACACGAGAAAAAAATTTACTTAACATCTTCTTTCATGACTTCTGTGTCTTGTTGCCTATATTCCATCCTTCTTCCTCTCCTGTTATCACTCTCCCCCGTCTTAGTTTATAGTTTTAGACTATAGCCCTTACTCATGATTACACATATGTGTGCGTTATAGGCTGAGATCCATGTAAAAGGCAGAGCATGGCTTGGGGTTTGTTCCCTTTCTAAGTTTGGGGCACCTCCCTTACTATTGTACTTTCAGGTCCATCTGTCTTCCCACAAATTTCTTTTTTTTTTAATAGCTGAATAATGTTCCATTGTCTGTATGGATCACATTTTTCATTATCATTCATCTGTTGGTGGACATCTATGTTGGTTCCATTTCCTTGCTATACCTAGGAGTGCTATAGCTGGGTCNGAGGCTACTTCTAGTTTTTTTGAAGAGCCTCTAAACTGATTTCCATGTATTAATTTGCACTCTCACCAGCAGTGAATAAGGGTTGGTTCGTCTTTCCACACCTCCTTTCCAGTGTTGTCAGATTTCTTGATATAGCTGTTCTGGCTGGAAGTGAGTAGTCGATCCAGGCAGTTTCAGTTTGTATTTTTCTGATGACTAGGAGGTTGACCACTTTTTAGAATAGTTATTGGCCATTTATATTTCTAGGAGGAAAGTTTATAGCTAAGTGTTCATATTTAAAAAAAAAAACTTTTGAAATCTCAGCCAGGTATGGTGGTGCACACCTTTAAACCCAGCACTTGAGAGGCAGGGGCAGGCAGATCTCTGTGAGTTCAAGCCCAGCCTGGTCTACACACTGAGTTCTAGGACAGCCAAGGCTACATAGAGAAACTCTGTCTCGAAATAAACCAAACCAAAACACCTTCAAAGGTCTCAAAAAACAACCTAATGATATACCTCAATGCCTTGAAAAACAAGAGGGAACCCATCCTAAACCTAGACAGCAAGGAATCATAAAGATTAGGGAAAAAGCCAGGTGGTGGTGGCGCACGCCTTTAATCCCAGCACTCAGGAGGCAGAACCAGGAGAATCTCTGTGAGTTCGAGGCCAGCCTGGTTTACAAAGTGAGTTCCAGAACAGGCTCCAAAGCTACACAGAGAAACCCTGTCTCGAAAAACCAAAACCAAACAAACAAACAAAAAAAAAAAGATTAGGAAAAAAATTAACTAAATTGATGCTAAGAAAACAAAACACAAAATCAAAGAGTTGGTTCTTTGAAAGGTTAATAAGATGGACAAATCCTTAGCCAATCTCACAAAAAGAAAACAGGGGAGGACCCAAATTAGCCACATTAGAGATGAAGGGGTATTGTTACCATAGACTCTAATGAGATTCAGAACATCCAAAGTAGAGGAAACTTTGAAAACTTATACTCCAAAAACTGGAAACCTAGAAGAAATCGATGGATTTTTAAATGCCTACGCCCTACCAAAATTAAAGTCAGAAAATACAAAACTGGTCATACTTGGAGTAGGATGATGACGTGATCACTTCAATCGGCAATCTACTGCAGTGCCTACTCTCCTGTCAATCTAAGGTCACAGCAGCTGTTGGCAGCTGGCTGTATTCCTCCCTGTTCATCCAGAATGTAGGAGGAAACCATGCTCCTGGTGGTTGCTTGTTTTGTCTGGTACTGTTTTTAAGACAGGACCTCACNAGCTTCGAACTTGTAATCCTCCTGATTCAGTCTCTTGAGGGCTGGGATTACAGACAAGTGTTGCCAGGTCCCTAAAGCCAGACTTGTATCCGTCACAGCCTTGCAGGAATGCAGCCTGACCTGCCGATTAGGACTTACGCCATCTCCCAGGCTGCGATAACTAAAGGAAGGGTGGATTTCTCAGCACTGTCTCTGGACTGGAGCATGGTGAGAACAGCAGTCACTGCTGTATGGAACCGGAGCTCAGTGTATGCTTCCAGTAGGACTGCATGCCTCTTTATTTCTTTGCTTGCTTATTGATTTTTGAGACAGGCTCTTACTATGCAGCCCAGGCTGGCTTCATACTCATGGTACTCCTCTTTCTACAGCCTCCCAGGTACTAGGATTACAGACACATACCACCACTCTCGCCAGAGCACTGATCTTTATCCGGGAAGCTAGCAAGAGAAACATGATCCACCGGGCAGTGTAATTATCAACTCTTCCAGAGGACTGTAAGTGACCCAGATGAGAACCCTCATTCCTAATGGAAAGACATTCCATGGCCCACTTTCCCCCCATCTTCAGTATGCCTACATGCAGGCTGCACAGGCAGAGGGGTACATCCTTGTTGAACTCAGAGGCAAAGGCCCATCATCCTCTCAGCATGTAGCAAACATGCCAGTTCCTCCCCGGGGATGTGCCATGGTCCAGCAGTCACACACTGGGTGTTGTGACTACTCATTTGCCCATGTGATTAGCTTGGCGAGGCTTATTGTTCTCAGCAAGGACATGCAGGACCACCCAAAGCTCAGGTAGACTTTCCCATCAGAGATGAGAGTCAATGAGAAGGTCTAAGTCACAAAGACAGCTATGCAATCAGGACAAAATGACTGAAAATCCGAAATTTCCAGAACAATGAGTGAAAGGCTCTGTGTTAGAGGCTTGACCCTCAGCTGGTGATGTTACTGAATGGTGATTGGATCATGAGGATACTAGCCTCATCAATGGACTCTCCCATTAGTCAGTTCATAGCTGAATGGACTTGGGGCCAGGTTGAAGGAAATACTGATGGGTCAATGGGGATGTTCTCTGAAAGGTGTTTCTTACCCTTGACCCTTCCTGTCTCACTCTCTCTGCTTGATGTTTTCCCTTGCCTCAGGTCCACAGTGATGAGACCAAGTGACTGTGGTCTGAACCCTCTGAAAGTGTGAGCCAAAATGGCTCTCTCCTTCTCCAAGGGGCTTCTGTTTGTTATTTTATCATGGTGACAAGGCTAGCTTCCTGGTTAATTAATAGTACCGACCGTACCAATGTGACCTTCCTGATTCTGCTCTTGGAGGGTTGTGCAGAATATTGGCTTTATTCTATGCTCCAAAATATTAAGAGTTAGTATTAATGGAGTTTATTGTCTATAATTTACTCTTAATTGGCTCAGAAAACTCTACATAATATATGGACACATATTTATCTACAACATAGATAAGTATATAAAAGACAGAATAATAAGACAAGTGGTTGCTCTGAGTGAAGGATATATAGTCTTTGCATTATTTCATAGCTTTCTGCAATGAATGGATGAAAAATATACAAACTGAAGAAAGATTTTATAACTATCTATTTAAAGATTTATGTATTTTATGTATGAATGTTTGTATGTGTTCCAGGTACCTGGAGCCTGGTGCCCTCAGAGGTTAGAAGAGGGTGTTGGAGCTTCTGGAATTGAAGTTACAGTTGGTTGTGAGCACCATGTATGAGTGCTTGGAATCAAACCTAGGTCCTCTACAAGAGCAGCCAATGCTCTTAACCACTGAGCTGCCTCTCCAGACCATGTTATAACTATCTTAATACCAGAATTTTTTTTGAGACAGGGTTTCTCTGTGTAGCCCTAGTTGTCCTGGAATTCACTTTGTAGTAGACCAGGCTGACCTTGAACTCACAGAGATTCACCTGCCTCTGCCTCCCAAGTGCTGGGATTAAAGGCATGTGCCATCACTGCCCAGCCAGAAAATTTTATTTAAGGCAAAAAAAAAATCATTGTTGGAGGTAAAGAGAAATATTTTATGTCGAAGTTCAACCTCCCAGAAAGATAAAATAATTTCAAACTTATATTTGCCAATAACATAAACTCAAAAAACTTAAAGATGCCAGATGGTGGTGGCACACTCCTTTAATCCCAGCACTCGAGAGGCAGAGGCAGGCGGATCTCTGTGAGTTTGAGGCCAGCCTGGTCTACTGAATGAGTTACAGGACAGCCAGGGCCACAGAGAAACCATGTCTCAAAAAACCAAAACCAAAAATAAAAAACTACTTAAAGAGAAGCTGGATGGAACTGGCTGCTGTGGCCATGGACTCCTGAAATCCCAGCATTTGGCAAGTGGAGGCAGGGGGATCAGGAGTTCAAAGTCATCCTTGGCCAGCCTGGGTAAATGATACCCTGTCTCAAAACAAACAAACAAGACAAAACAAAAAAGGAACTCTTAATACCATTTGTATTAGTTCAGCAGAATCTAGGAAAGTTTCAAAATGATGTACAGTGTGTTTTTAAGAAACAGTTGGCGCCGGGCGGTGGTGGCCCACGCCTCTAATCCCAGTACTTGGGAGGCAGAGGTAGGTGGATCTCTGTGAGTTTGAGGCCAGCCTGGGCTACTGCGTGAGTTCCAGGAAAGGCGCAAAGCTACACAGAGAAAACCTGTCTCGAAAAACCAAAAAAAAAACAAAAAAAAAACCAAAAAAAACCAGTTATCTACTTGTTAAGAATACACCTAGGGATGATTATTTTAATGGAGAAGGCATTAGAAGAGTTTAATGTTGAATAATGACTCAGACAACAGTTTCACTTAGCTAGTGACAACTGCACTGTCCAAATAATATGACAACATACAAAAACAACACGCGACTTGAAAATCACTGGAAGAATTGGGCAAAGGCATTACCACCTGCAAATGTATCACTTGCCAGGCAGCCACACAATGCATAGTTTTGCTAAATTACAGAGTGAAAGGGGCTACAGCCGTGTGCTAAATGAAAATGCCTCAGTTGGTGACAGGCTGCACAACCCACGGTTGTGGTGGTTCCCCAAGACTGTGGTGTAACTGGAAGAGAAGCACATGGCTGAAGAGGTGAGAGAAAATGAAACCATAGAAGAAAAAAGAATAACCCTGTAGGGGAAAAATGCATAGAGGAGGGCAAAGCAGGCTTTACAGACCGCAGGCAACTCTGTCATCACGCTGAAAGCCTGGAAGCTTTTCACCAATAGAGAGGCCTCCGCCCACAGCAAACCTACGATGAGTGAAGCAACCAAGAAAACTACATGGGGCATTTATGAAAGTGACACCTGCTTTGGAAGAGCCCCAGGCAGATGCTCAGAAGGATCTAGAAGGCTTTATTACAGGAGGTAACAGTGCCCAGTGTGCTCGTGCCCCAGAAGATGTTCCTGTGGGACAGAGGTAGAGATGGAATTTCACAACACCGGTGGCATTTGTATCTTAGTTTTGTTTGGTTCGTGAGGTCCTGGGGCTCAAACCCAGGGTGCTGATTGTGGTAGGGTGATCACTCTGCCCTTGAGCCACACCCCCAGCCCTCTGCATTATTTTAACAAAAGATTCAAAGGGAGGAAAGGAAATAGAAAAGATGGAAGCCTTAGTGAAGGCCTTAATTCTAGTCACTCTGGAGACTAAGCCAGGATGATCACAAGTTCAAGGCTAGCCTGAGTAATTCACCAAGAGTGTGCCTCAAAATTTAAAAAGAGGATGGGACCTGAGTGTGGTGACATAAATCTGTAATCCCAACATTCCAGAGGTTGAGACAGGAAGATATCTTAGACTTCCAAGAGGCCAGCCTGGGCTAAAGAGTGAGTTCCAGAACAATCTGGACATTAAAAGAAGACCCTTTCTAAAGTAAAAGGACAAAATGACAGCAACAAAAGACAAGCAAAATGTGCTCATGTAATGTAATCCCAGCATTCAGGAGGTGGGGGGCAGCAGGGTCAAGAGTTCAAGGCCATTCTGAACTCCATAGCAACAGCCCATAGCAACAGCCTGTTGGCAAGGTGGTGGTTGGGGGGGCGGAGAACTTCAAATTCACTCGCTGGCTCCTAAAGCAATTTTTGGTCCACCCAGCTTCCTTCATTGCAAACACCCTGTGCAGATCACCACTGTACCATTTTACCATTTTTATCTTTCATACTGCATTTCTTTCTTATTTTTAAATTTTTTTAATGATTTATTTTTATTTTATGTACATTGGTGTTTTACCTGCATGTATGTCTGTGTGAGGGTGTCAGATCCTCTGGAACTGGAGTTACAGACAGTTGTGAGCTGCCATGTGGGTGTCGGGAATTGAACCAGCCAGTGTTCTTAACCACTGAGCCATCTCTCCAGCCCCTGGAGTTCTCTCTCTCTCTTTCTTCCTTCCTTCTTTCCTTCCTCCCTCCCTCCCTTCTTTTCTTTTCTTTTTCTTTCTTTTTTTTTTGTTGTTGTTGTTTTGTTTTGTTTTCCAAGATAGAGTTTCTCTGTGTAGTCCTGGCTGTTCTGGAACTCACTCGGTAGACCAGGCTGGCCTCGAACTCAGAGACCCGCCAGGCTGGGATTAAAGGCGTGCGCCCTGCTCACACTGCATTTCTGTGGTATCATTTCCTTTCCTTTTTAGACAGGGCCTTGCTGTGTAGCCTAGACTGGCTCCAGTTGAGCAGTCCTCCTGCTTCAGCCTTCCAAGCGCTGGGATTACCACTGTGCACCATCACCCTCAGCTTTATTGAACTTTTTCTGTGTTTAGAGACACAAATACCATTGTACTTGGATTCGCCTACAGCATTCAGTACAATAGCGTGTTCTACAGGTTTGTAGCCCGAGGGCAATAAGCTATACGATATAGCTGGAGAGTGTACTTCACTGTGCCATCAAAGTTAGTGTGCACTCCTGCTGAGACATTCATACAATGACAAAAGTCATAAGTGATGCAATGACTGCATATTTAAATCATTACTATGAATGGGTATATAGAAATACATATATGATTACCATATCCCCTTGTTAAATACTGTCCATGTTACTTTGAACCTATATCCATTTCCAGTGCAGAGATCTAGCTATACAATAAGTTCTCAAAAGGACCAACAGATCAAAGTGTAAGTTCGGGGCTTGAGGTGACGCTCTGCTCAGTTACTTTTCCATTGCTGTGACAAAACACCATGACCAAGGCGGCTCACAAGAGGAACCTTTTGATTTGCCTTCCAGTTTCACAGGGCTCGAGTCCGTGATGGCAGAGAGAAGTAACAGCTGGGACTCACATCTGATCCATAACCTTGAGGCAGGAAGAGAGCAGGAAGGATAGTCTCATGAGCCTTTTGAAACCTCAAAGCCTGGCCTCAGTGACACACTGCCTCCAATGAGGCCACACAACATGGTCCTTCCCAAACAGTCCCACCAACTGGGGACCAAGTATTCAAACATATAAGCCAGTGGGGGACAGTCTCATTCAAACCACCACAAGCTCCATGGGACAGCACCGCCTGGTATGCACACACCCCTGATTTGAGCCTCAACACCACAAAAATACAAATAAAAATAGTAAATGCACTAGAAATGTTGATAGACATTGTCTAACTGCCCTCCACAATGGCTGTACTATTTTTATACTCTCTTTGGGATTTTTTTTTTAAAACAACTGATTAAGTCAATTTATTAAAATAGCTGACTTGGCCATCTGCAGTAGTGGCATCAGTCTCCACTCAATACTGCTAGAAGTGATCTGTTTAATAGTCTCAAAAGGAAGGATAGATCAATGAGCGCCCCTGGATCTCATGCCTTGACCCCTTCAGAAAGTTTTTTCTGTAGTGGTTCTCAATGTCTTGGGAGCTTGGGAACTGGTCCTCTCACTTTCAGTTCCTCTTCCTCTGTGCCTCTGATCCAGTCAGCACAAACCGGCTCCAAGGACTTCAGTGTGGGGATGATGGGGTGGGTTCAAATTCCCCAAATCACCATCTCAGCTTCCGAAGCTATCTTTAAAAGCTGTGCCTGTGACATGNCTCCTGGTCAACCTGTGGACCTGTTTCTGTGCCAGATGGAACAGTTGTGAGTCAGAACAGGATGAAACAGAGCCCCAAAGCTCCCACATCCACATCCCAGACTTCAGAATTCACCCCATTTCTCCACAGCCTGTCACAGTTCATTTGCAAAGCTTCTAATTTTTTTTTTTTTGACAGATCTCACTTTGTAAGCTCTGGCTGGCCTTGAACTCACAAAGATCTGTCGGCTTCTGCCTCCTCAATTCGGGGACTAAAAGCATTTGTCACCATGCCTAGTCCTTATTTTTTAAGATATTTTATTTATTTTTACTTGATGTGAGTATTTGCTTGTATGTATGTATATGTACCATGTGTGTGCCTGGTACTCACAGAGGCCAGAAGAGGGCGACAGATCCTCCAGAATTGGAATTGCAGGCAGTTGAAAGCCACTGTGTGGGTGCTGGGAATTGACTAGGGCCTCTCATATGTTAGGCAAGCATATGAGCTATATGCCAAGCCTATCCAGTAGTCTTTAAAAATGCTTCTCAAGTGGGAGTCATAGTGGGATAGCTAGCCGGGTTCATCTAAAGTTTTGAGTTTTGGTAGAGGTAGCTTTGGGGAGTGGGAGGACAAAGGAGCTGAGGGTGTTGGCCAGGAAGTGATTGGAATGATAGAGCATGACAGACACTTAAGCTGGCTAACNGGAGAATAAGTGGTCCTCACAGACGGTTGTTTCATCCCACTGCTGCAGAATCCATCTCATCACCACCCAGAACTCCCTTCAGAATATACCCCACGTGAGGCCACAGAGTGTCCACACACTCAAAAATAGAAAATGTACAGCAAATATCTTCTCTGGCCACAGTAATGAAACTAGAAATCAGCAATGATATTCACCTTCAGTAGCCAGGAGAATAAACAAACAAACTACACAACAATTAAGTCAAAACAAGTCAATGAAGAAATCAATAGAAACATTTAAGAAGGACTCTTATACACATCTAGATGTGTATAAGAGACAGGGTATGTGGAGGGGGACATGACAGACACCCTGTCTTACAAGTTTTTAAAGGAAGAAAGTGAAAGTGAATGAAGACACTGTATCTAAGGCCCTACTGGATACAGAATGGTAGAATGCAGTAGTAACAGGGAAGGTCACAGTAATAAGTGTCTGCAACAACAGTAATCACACAGAAATGATCCAAATACTGCTACAACTCCAGGAATGTTAACAGAAAGAGAGAGGGAAAAACCACCACCAACAACAACAACAACAAAAGCCACCAAAGACTGTGGAAGGAAAGGTCGGAGCAGAAACAAATACATAGAGACTAAAAAATCAACCAAAGGCATTGGTTTGGAAAGGAAAACAAGTGGTTGCTGAGATGGCTGAGCAGTCAAAGGCACCTGTTGCAGGGACTGGAGAGCTGAGCACCTCTTTCAGAGGACCTGGGTTCGATTCCCAGCACCCATGTGGAAGCTCACAACATCTGTTATTCCAGTTCCAGGGGACCCAACACCATCCTCTTGCCTCATTACACACACGGTGCATATACATACAAGCAGGCAAGACACTCATACACATAAAGTAAATAAAACTGAGAAAAAAATAGCAAATTGATAAACTCTTTGCTGGACTAGCTGAGGAAAAAATGATGACCCAAACAAGCAAAACGTGAGATGAAAAGCCAGATTATAATTTATATCACAGAAATGAAAGAGCAAGCCAGGTGTGGTGATCAAGCCAGGTGTGGTGTCACACATCTTTAATCTCAACAGAGAGATTAAGTAGCAGAGACAGGTGGGTCTCTGTGAATTGGGATCCAGCCTGGTCTACATAGAGAGCTCCAGGACTAGACAGAGAGATCGTGCCTCAAAAGCTGTCTCTTATACACATCTAAGAAGAAGAAGAAGAAGAAGAAGAACAAGAACAAGAACAAGAAGAAGAACAAGAAGAAGAACAAGAAGAACAAGAACAAGAAGAACAAGAACAAAAGAAGAAGAAAAGAAGAATAAAAGAAGAAGAAGATGATGGTTTGAGGATCATTATTATGATTATTCTGAAGAGCTGTGTGGCAACAAAGTGGAAAATTTTAAAATGGGCAGATTTCTGGGCACATACAGTCAAACCACAAAGAAACGGAAAACCTGAAAAGGTCAGGGATGAGTAATGAGAATAAAAGAAAAACAAAGAAAACCCTGAAGAAACAAGTCAATGAAGAAATCAAAAGAAACATTTAAGAAAGACTTTAAGCAGGGCATGATGGCACACGCCTTTAATCTCAGCACTCTGGAGGCAGAGGCAGGTGGAGCTTTGTGAGTTCCAGGCCAGCCTGGTCTGCGTAGTAAGTTTCAGGACAGCCAGGGCTAAGGCAGAGTCCCCGATGAATTTTATCAAATCTTTAAAGAGCTGATGCCAATTCTTCTCAAATGACTCCAAAGAGTTGAGAAAGAAGAAACCCTTCAAACTCATTCTTTCTTGTTGTTCAGACAGGGACTCATGATATAGTCCAGGCTGGCCTCAAACTCACAGAGATCTACCTGCCTCTGTCTCCCAAGAACTGAGGTTAAAGGCATGCACCACACCACCCAGCCTCCAAACTCATTCTGTGTGGCCTGCATTATCTTGATATCAAAACCGGAGAAGGGGCCCAGCAAGATGGCTCAGCTGGTAACGGCACCTGCTGCCAAACCTGATCAGCTGAGTTCAATCCCTGGAACCACACGGTGGAGAGAACACACTCCAGCAGATTGTCCTCTGACCTCTACATGTGTGACATACACATACGTGAAAATAAGTGTTTTCAAAAAATAGAAACAGCCAGGCAGTGGTAGCTCATGCCTTTAATCCCAGCATTCAGGAGGCAGTGGCAGGTGGATCTGAGTTCGAGGCCAGCCTGATCTACTAAGCGAGTTCCAGGACAGCCAGGGATATAGAGAAAACCCTGTCTTGAAACAAAAAAAGAAAAACACAAAGAAACAGTAACAACAACAAAACCCATAGAACAATATCATTGACTAANATGGATGCAAAATTTCTCAAGTAAAACCCAACATAGGGATCCAAAAAAAGCAACTCAATAAACACAGTAAATTAGCTGGGAGTGATGGTGCACTCCTGTAATCCCAGCACTCAGGAACTGGAGGCAGGAGAAGGACCGCCAGTTGAAGGCCAGCCTGGACAACATAGTTCCAGGCCAGCCTAAGCAACAGACTGAGAGCTGCATCTCAAAAACAAACAAACACAAAACAAAACAAGAACAAAAACAACGCACAGGGCTGGAAATACGGCTCAGTGAGTACACCATTTGCCTTACACGCCTGAGGACCTGAGTATGGTCCCCAGAGCCCACTAAAGGTGGAAGAAGAAAAATGACTGCGTGGGATGTCTTTCTGTATGCTGTGAATATGTGTTGCTCTGATTGGTTGATGAATAAAGCTGCATTGGCCTATGGCAGGGCAGGATAAGGTTAGGTGACACATTCAAACTAAAGACAAGAGGAAGAAGGGTGGAGTCNGGGGAGACGCCAGCCAACAAGATGCCAGCAGACTGGTAACACCANAGCCATGTGGCTACATATAGATTAATAGAAATGGGTTGAGTTAAGTTATAAGAGCTAGCTATGACCCCACAAGGTTGTCCTCTGACCTCCACATGCATTCATGTCACATACATGCTCACACACAATACATAAAAATTTGGTAAATAAAAAACCCACAACACATTACATCAACAGAATGAAAAGCAAAAACTGTATAATCACACGGCATGATGATCACTTGTGAGGCAGAGGCTGGAGAATCTCTATGAGTTCGAGGCCACCCTGGTCTACATAGCAAATTCCAGGACAGCCAACGTGAGGGTCCCTGCAAGGAAACTCCATTCAGCACGACATAACCAGGCTGGTTCAAACCTCTGGAGTCTGACCTGGAGTGGTTTATTCTTTACACATTTAAACACAAAAACCCTCCAGTTTCCTCATAACAATTATCACAACAAAGCTTAAGGCATGGCTACACTGAAACTCCTTTGCAAAGCACATCCCTTTTGCAAAGTGCCTGTGAGCTCTTCCACAAGGATGGGTTCTATTGATGGAGAAACAATGCTCAGGATAAGGGGATTCAGTGAGCACTGACTCTACAGAACAGCCAAAGATCACTAGGCTGTCAAACAAAACCCACTCCAACCTTCCGGGTGAATGGTGTCGATATCTTCCGTTGAGGAGAAAAGTCTGTGTGTTTAACAATGCTATCTGTACGACTCCCTGCCCTCTACAAGCCAAGGCTACATAGAGAAACCCTGTCTCAGAAAGCCTAAATATAAGTAAATAAAATTTAAAATCTTAAAAAAAAAAAAAATGAAATGAGCCAAGATGTGTTGTGGTGTGTGTTGTAATCCCAGAGCTGGGGGCAGTAGAATGAGTCAGGAGACACTGGGGAGAGAATAAACAAATAGGGATATGTATGGGACCAGGAACAATATTGTCCTTGACCTCTGGCTTCCATAGTCTCCCCACAAACATGCATCCTTACACACACACACACACACAGACACACGCACTCACACACACAGAATTCAAGGTTCAGAAAAGCAGATGTTGTGGTGGTCAGGGCCTGAGGACAGGTTGGAGGGCCTTGGTCTTAGGCAGCATGGGAGAGAAGGCGTTGGAAAACAGGTTGTAGGACCGGGTATAGGTATAGGAGGACCGGGTATAGGCACAGCAGGACCGGGTGTAGGCACAGGAGGACCGGGTATAGGTACAGGAGGGCCGGGTGCAGGCACAGGAGGACCCGGTGTAGGGGAGTTGGGGGATAGGGAGAAGATGGTGAAACTCGTCAGAAAGAGAAATGAGAGCTGACCTTGGTGGAAAGGTTGTAAGAGAGAGCCATCAGCCATCAGGGCTGAGTGACTTCTTGCNTCTGGGAATCAGGAGAAGCAGAGATGACAATAGGGGACCGTGGGCACTTTCCAAATCATGATTCAGCATGTTTTACACCTAGTCCTCAGTGCATTNTGATGAACTGTTAGAACTATCTTCTAACAGGGGGGAGGCAGCCTTGGCAGAGACCCAAGCGAGTCCCCAGGCACCAGAAGAGTCAACTCAAGTGTTNGGCTGTCATCTCCCCTGGGTGATAGTCTACGAGTGGCCACCAGGGGGCAGAAAGAGGCCAGGAATTCAGACAGGCCAGGGCATTCTTGAACTTCCCTAAGCCTTTCTTTGTGCAAGAGGGCTTGATGATCAAATGGTTTGACCTTCTGTGTTTCATTTTGCCACAGGATAAACTGAGGCCCAGCTGACTGACCCAGGTTACAGGACCAATCACAGGCAGAAGTGGGGTCAGCTCTCTCACCCTCAATGGCTCTGTCCTCTGCCTGGACTCAGCACCAGAGGAAGAAGGTAAGAAAACACAGTGGGCAAGGATTCTGAGCCNAGCCTGTCACTCCACAGACATGGAGGCTCCACACAGCCCACGCTGCCCAGCACACAGAGAGGGCAGAGCAGCCATTTCCTGAGTGAGGCTCCTTCCTTATGATCAAGTACCCGAGAGCCTGGGACAGGGCCTATTCTGAGAAATGCTGACAAGGACTGAAGCACCAAGCGTGAGCCTCACAGGGAGTGGCTGCTACATTGCTGCTGCTATCATTAGACACATGATATCCAGCAGTCCCTCCAGGCAGGTGTCTGTCAACATCATTCACAGAGAGGTGTGAGGATGTAGCCGAGATTCGGCAACCCTAGGCTGTGATGCACACTCTCCCTTACTCAGGAGGCCATCCCTCATAGTTCATTGAGCTGGATATCTGTGCAGGCTGGGCTCTGAGGCAGGCCAGGCCAAGGGCTCCCAGACTCCCCAGATTGTGTCCTGAGCAGCGAGCCCAGGGTACAGAAGAACCGTTCCTGGGAGTGTGGCTTGTGCTACCCTGCCTGCCCAGGGTTTGTTTATCTTCCATACAGAGTCACACAATACCTTAAGTCAGGGCATCCCCAGAGCTCATCCTGACATGGGGATAGCCTTGGGGGCACCCCTCAGTCAGGGGCTATTGTGGGGTTAGTGGGGTCTGCTGGGAAGAAGGCTCCTGCCAGCGATGGAGGAGGGGCCTTAGCACTCCTGAATCTCCCCTTGCTGTCTGAAGTTGGTGTGGGCTAGTAGGGACAGAAGTCACTTCTGCCACTCTCTCCTTTTGTCTGGCTTTGGGAATATCTTGGTGAGGGGACAGGAGCCCAAACTCATATTTTAGGGTCATCCTTACAGGCACTGGCCCTGTAAAAAACAGTGCAAGATGGATGTGCAACAAGGTCCAGGAGATGAGGAGCGAGTGGGCGTTGAAATTCAGCTCTGCCCCTTGCCCTNCTGGGTACAGCTGAGGGCCCTGGAGTGGGCTGCATCCGCCTAAGAGGAAACAGTTGCTCCTTCTGAGTCCCTTCAGGCAGCTGCAGCTATGGCCTCGGCAGCCCCTACACACTGGGCTCGAGTAAGACTTGATGTGGGCCTGGCCTGCACTGGGACCAGCCCTCTCTGAATGAAAAGAGCCCCAGTGAGACGGTCTCTTGTCTAGACACAGGCCTTGAGCCCTTGCTCAGGGGGAGGCAGAATCTGGTCTGACCCAAGAGGCCTGGTGTCCCCTTTGTGGGCCTGCGGGTGCTGGGTCACAGCTATGCCAACTATCCTATCCTCAGAGCCCATCCTCACTTTACAATCAGGCTCCTTTCCCAAACACCCACTTTGGGTTGAACTTGAGTTCCTCTGTTAGAGTATTTTTTTCTTCACTGTAGACCCACATCTGTCTAGTCCGCAGTTGGGACAAACTATTGTCACAAGGTAGACAAATCTGCCCCCAACACCGTGAAACCAGCTGACCTGGATGCCCTGGGGGAGGGGACAGTAATGGAGAGCTCAGGCCCAGAGTCCTACGTAGTGTGGGCTGACATTGCCTCTTCCCCCAGTGCCTACCTAGGGCAGCCAAGAAAGTGTCCCAGACTGGGCATTACCTCAAGGCCCCTGGACAGCCTCCTGAGGCCGGGTAAGGACCTGACCTAGCCTGGCCCTGAGGTCAGCTTCCTCAGTTGAGGATCGGCAAGGACGAAGAAGGCGGCTACCTTGGCGGGAGGCCTCCTTTGTACCAAGTCTTTTCTCAACGGTGGAGCTGGGCTGCCTGCCAGGTGCCAGGGTGCGGCTCTGGCCTCCCGCCCCACAAGCAGCTTTGCCGCCAAGCCCTGTACCTGGCTCTGCAGCAATTTCCCGCGCTTCCTCTGCCAGGCCCGGCAAAGTGAGAGGCAGGGTGTGTAGGGAAGACAAAGTGGGCGGCCTCCTAGCTCACTCAGCCTACAACTCTGGCAGGGATTCCAAGCCTAGACAAGACGGCCAACTGGGGCTTCGGCATTTAAAATTGAATTCTCATTCATGTATATATGAATGAGAATATACTTCCTCAGTTAGGCTAGATTGACGGGTCAACAAGAGTGAATATATATATATATATATATATATATATATTTATATACATATATTTACTCTTGCTCAATAAAATGGGAAATGGGACCTCAGCCCCATCATATGTTAGCTGTCGGACATGGACAAGTCACTTAACCACAGTGCTTCATTTTGGTCTGAAAAGTGAGGACAATACTTGTTTGTGACTTAGAAGGTTATCAGGAGGATTAGATGTTTGCCCAGGCCACTCTCAGAATCAAATCTTGGGACATGAAGAGCTGTGGAGGCCCTGGTCATGGCTATGGTGTTGCTATTGATGGGGAGAATGTTCACCAACGTGGTTGGTTACACAGAAACAGAACTTCATAACAAATCTGCAGAGGTACCACATGGAACCCACAGAGGACAACAAGGAAGAAAGGGGAATGAGAACAGGAATTTTTTAAATTTTCATTTATTTGTGTGTGCACACACACTATGATAGACATGGAAGTCAGCGGACAACCTGAAGGAGTGAGTCTTCTCTTTCCACCATGTGGGGTCCTGGGGTCAGACATATCATTAAGCCTGTGTCAAGTGCCTTTACCTGCTGAACCAAATTACCAGCTGAAGGGCCAGGATCTTAAATACAAGTCACTGAGTGGCCAGGAGGCTCCTCCGTCTCTCTGGTCCTGGCTGTCTCCCACTGACCTTTCCTGAACTTCACCTTTGTTCCCATCTCTCCTGGCAGACCCTCTATGTCTCTGAACACACAGTCAAGCACAGCCAGCTGCAGGTACTCAAGTCAGGAGAGCAGCAGAGGTGGACTAAGCATGTGCCCAGAAGTCCATGTGCTGGGAGTTTGGCCCAGGGCGCAGAGTATGGCATCTTGAGGTAGAGCCTGAAGCAAGATGATGAGGTCATTGGAAGCCCTGCCCTTGGAAGGAAACAATGTAGTTGTCCGGGGACCCTGGGTAGTTTTTTTGAGAGAAGGACTACAGATTGGCCCTCTTGACCCTCTTGCCTTCCTGAGAGCTCTTCTGAATACCTTTCTCATTGTGATGCTGGCCTCCATTGAGCCTCTGGGAATTTAATAAAATAATCTTCTTTTTATAGAAGTTATTCAACTTTGGGTATTATGTTATAGAAACAGAAAATGAGCTAATACAAACTGGCACCTCTGAATCCTAGCAATGGGAGGAAAGTCTGTTAAACAGCCATAGCTGGGCTCTTGATGCATTACCTAAACTAAGAACCCTGGGAGGNAGAATCGGATGGGCAGGCATCCTGAAGGGATCTACCCCCGTGGTGATCTGGAGTGGTTGTCAAGAGACCTGTGCACGTGCAGGCACTGCCACAGGAATCCCCTTTCTGCTGTGGTGCAATTGACTTCCACAGCCCTTTATCCCAGCACCTAGGTTGGGTTGTCGATGTGACGGTCTCCCTCCAAAGGCTGAGATTTTCATTCATTCGTTCAGTGTAATACTATCTGTACAGCATTATCCTGGGGTGAGGTGTCCAGGAGGACCCAGACTCCAGGCTTCCCTCCTCTAGGAGATCTTCTGCTTCCCTCGTAGTCATGTTAATGGCTTGGCCTTACTGCTCAGTTCCTTCCAAGTTTAGGTACTGGGGACTTTGTTCCTAGATTGCTCTCTGTGTAACCAGTCCTTCCAGATTCCAGCACTATCGGGGAAAGTGGGCATCTCCAGGAAATGGCTGTGATCACACAGTGCCCTGGTGGCCTTCACCTTTGCTCACTGATTTGGGGACAAAACTGGGCAGCTGACTGGAGAAAGACTTTGGCAGCAGGAGGGAGCAAAGTAATGCTGGCGTACCTGCACAGGGGACAACAGGGGTGCTAGGAGGCCACAGCTGGCTACTCCTGCATCCTAGCACCCATCACTCAGTAATCCTACTGCTGGGCATCGTGTGTGTGTGTGTGTGTGTGTGTGTGTGTGTGTGTGTGTGTGCAGGCCCAAAGTCAAGCTCAGATGTTGAGTTCCTCAGGACTATCTACCTCATTTTTTTTTTTTTTGAGACAGGATCTCTCATTGGCCTAGACATCCCTAATTAGGCTAGCCTGGCGGGTCAGTAAGAATGAAGGATTTGCCCATTTTTACTCCAATGCACTGGGATTACAGTTGTGGGCCACCATGCCTGTGAGTCCTCATGTTTGCAAGGCAAGCAGTTAATGACTGAGTCACCTCCCCAGCCCCTGGGGGCATCCTCTTAATGTTGACCTTGCACCTCTCCACATCTGTTTCCATCTCAGACCATCCAGTCTCTTCCAGAACCAACTCCTGTCCCTGTTCCCAGACTGAGCTACCCTGACCCAGCCTCTCTGTGAGGGATAAACCAGACACCTCTCAATGGCCTCTTTAGTCCACCAGCTCAAGAACTTGACCCCTGCTTCCTTCAGGGATATCACTTTGGGTGCTGAGAACCTTTTCTTCATAAAGCCTTGCTCTTGGCTGTTGTGGGATGTCTTTCTCTATGCTATGAATATGTTTTATTACCATTGGTTAATAAAGAAGCTGCTTTAGCCTATAGCAAGGCAGGATATAGCCAGGTGGGAAATCCAAGCAGAGATACAAGAAGAAAGGGGCGGAGTTGGGGAGCTACCAGCGATCTGCCCAAGAAGCAAGATGTGCAAGTACCAGTAAGCCACTGGTCATGTGGCGATACATAGATTAATAGAAATGGGTTAATTTAAGATATAAGAGCTAGCTAGTAATATGCCTGAGCTATAGGCCAAACAGTTTGTAATTAATATTAAGCCTCTGAGNGATTCTTTTATAAGCTGCTGCAGGATGAAGCAGGACAGAGAAAAGGCTCCAGCCACATTTGGCTTTCATAACTAATCATGTGGATGTCCATATAGAAGTCTAGTTTGGAAGCTGAAAATGTAAACATAGTTTCTTATATTTCTTTTTGCTTTCTTGCTATAAAAACCCTTTGTGGTAGGTGCTGGAGAGAGGGCTCNGTGGTTAAGAGCCGTTGTTGCTGTTGCAGAGGACCAGGGTTTGGTTTCCAGAACCCACATGATGGCTCACAAGCATCTGTAACTCTACNTCCAGGGGATCTGATGCCCTTATCTGAACTCTGTGGGCATCAGGCATGCACGTGGTACACATGCCTGCAGGCAAAACACTCATACACATAAAATAAATCTACAAACAACAACAACAACAACACACATACACCACTTTTTTCTGTTCTAGAGATCGAACCTAGAGCCCTGGGCGTGCCAGACAAGTGCTTTCCCGCTGAACTAAACTCCCAGGCCCCCAGTATGAACTTGCAAAGGCAATGTGCATACCTCTGGCTGACTAGGTAGCAGAGGGTCACATATGAGGAAGTGTGGAAAAGAAAAAACACAAATATTAGTATTTCAAGATGTTTTCCTCCTACACATAGTCAAATGATTGCAAATATGATGTCCAAGGGCCTCTGGTCAGGGGTGAGAGACTTCCCAGAGTTCAAGAGCTGTAGAGCAGGAAACTGCCAGCTCACCTGTGTGCAGTGGGAGGGTCAAAAGGAGGTCTGTGCAGAGGAAGCCATGCGTGAGGCGGGCATGGAAGGGACGGGCAAAAATTTCCAGGGAAACGGGTGTGGAGAAAGCATTCCAGAAGGCATCCAGAGGGCGGAGAACACAGAACAAAGCAGGAAAAGCTAATGCATGCCAAGCACTGCTTAAGTGTCCTCTCCATAGCAGTCTGTCAGAAACTCTGAGGGCTACATTTTTACCAGCATCAGAAAGTAAGGTGCAGAGAGATTAAGTCACTGGCCCAAGAACTCCTATCTGGCAAGTGGTAGTGCTGAGACTCCAGCCTGAGTGTGGCTCCAGAAGGCCTGTGACACACGTGTCCCTGACTGGAGCTGCTGACAGTAGCTTTGTACAGTTAGTGAGATGTTCGGCTGAGGGAACGAGCAGAAGAAAGAGCTCAGACAGTGCCCTGTCAGTGGAAGGGGGTTAGGGAAGGGTCACCATCAATAGGAAGACAAAAGATGTAACTAAGGCTGAGGCTTGTGGTAGAGTGTTTACCTAGCATGTGTGAGGCTTT